>JAVXUP010000382.1:0-504603 GCA_033070095.1 Escallonia herrerae | reverse complement strand
TTCTCAGTCTTCGTATGGGCTTATTTGTTATTTTTTCGATGTGGGTTCTTGTCGATTTCCATATTTAATCTTGATTTGTTAAGAATAAATGTGAATTGGCTAGGGTCTTATTTGTGGACACTGCTTTTTTTCATCATCAGATTTGAGTCTGCTTCTTTTCTCTTCTACTGAATTGTACCATGTTGCAATTTCCTATAAAATTTAGTGATGTTAGCTTTACTTGGAAAGAGATAGGGAGGTCTTTTTTTTTTTCATATTTTGGGCTATCTGTTCTGGTATTCTTGTGTTTGTTTTCAATTTGAAGTGATTAGAGATATTAAGAAACTACTTCTTTTGTTTTTTCTTTTGTTTTATCTTGTTTTTCATAAAAGGTGGTTGTTGGTTCTTGGTAGCTGTACAGTAACTGTGACATTTTAACTTTTTGATTCATGCTTTTTGGTTTTCAGTTTACTTGTCTGAGATAGTTTCCAGTTTCCGGTAACTTGTTTATGTTTCACACTATACAGTAATTAGGACATGTGGTTTTCTGATTCAACTTTCCTGTTCTACCTTTTTACAACTACAGGTTGCAGTCTGAACTTATGGCCCTAATGGTAAGAATGATGTACTTGGATTCCCTGTGTCATATATCAATTATCTTTGAGAATTTCCTATTCAAATAGTGCTTGAAAAATAGCTAGTGATTTGGGTTCAATTGTTTGGATCAATTTTCAGATGAGTGGTGATTCCGGGATATCCGCATTTCCTGAGGATGACAACATATTCTGCTGGAAAGGAACAATTACTGGGATCAAAGATACAGTTTTTGAAGGAACAGAATATAAGCTGACCCTTTCCTTCCCAACCGATTACCCTTTCAAGCCTCCGAAGGTGAAATTCGAGACCGGTGTCTTCCATCCCAACGTGGATGTTTATGGAAACATATGCTTAGACATTCTACAGGTAATTGTAGCAATTGATTGTTCAATTTTGCAGTGATTGTTTTCTCGATGTTATGACATATAATGGTGACAAGCTGTACTAATTTGTAGGATAAATGGTCATCTGCTTATGATGTGAGAACCATACTGCTTTCTATACAGTCTCTTCTTGGAGGTACTTAACCTTTATTTGAATTTTTTCTAAAGCTGTACGTGCAGCAAATTATTCTGATATTTACTTACTGGAAACCCTTTGTTCTGTTTCTTCTTTGGTGTGGAAATTTAGAGCCAAATACAAGCTCACCTCTGAACACCCAAGCAGCAGCACTTTGGGAGAATCAAGAAGGTAATCACTGTTCTATGGTTTGTATGTGCAGTTTTTGCAAGCCCCTTGGTGTAACTTTGCATCAACTAACTTTTCTAAGTTCCTGTCGTGCAGAATACAGGAAGATGGTGCAGAAACTATACAAGCCAAGTGCCTAGCTTTATGGATGTGATGAAAGGTGTTTGGCATTGGGCACAAAGTTATTTCTCCTTGGGAGGGAAGCAAAGTGAAGAGATTAGGAATCCTTTATCCATCATTTTCTCCCTTATTCTCTTACTGTCTTAACACAGACAAGGAGATTTATATGCTTTCTTTTTAGGCAGACACAGGATCTTTAACGATTTTACCTTAAATTCTGCTTCAGTGTGTTCGTGTTGTGTGTGTGTCCTGCTTGAATTGGGCAAAGCCCCACTAGCCATGATGAACTTGTAAACTGCATGCTGATTGTTATGTCCAGTATAAAGACGCATTTAAGCTTTGGAGAGCTAACGCAATGGCCTTATTACATGTTCTATGACCTGGGGGAATTCAAGGTGTCCCATCCTAGGGCTTCTTGATAGCTGAAACCTTCCATCCTCATTCCACTTTTTGAGTTAATAAATCGGCAGTGCTGTTGAAACAGTAGAGAAATAAGATGTGTCAAATTAAGTGCCCAACATATACTTGAAAACATTAAAAGTGCAAACTGGCGATAATGCTTTGTAGGTGTAGATGCCAAGACTGCATACTCTTGTAACTGATACCATCTATTTGGAATTGCAGTTCTACTACATATATCAAACTAAAAAGCCTCTACTGCTTTGCTTCATCATGAAGGTTTTTGTTGCAAAAAAACTACCACAATAACAAATTATATGAATTGGTAAAGGGAATTTTTACGCCGCAAAACAAAAAAAAAAAAAATAAATGTAACACCAACTAGTAATAAAATGTCTGAAAAATTCAAAGTGCACTCACAGAATGCTAAAATCAGATAAATATATCAAAGGATTTTGCTCACCCTAAAATTTTGTTTCGAACCCGAATCATGGAGCCTGCGAATATTATGCTCGTCTGCGAGGCACACATGCACATACAAATTAATGTAGCACATCGGTATCTATTGAGATGATCTCGTTTCTTAAATCAAAGCAATCCACAGGGTTTTCAGCTTTTGCTTTCTCTTATCAATAAACAAACATTTCGATGTTGAAAACCCCAGAAGCTTCTCCAAATGCAGTCACCTGGTTCCTCGATGCATCAGAGGCTACTTTTCGGATGACGTTAGTTGCCTCACATTGTACTTGGCCAATTGCTTGTACTTCTCAACAACCCCGATTGAGCATACCGTCTGAAATATAAGTCATTAGAGCCAAGGTACAAGAAGACAGTCGTAGATACGGAGGATAGTAAGACATGTATTGGGTACTCCCATGGACTCTGCAATGTTATTTATTTGACATGAAACAGGGATAACGCTAATACATCCGAGAACTATTCGACAGCAATGATGCTCCTAAAATGCAATCAACCACTTTAAATACTTTTCCTTCCCTTTGATATTTTATGCTCTAGTACTTCGTTATTGATAAGTAAAAAGCCCCTAAAAGAGCATCAAAAGAGACCAACGTTTCATAGCTGAAGAACAAAACTTATTGATGCTTTGATAGTTTCTTTTCTTTATTTTTTTCTTTTCTAAGAATTTTGTTTTGACATCTTACGCTAGCTCAGATGAACAAGACGTTAACTGGCCTAAATCAAAAGATGATACGAAGAAATCCCCAACTAAAGCTACTTTGAGTTTGACCACAGGAATCATTTTCCTTCATCAAGGTTATCTAATAAACCCTGATAAAGAAATCCAAATTGTACAGGGGCCGTGCTTTCTTACCTTGGCAATTTGAACCACAATGTTCCTATCAGGATTGTTTAGATCAACTTTATGGGGTCCAGGAACAGACTTTGCTACTGCATTGATGATTTTCATTCTATCAACACCAGTATTTGCACGGGCTTCGTACAATACAGCAAACTGCAACAGAAGATTAAACAAGCAAGGAAATTCTTTCATCTCTTGCAGCAAACTCCAAAATGTTTAACATTCAACCAAAATGCACTTTGATAGAGCAAGTCAAACACAACGGACACAGCAGAAAATGCACCACAAGCCCCTAAATTTTAGAGAACCAAGTTCAAGGACTTTAGCCGGATTCGGCAAATCCTTTAGGGACTTATGGTGCATGCAACTCCAAAAACAATACCATTACACACAATGAAGTTGTAGAACATTTTTATGGTTTGTACCATTTTTTTCAGTTTCCATTATTCTTTTGAATGAAAACAGACACTAAATCTTGCATATGCTTATTCAGCATTGATACAAACTGAGTATAGTGAATCCATAGAATGAACTAGTACGACTATGATTCCTGGCCTTTACAGCACAATCAACACAAAGCAAACGAGTTAATTTGAGAAAAGAATAACTTCCTTAATAAAAAATTGAAAGGAAACATCAGCCATGAGGAAAGTTTTTAGAAGCCCATATAACAACTGGAGTACATTATACATTGTACTTAATACGGCTCTAAACAATGTTAAATGATGGTACCTTATACGGGGTCTGAGTTTCCACAGGAAAGTATCGAGCAATGAGAGGTTTGATTGCTCCGGAGATTTCTTCTTCGGACGGATAGCATGTTACTTCAACCGGTAGCACTCTTAAAATGAATCTGATGAAATCAGGGACACAATTTGGTCCACCATAGAAAAGTGAATCATATGTGCATGGATAGGATTAAAACCATAGCAATTAATATTGAAGGAAAGATGAACCTTGATATGTGTTTCCTAGTCGAGGCAATAGATGTTATCATGTATTGAACTATATCTTTGGGACTGGGATCTCCATCTCTCTTAGGCATTTGGACAAAGACAACACCATTGCAGCCTGAATCAAGGTTGTTGAAACGTCTCTGTTTGGAAAAATATGCATATGCATACACACACATACACTAGATTATTCAGCAGAAGACGAGACATACTTGGGACAAAAATACGTTACCAGCACAAGAGAACCAAAAAGCAAAAAAGTAGACATGAGCAGGACAATGTGTGACTCTCCTATTTAGTTTGTATGCTAAATCCACTAGCTTCACTTGTTAAAGAGTCGTTACAACAAGAATCAAAAAGAAACTGAAGCATACTGCCATACACACAACACCAAACAAATTTGTTCCTTGTTTTCATTTTATTAGTTTAATAAGACAGATCTTGTTGATCCCTTGTCTATTTTACTTTTTCAGTGTTATTTAGTGCAACTCAACTCGACTCGACTTAATCCAGTCACTGAATGGACTGCTCTCCTGAATAAAGCACGTAGGCTGCAACAAAGGCCTTCAGACATGCTACATGGACTCTTTAGAATGCATGAAGTACATGTGTCAAACACTTGACACTTGGACATGGGTACGGGATAAGTGTCCGACACATCTAATTGGATAAGCCACTATAAGCACTATCTTATAGTGTTCCATTTAATTCGTTTGCTTTGAGATGAGACAACTTCTAATTACAACCATGTGCTTCATATAAACACCATTTTACCTAAAAAATTACTAAAAAGTAATCATAGCTACGAACATTTTGCCATGTCCTCGTGTCTTGTTCTTTAAAATTAGACGAATCCGACACGTGGTGACGTGTCCTACCCGGACACTTGTATTGAGTCCATGTAACATAGTTTCAGACAGGCCTAGGGACATTCAGAATGGTTTTGATCCATGTTGCGCATTGTGCCAAAACTTTACCCCTTATTGTTACTTTTCTGAAATGGAGGTGTTTCCTAAAATTCTCTCTTTAGAAGCAAAACTTGATGGTGGATATATCTCTTCCTCCTAGCACGCCTCCCTTCATCTCTATGAAATATGAAGAAGGCATAAATAGGCTCCCAAGAGGGAAGAACTCCAGTGACAAAACTCGAGGATACACATGCTATACTGCTTTTATAGACCATATCATACAACGACTAGAAATTTTTCTGTCAGAAGTTTCTTTCAACAAGAACGTATCATATTGTGTGTGCACACAAATGTATAGCACTGGCAGCGGCTCCACAATTTCCTGCCAGAGTCATACCACCATTCCCAACCCATACCAACCTGCAAGATCAACCGAGATTTTCAGCCTCTAAACTCACGGCCACTGCCTTCCACAATATTCCTTTCATCTCCTTGGTTATGCAATGTTAGTCAAAAAATAAAACACCAATAGTCTTGACAAACACCAGTTGATCTTCCCTGATCTCCCTTGCTCGAATACCAGTGGAAATTGTTGCGCACATCACTTTCACAAAAATGACGACGACACCAAATATCACGTCATCCACAAGACGTCGATCAACTATGATCTTGGTGGGGACATTGTCCCTCGTCTTTGTCAGTAGCCTTAAATCAACCTCTGCCAATCACCTTTGTTGTAGGCCTTTCAGTCGACGAGCTGCTGCCAATTCTGTCGGTGTTGGTGGTAGAGGCTCAGTTGTGGCGGAGGGGCCTACTTTTCCCGGAAGGAATAATTAGAATAGGTCAGGTGCACATCAGAACTATCTTCCATCTTTATTTAAGCAGATGCCGACAGAAAGGCAGCACTATATTCATGATAAGTTACCATTTGCTCTATAAGCTTAAGTTGGCAGATTCGCCCAACAACGTGTATTATACTTTAACACTTCCCCACACGTGCAAGCCCCCGATTGCACATGGAGAGACAAATCAAGGTGCACTATCACCATGGGTACAAAGAAACAGAGTGCAAATTGCAGTATCGCACTATTATTAAGGGAGACCAAACACGCTCACAGGAAGAATCAAACCGAATACCTTGCGCAATGAGAGCTCTGATATCATGTTAAATAACAATCTGCTTTAAAAGCTTAATTTCGTAGAGCATGGGCCCAACAATGTATATGATGCTTTAACATTTCTCCAATACTTAAGGGACTTCGAGGCCAAGTTATATTCTCAAGGCTAAATAAAAAAAAACCCAGACTTGAAGTTTTGAGAAGTGCAATTTACCCTACTTAATCAAGAGTACATGAACTGAAGCACAAGGTAAAAATTAAAAAATAATAAGAAGCATTAAGTCTTCATATCAAATCATGCCATCTTTAAGTTAAAAAAAAAAAGAAACTGCTCTTTTCAAGTTCAGAAAACAGCATGGACTCACCTTGCTCCTGTCTTTTAATTCCTCGAGTTCAGCTTCAATTAACTTGTCAATAGACTTCTCTTCCTTCTTATCACATATGACTTTATCACATGTTGATAGCTTCTTTGCTGGTTGGTCCTCAGCCTGAACTTCTTGATTTTCATCACTCTTCCCTTCCTTATCATCATCCGGAGTAGCTTTTACTTGACTGGCACAGGATATACCTTCCTCTTTATGAGCTTGTGTCTTTTCGATAGTTAAGCTTTCTTGATTTGCAGAACTGTCAACAAAAGTATTGGATTTTTCTTTGCCAGCACTGTCACCTTTCTGATCATCATCATCAGCATCATCATCATCATCTTCATCATCGGAATATGTGAATTTGATTTTTTTATTAGAGGGCTTATCTGGTAAAGCTGCATGCTTCACGTCAGAGTTCGCTCCATGAACTAGCTCTTCATAAAACTACCGCACAAAACAAAAATGGGAGAAGAAAGTAAGATGGTATTGACCTCCAAAAATTGTGTGACGCATTGAATATATTGAGTCGATTTCATGGAAATTATTACAGTAATCAATTAACTATCCAAGTTGAATACTTCGAATCCAAGGTCTGAACTTTAAAGCTTTTTCTTTTATGTGGTTTAATAACTTCTCATAACAAGAGTCAAAGGTAGAACTTAAAGAACTAAGGGATCCATCACCAATAATGAAAACTGAAAATAAGTCTTTCTTCCCTTTCCAAGGAGGGCTTACAGGAGCATATGCAAGAAATTGGATGATCAACGCACAAATAGTCCATATATCATTTACACAAACAAATACCTAACTTGTACATTGAACATGTGCTGCCATAAAATGTCACAAAGAGGCCCCCCACAGTGAGGATCAAACTGCCCACACACACCTAACAGCACAAACAAAGCCCATGTAGTGGCTAGCACGTGACCAAGCAAAGGAGCACATGACTGCTAGAGTTTTTTTATACTGTTACTTTTTCTCCAGCTGTCAGCAATTTATTTGTTAACTTTTCCAAGCTTCTAAGGAAATAGAAGGGAGGCTGTAGTCACAAAGAGGGTGTGATTGAAACAGTTATAATTGAATTTGTCTCTCTATCTCCTCCCATGGCTAATTCATCTACTTTTCTCCATTTCTCTTAAATTTTTGTTGAAACTTAGCTTAATTCAGTAGTATCTTCACAATTTAGTATCGGATCCCACCAATTAATTGCAATTGGCATTTAGAGCCTGCAACGATCCATTGCTGCCATTTCACTTAACTCCGCCACTGAGCTAAGTTGCCGGCGCAACGATCCATTTTGTGGCTGCCCATATGGGTTACACAAACCAGAAACACAATATCAACAGCTCGACGATTATGTGGCGCTTATGGAAGCTCAACTGGCTGATCATTTTGGTGCCATTGACAATCAGTCTTTGTTGAAATTGTTCACAAAATAATGTAAGTTGTTCAATGCTTATTAGGAAGATGCATTATCATGTTAATCGGACAGTACAATATTAGTTAAACATTAATTGCTTAAAGAACAGACCACAAATGTGTTTCCTTTCCATTTCTCTATCTATTTTGTAATCAACATGCATACTCCGTCATTTGCTTGAAGTTAAAACCTAAAGCTTTGATCTTAAAAGTTTTCTGCATGCGCAATTCTGAAATTCTTACAACAAACACTTAACGGAAACACCTATAAATCTCTCCCACTTAGGTAGATTCTAAAAATAACAATTTCATAATTGAAAATTTGAAACCCACAACTCTCTTGAAGCTACACTATTCCAAATCTATAAAGTTGTCCAACATTATGGGGTAGTGATGCAAGACGGTGTGTACATGGATAAAGAGGTGTAGTTATGACCCTCTGGCAGACTATAACAGCCAGACGTAAAGAGTACAACCTACTTTATACATGTTCATCCATACGGACTTCAGAACAGGGCCTGTTTAGCGAGAGATCATACTGTGATAAAACTATATATAACATCAACTGATTTGTGTTTGCCTTTTGCCGATAAGCATTTCACATCGAATTAAAGACATGACGTAATCTCATCTATAAAGGATCTAGTCAACTACTCTCAGTACACAAACTCAATTTCTCTTTGACAATATCATATGAGAAATGAGTTTTAACCACAGAATAGTTGAGTGAACAAGAGAGAAACTCTTATGGTCCTTTGCTAGAAACAAATTGTGTCTGAACTCACTCGTCGCTTAAACCCAAGAACACTAGACCTGCTTTCCATCCACAACAAAAGAAACGCGAATAATAGATTATCAGTACGCCTTTCTTCAAAGAATCTTACACTTATATGCACATATTAATAAAGCAAAACTTCGCTACTTTGTTTTTGTTTCCTGTTTAATCTTGACGACAAGCACGTTCAGTCAAAGTAAGATAGTTTCTTCCTCCCCAATCCCATGGAGATATCCCAGCCTAAATGTAACGACCCAACAATTCCCTTGGCTGTCTTTTGAGCTATTTTCAACCACTAACCTAGCCTTGGCAGGTTTTTTTTTTTTTTTTCGATTTTTCTGGCAGATGAAAGAATAAAAATAGTTTCTTCCTCTAAAGATAGAGCAAACTTTTATACGATTGAATATACCCTCAGTTCCACAATGACTGTATCATTTGACTTCTTTTGTGCATTTCTAGAATAAAATTTGCACATGTAAAGTCTTAATCGATTGTTCTTACCCAATTCTGACTTGTCAAGCAATACTTATTTAATTTGAATTTCTACTTGTTCAATTCAATACTTCAGTGTTCAAAGTCAAATAGTACAAGCATTATGGCAAAAAACAATATACCCAGATTGGAAATTGCAAAGGGAGAAACATGGAAAGCTTATATACCCAAAAGAAGAATGAAGTGAAAAGGGTGCATATCGATAGAGAAAGACGAAAAGGGGCATACAGAATCAAGAACGTTGATGGCTTCATGAGCTGCTTGGCGCTCCCTGCCACCATCGCAAGTTATAAAGAATCCCTGCACTCCTGGCCGTAATGGGTACCCTCCCTTCTTCACTGGTTTCTGCAAAATATACACGGCACACGCACATCCATTTTAGCATAAACCCAATTCAGTGTTTGTCAGTTCGTTTGTTTGTAATACATATACATAAGGATAGAGGGTTTACGTTGTGGGGGAGATAGCGTTGTTTTCTCTTCTTGGTGCCCTCGCTGGCCATTAGAGACTGTTAGTAGTGCTGAGCGGACTGCTGAGACTGAAGCTCGTGCGCTTGGTAGTAGGGCTGCAATGCGTGTGCTGAGTCCGGTTTGGTGACTTGCGGTCCGATTGATTATTATTTGCTTTCCTTTTAGTTTTGATGTTCTGAATATATGAAGGGAAAAAAAAGGATTCTGAGGGTCTATGGAGTATTATAAATTTTATCATAATTACAGTACAATAACAAAATTTAGTTAAACCCAGTTAGTTAAAGACTTAAAGTTGTAAAAATACTTTTAAGTTGTTTGTATAGTATTTTTACAAGCAATTTTATGTCAAATTGGACGAGGTTAATTTCATATATATGTAAAGAGTCGGTAATTAGTGTCTGACTCTAGTGTTTTTACACAAAATCTGAAAGTGATAATCAAACAAGAAAATTTTAATTCCAAGTACTTTTTTGGCACACCCAATGGAACCCATTTTGTTGGATTTGTCATGGTGACAACAAAAATAATAAGAAAAACCATGTTTCGAATCATGGGAACGATAGGTATAGAAATAACCAGGGGAATAATCAAACTGAAGCATCTAACCCCAATGCCTCCAATTTACCTGTGTATCAAAAGATTAGGGGAATTACATCATTTAAAATTGACAGTCCCAAACAAATCTCAACCAAGGCCATCAAGCAAAGTCGGTGGCTCATGCATTTGAAGAATGAAAAAATTTGGCTGCTACCCCAATTAGAAGAATATTCTTACCAACCTCTATATAGCGACAATCAATCGTTTCTAAATATTTCTAGTGACTTTTATTTAGTGACGTAAAAAAATGCTTCTAATAATTATCACTAAACGTGTTAGAAGAAAAGCTACTAAAAATATTTTGCGACTATTAATTGTCACTATACACGGGGTTGGAGAAGATTCCTACAATCCGGGTAGGAACCAAAGTTTGTTCTTTGAAGAAATCTTAAAAAAAAACTAATGAATAGGACTAGAAGCTCCAAGAGCAATACTTACCGATACTTTTGCAGTTCTGAGAGCTTTGGTGAATCACTAAATCCCGATAAAGTGACAACTCTAGACTGGTCTAGTACGAATGTAGGAGTAAGTTCTTACCATGACCAGGGTGCATGCCATATGTATACACCAAATCATTTAAGACTATAAGGCACAATCCTCAAACTGTAAGGCCTCAATGGCCGGCATCCAAGTTTTCAGAATCAACCTAGGCCTAATCATGAACAACATTTTTTTTTCACCCTCCACCACAATGTGTGGAGGACAATTTTTAGAGTTTGGGGCATTTTGGATAGGTACCTCGACCATAGCCTTTTGAGAATGTATCCTCCGCCTATGAAACAACCTGTACTAGACATCAAATTCAGAAGCAATTTGATCCCCGGGAATGAAGAGAATGATCGGACTGGTTCATAGAAAACCATATTCCTGACCGAATCAACATGTAATATCTTTTTTCTAGAGGTTATCAACTTCCAAAGCTTTCAACTTTCAATGGTGAAACTATTCAGCCCACTATAAACCACATAGGTCGTTTTACTCTCCAATTCGAAGAGTTCGGGGGAATGAGATGTGTAAGTTGAGGTCGTTTAGTAATCCTCTATCCAACACAGCTTTTTTCAGTACATCAACTTTGAAATCTATAGACTTTGCTCGATTGCAACGTGCAGCACCCTGGGGGAATGGCTTATTCCTTTATCAATAGGTTTAAGCAAGCTAGGCCTAAGGTCAAAATGTCAATTCTAGAGTATGGATTTGCAAAGATGGCACTAAAAGGTCTGAGCTTTGTGCTTGGAACATATTTGAAGAAATAGAGTCCCATGACCTATATGAATTGAATAACAAAGCGAAAAATAAAAAGTATTTTTACACCAAGGTCAAGATAGAAAAATGCATTCAGAGGCACATAGTGTATTTAAACTTACATTTGCATGCTACAAAAGTGTCCTCACTTGTGAAGGTCAAATTGACATGAAGTATCGTAAGAAACACTCCATATGTAAGGATCTTGTTAGGGCTAAAAAGTTCTTTATCGTTTGAATACAGCTATAGATCTAGAGACAATCAGATATATGATAATATGCATGCTCTAATTAGCTCTTGGTCAATTAATCCCATAACTTGAGGAGATAAAAGGTAGATCTAATTTGCAAATATCATCAGATTGACTTCATGATATTGTCTAGGACAAGATTAATGTTGAGATAATCGAGTTAGCGGAAAGGCCAAAGACATATCACAGAGTGAATACCAATCCATTTCAAGGGACGAGAGGTGTCAACGACTTCCCGATTGACGTCAAAAATTCACTTGCTCCAAAGAAGAAAATATTTTGAGAATTTAAAGGACATCTTTGTTGAATGAAGGCCAAGGAAAGTAATCTTGGAAGATCCATACTGGAACTGACATCTGCCTATAACTAGGGCTAAAAATCCTTACATTTCAATGAACTTGTAGATAAAATGCCTGAAATCAGGGAAGCAACTCAAGTGAAGTTATTGATAAGTAGACTAGCCAAAAGCAGTGGAGATTTCTTCTCAAGGTTCTAGTAGAAGATCCAAGATTCAATGTAGATGAAATGACTGAAATTACATAATGGATTAAAATGGTCAATCTAATGCTTAGGAATGAGCAGTTACCTATGATGGAAGAATAAAAATGTCTAGTTTGGAGAAGAGTATGTGGAAAACTACCAAAAGCGGTAACTACTAAACTTTTGAACAACTTCAAAAGAAGTAATGGTACCAGAGAACAAGTTTTAGCTATGAGACAATCACCAAAGAAAGTATGGGACGGATAAATTTTCAGAAAAAACTCTACCAGTGATAAGTTGGGACATCCAGAAAGATATGCTTAGGGACAAGAAAGACCTAGCATTCACAAGAGAAAATAAACCATAATGGACGCAGATCTCACCTGGATCCCAGTGAAAGAAAACAAAGGGAATACAGAGTTAAAAAAACTCAAGTACATCATTAGACTGCCAAACTCCAAAGGCAATCGGTTGAAGATGGTGAAAGCAACTCAAGCCGAAACTGGAGTGTAAAAGGTGTCAAATCCTCAGCAATATCTAGAGCACAAGGAAGTCTAAAGAAAACCTCTAGAGTGACCAAAGTACAGTAAAGGAGATTATGAAGGTTCCATCAACAATGAAGAGAAAAGGCTAGAGATGCCATGCAAATAGTGCCACAGTAGATCCCAAGGATAAAGGAAGCACAACCACCATGAAATCTACAGTACTGGTGGAGACTAATGATTCCTCTAAACTTAAAAAAGAAGAGGTTATAATACCATTATTTAATTGAGAAATAATTTGATAAGGAAGAAAGGAAGAATGAAAAACATACTAAGATTCACTTTGCGACATTTGAGAAGAAGTTATTAATCGACATGTTATTTATGTTGCTTATCAGCTTTGAAGCCCTTCCAACCCAAGAAAGTGGTTTGCAAGGAGATGCTGTGGAAAATGACCTTGAGATTCTCTTCGTACCAGAAATCCAATCTAAAAAAAACCTAAGGGAGCAGTCCTCAAACCTCAATGCTCAGAAAGATCGAACTTAGTTAAAAGTGGTGTTTGCGAAAGCAAAAGAGATGTACACTTAATCTCAAACCTCCTTTTATCCAATTTCATGTTGGAGATAAACCTTTTACAAACCTCTTCATATCAAAATTGCATGTTAGGCGTAAACCTTTTACAAAGTTTTGGTGGACAAATGTTCTGTCTACTAACATGCTCAAAAAAGTAGGCAAATCAAAAGCAGATTTACTAAACACAAAGTCTATGGTGACTAATATTACTGGAGGAACAACCAAGACAATGGGATAATTCCTAAAAAAATCATTGTATTTTCAAAAACTATACTGACAGCTTTCTTCGTGCATGAGGCTTTTACGTTATACGACATGCTGCTAGGAACGGATTGGATTATTTAACATGGTGTATTCTCTCATTTTCTTCAAGAATAGAGATGATGTAAAGGTGGTATGTGCTTGTATCGCTCTAGCACATGCAGCGAAAAAATTGGTATGTAATGGAAAAGAATAATTACGAACTGCAACATAGGATAAGACAAAAATATCTGGATACAAGATTTAACGTGTTTTGACTATAATATTCATATCTCCACGGGGCATGCAAATTTCTTCGTACTATGAGAATATCGAGACAAGTACAAAAGA
Organism: Escallonia herrerae; assembly: GCA_033070095.1. Taxonomy (NCBI): domain Eukaryota; kingdom Viridiplantae; phylum Streptophyta; class Magnoliopsida; order Escalloniales; family Escalloniaceae; genus Escallonia; species Escallonia herrerae. Next base: position 490,785 of record JAVXUP010000382.1, on the reverse strand, counting down.
ACGCTCAAGAGTTTAATACTAAAAACCCTAAACCCTTATCCAACTGGATACCACTTGTACACCCTCACTCAAATTTTATCTATCAATGAAGAATGAAGTTACTCAGAGTCTCTCTTGCTCATTCATTTTTGGGATGATCTTGGCAATGGACGAAAGGCCTTATTTATAGGCACTTTCTAATTGCACATGTCTGTTAGGTGTACCACCAAATCTATAGCAGTTTTGACTCCAATAATCTATAGCCATTTTTGTTATAGTGTTGTTGGTTGGTTTTCCATGCCAACAATAATTTTCAACAATTTGAAATGTTGAATACTATTCTTTTAGTGGCTAATGGTTGGTGGCAAAGAAGTCATAAACACGATAATCTTCACCTTGACTTGTCACACCATGTAAAGATCACGAGAGATGATAACCTTCATATTGGCATCCATAAAGATGTCCATCCCTACGCCCTGGGATTATCAGTCAATCTTAGCAAAGATTGATCAAGTCCAAGCAATACTTGAACTTGCTTGTTGTCACTTCAGCATATCGGTTGCGTTCTCGTTGGTGTGGATCTTGGACAAATTTATTTCTCCAGAATTTATTCACTCCCTGATCCGATAATATCGCACATCAATGTGTTTGGTCCTTACATGATATACTTGATTCTTTGCAAAGTGAATTGCGCTCTGACTGTCGCAATGCATAAGGATACCAACCAAGCTCTTCAACCAAACCTTTCAACCACAAAGCTTCTTTAGATGCCTTTGTCACTGCCATGTACTCTGCTTCCATTGTAGATAATGTTGATGTGGACTGTAAAACTGGCCTTCAACAAATGGATCCTTCATAAAATATGAACACGTAACCAGTCATGGACCTTCTTGAATCAAGATCCCCTATTTAGTCCGAATCAACAAAACCAACAACCTGATTTGAAGCAACATTTTGGTCAACACATGATACCAGAATTAACTGTGCCCGCGAAGTACCAAAAAATCCACTTCACAGTATTCCAATGCTCTTTATTTGGATTTACCATGTACCTGCTAACAACACTAACAGGCTGAGAGATGTTAGGCCTCGTACAAATCATATCATACATAGGACATCCAACTGCATTTGCATATGAAACTTTTGACATAAGCTGTACCTGGTCCAATGTATTAGGATTTAGCTGTGCAGATAACTTAAAATGGGCAGCCAACAACATGCTAAATCTCTCTAGCACTTTTTGAATATACTTATTTTGAGTTATCCACAGCTTCTTGGACTGTTGATCTCTAGATATCTCCATGCCGAGGATCTTAAGCAACTCCAAGATCCTTCACTCAAATTCAGCACTCAGTAGAGCCTTCAGTTGAGCAATTTCTGATTTACTCTTTGCAGCAATTAACATGTCATCAACATATAATTTCAAAAATCCATGTGATTCATCGGCAAGTGATTTCAAGTAAACATAACAATCATACTCAAAACGAGTATATCTCTGTGCCACCATAAATGAGTCAAAGCGCTTGTACCATTGTCGAGGATATTGCTTCAAACCGTAAAGCGATTTTCTTAATTGCAAACATATTTTCTTAGTTGGGTTCTATAAACCCCTCAGACTGTTGCATGTAAATCAGTTCTTCTAGATCTCTGTGGAGAAAAGCAGTTTTTACGTCTAATTTTTTTGGTTTCATTATGTTAGACAAAATAACTCAAATAGAGGTATGCTTTACAACTCTTGAGAAAATCTCATTATAGTCAATACCTTCTTTCTGAGAGTATCCCTTCGCCACTAATCGTGCTTTGAACTTTTCACCTTCTTTTTTCAAAAAACTGCTTCCTTCTTTTTGAACACCCACTTGCACCCAATAGCTTTTGTTTTCTTGGGCAATTCTACCAACACTGCCATCCATTTCTTCAGACATGGCTGCCATCCATTTTCCTCTGCCTTGATCATGTACTTCTTCTTTATAACAAGACGGATCTCCACTGCCTGCCATTAATGCAAAAGAAACCATATCCTCAAAACCATACTGGTTAGGAGCCTTTTTAGCACGTTTCTCTCTGCCTCTGCTTATACTTTACTAATCGTCCTCGTGCTGCATTGGGTTTTCTATTGACTATTGATTAACTTCTTGTGATCCATGGTCATCAATTTCCAACTCTATAGTCTTACGACAATTTTGAACCATTTCAGGCTTCTCGGCATTTTGCTTTATCATCATCGAGGATTCACCAAAGACAACATTGCAGCTAACAATCCTCTTCTTAGCATCTGGATCCTATAGCCGGTACCCCTCAACACCGACTTCATAACCAAGGAATGTGCACTTCCTTGATTTTGTATCCAATTTTGATCGCTCCTCATACTGCACATGGACATAGGACAACCAAAAATTCTTAAAAAGAAAAGTTAACTGATTTATCTGTCCAAACCTCTTCAGGTACTTTTCCATCAAGTGCTACTATGGGAGATCTATTGATGATATAACAAGCAGTGTTAACTGACTCAGCCCAAAAAACTCTTTGGCAAATTTTCATGTAGCCTCATACATCTAGCTCTTTTCACTAGAGTTTTGTTCATCTCTCGGCAACTACATTCTGCTGTGGAGTTCTTTTAACTGTGAAATGACGAGTGATGCCTTCCCGCTTAACAACTCTAAGAATTTTGTATCTTTGTATTCCGAGACATTGTCAGTTCTGAAGTATTTTAACTTTCGGTCTATCTAATTTTTAACTTGTGCATTCCACTGCTTGAAAATACTAAATATTTTAGATTTATGCTTCATAAAATAAAGTCATACCTTCCTGGAGTAATCATCAATAAAACTGACATAATAGCATGCACCACCTCGTGAAGAAACTAGAAACGGGCCCCAAACATCTCAATGAACGTAGTCTAGAACACTCTTATTAGTATTACTCTAGCAGATGCAGCGAAAACATTCATATGTGACACACGGTGGCCCTTGATGGCACAAGGAGACCGTGTGTGGCACTCGACTTGCCGCTCGCAAGAAGAGTCCGCCAACCAATCCCAACAATTTAAAGTAAGCAGTGCATCAACATCGCATAAAACAGTACACAAAGAGTAAATTTCAACACGAGGGCAAAACGGTCACAAATATCTTCATTACTTCAATAGCATCATTACAACTTACAAAAGGCTTTGTTTGCATCCACAGTGTGCAATCTAGCTAGACAGGCAAGCTAAAACAAAGCAAGGGACTCTCGGGTATGGGTGTGCATGACTCCCATATAGTACCATTAGGAGGAAAAACTAAAGTGACAGTAGTAGACGTAACTATGTGCGAGGAGTCATAGTGCCCCTTTTTAGAGAAATACAACTCGAAATGACTTGAAATTTTACAGGGAAACTTAAATATATACAACGGTGGTCTCCACCAAAATTGAGCAAAAACGCACGCCTGGATTTTTAGATCTTCACTGTTGACTTTTGACGTGCGCGGGCACTGCAATTGGGTGCGCGGGCGCTATGCTTGACGGGCGCGAGACTTGATGAACTTGTGAGGGCGCATGGGTGCCTGTTAGAAGGGTGCGGGGGCGCTGAGCTGGATGGGCAAGGGGGCGCTGTGCTAGGCGGGTGCAAGGGGCAGCCCGTGACATTCTCCCCCACTAGAGCTGTTGACGCCCTCGTCAACTTCTGCATGTGGTAGGCTTCAATCTTGTCGGCGTAGGCTGATAAGTCTGCTACTTGTTCCCAAGTGTTTTCTTCATCCATTTGTCCCTGCCACTTGACTAGGTACTCCTGATGGCGTTTGCGGGAAGCTATAATCACTCTATCATTCAAAATAGCTTCGGCAACTCGCTTTCCTGCTGCTTTGGGTTTGAGTCCTTGTCTCTTGATTTGGCCCCTGGAGGGGTCGGCTGTGTCTTCATAGAATGGCTTCAACATGCTGACGTGAAAGACGGGATGGAGCTGGCGGCTCCACCAATGAGGCGGATCAACTTTGTAAGCCATCTTGCCTATCTTCTTCACTATAGTTAGGGGTCCCTCATATTTCTGCAAAAGACGAGAGTCTCTTCCCCTTAGAAATTTGCGATCCTGTTGCAGTAGCTTAACCATAACTTTGTCGCCCACGTTAAACTCTTGAGATCTCCTGTTCTTGTCAGCATGTTTCTTCATTCTTCTGGCTGCTTTCTCAAGGTAGGAGTGAGCTAGATCTATATTCTGCCTCCATTCTTCACTGAAGCTTATGGCCCTTGGGGATTTCCCGGCATTGGGGACGTTTACCGTGTGGGTAGTAACGGTTGTTGTCCATTTACAATCTCAAAAGCACTCTTCCCTGTCGAAGAGCTTTTGCGTGAGTTGAAACACAGTTGGGCAACATCCAGTAGCTTGACCCAATTTTTCTGTGTTGCACTGACAAAATGGCGGAGGTACTCTTCTAACATGGAATTGAACCGCTCCGTCTGACCGTCTGATTCTGGATGATAACTTGAACTCATCGAAAGTTGGGATCCGAATAACTTAAAGAGTTCAGTCCAAAAGTTTCCAGTGAAGCGGGAGTCCCGATCACTGACAATGTCTTGAGGCATTCCCCAATACTTCACCACATACTTAAAGAAAAGTTGCACTGTGTCCTCGGCTGAACAATACTTGGGTGTTGCGATAAAGCTCGCATACTTGCTAAACCGATCAACGACAACAAGAATTGTGCCTAAGTCTTCAACCTTCGGCAGACCAGTGATGAAATCCAATGACACACTCTCCCACGGTCTCTTGGGGACCGGCAGCGGCTGTAGTAACCCTGCTTTCTTCTTACGCTCCACCTTGTCCTGCTGACAAGTAAGGCATGTTTTCACATACTCTTGCACTTCATCCCCATTTGGGGCCAGTAGTAACCTTGTTGAAGGAGAGCTAATGTTCTTTCTCCTCCGGCATGGCCTGTCCAAAGGGTGTCATGACATTCTCGAATCAATGTTCGTCTCAGATCATCGACTCGGGGAACGTATACCCGTCTTCCTTTGGTCATCAGCAAACCATCTTCTTGCCAAAACTGTCGAGTTTTACCGCTCTCGATCAGTTTCAGTAGTTGTTGGGCAACCGGATCCCTGGTAAGGGCCTTCTTGATCTTCTTTCCGATGTTGATGGCAACTCGGCTATCTGCTCTAACAATCGCATTCATGGCCATCAATGCTACCTGATCTAGTTCGGCTCTCCTGCTGAGGGCGTCTGCTACGCTGTTGGTTGAGCCTGTCCTGTACTCGAGCATGAAGTTGAATTCTGCCAAAAGTTCCTGCCACCTGGCCTGTTTCGAAGTGAACTTAGATTGACTCAAGAAGTGGCTCACTGCAGTGTTGTCCGTCCGCACTATGAAGCTAGAACCAAGCAGGTAGTGCCTCCAAATTCTGAGACAGTGTACTACCGCGAGCAACTCTTTCTCATGAGTGGTGTAGCGACGTTCTGCTTCGCTCAGCTTCCTACTCTCATATGCCACCGGGTGGCCTTCTTGCATTAGAACCCCTCCTAGTGCAAAGTCAGAAGCATCTGTATGAACTTCAAAGGACTTCGACACATCAGGGAGAGCAAGTACCGGATCTTCAGACATAGCTTGCTTCATAGCCGAGAAGGCCGATTGACACTCCTTGGACCATTCCCAAACATTGCTCTTTTTCAAAAGTTCGGTTAGGGGATGGGCCATTCTCGAATAATCTCGGACAAACTTCCTATAATAGTTGGTCAATCCAAGGAAAGATCTCAGTTCTGAAACATTCGTTGGCGGCTGCCACTCCTGTATCACTTGAACTTTAGCTGAGTCCATCCTTATCTGACCCTGTTCTATCACATGGCCCAAGAATTTAATCTTGGTCTGGGCAAAAGTGCATTTCGACAGCTTCACGTATAGCTCGTGCTCCCTCAGTCGGGCAAGCACCTTCCTCAAGTGCTTCAGATGCTCGTCCAAGCTGGAACTGTAGATCACAATATCATCGAGATACACCACTACAAAGTCGTCAATGTAGTCCCGCAAAACCTGATTCATCAAGGTGCAAAATGTGGCCGGGGCGTTGGTCAAGCCGAACGGCATGACCAGGAACTCATACGCACCGTATCTGGTGACACAAGTTGTCTTCGCCTCGTCACCTTCGGCAATTCGGACCTGCCAATACCCAGACTTCAAGTCCAACTTGGTAAACACTCTCGCCCTACTAAGCTGATCAAAACAGTCGGTGACTAAAGGAATAGGATACTTGTTCCGAATAGTCACCTTGTTTAGCGCCCTGTAGTCCACACACATCCGCAAAGAACCATCTTGTTTCTTCTGGAAGAGGACTGGTGCACCATAAGGCGACTTTGCTGGAGTGATCAAACCCGCGTCTAGCAACTCCGTCAATTGTTTTCTGAGTTCAGCAAGTTCTGGTTGTGACATCCGATACGGAGCTCGGGCGGGTGGCTTCGTGCCTGGCACGAGCTCTATCTCATGGTCAATTGCCCTTCTAGGTGGCAATTTCTTCGGTAATTCATCAGGCATCACATCTTCAAAGTCGTTTAATATCACTTTAACTTCTTTCGGTAATGGTCCCGATACTTCTTCAATTTCGTCCCACCGTAGCATGGCAAGGTAGGTTGTTTCATCCCGTTTTAATCCCCTTTTCAACTGGAGGGCTGAGATAGAACGCTCTCCCGCCCTAGAAGATATAGTTGGGATGACACATGGTTTATTCCCAAGCATGACTAGCGAGTTGGTACATGGCATCACTGTGGTCTTCGTGTCACGCAGAAACTCCAACCCAAGGATCAGTTTAAAGTCGTCCATGATGACTACTAAAAAGTTGGTCCTTCCTTCGTATGGGCCAATCTTGATCAAAACAGATCTCGCTATCCCCGCTACTGGCTGTGCGGCGGAGTTGATAGCCTTCACCCGTCCGCACCCTTTTTCTAGAGTTAGACCCAGTCTTTCCACTTCGGTGCTAGAAATGTAATTATGGGTAGCTCCTGTGTCCACCATGGCCCTGATGGCCTTCCCGTTAACCTTGATGTCCACATACATCAAGCCTTTTCCTGGTACATCACCCTTTTTCTTTGGCGGCATGTCTTTAGGCTCTTCTCCAGTCGAGCTCTTTTTGGGGTTCCCAACCTGTGTTGTCACCGCATTACACCACTGAGGAAAGGCCCCGACGGCATCTTCCTCTTCATAATCTTGTGTGTCTGTTTGCTCATCTGTTGGTGGGTGCCTTGGTCGAGAGCCAGATTGTTCCCCACGTTGCACCTGCCCAATGTTGTCAAAGAAGGCATTCATCATCTATCGCTGCGGACAGTTAGCGATCACGTGCGGTCCTTGGCACAAGAAGCAACCCCTGAAAGGAGGTTTCTTCACTTCTCCACTGGTGCTAGCGTCAGGCTTGGCTTTGAACCCAACTCCACTCTTCTGTTGGGTAGAAGAGTTTGACGCCCAACTGCTTTTACTGCCCCAACTTTGGTTTGGCATTGGACCCCCTGGCTTCTTGCCACCAATACCTCTGCTTGGATTTCCTCTCTGAGGGGGTCTCTGTGGCTCGGAGTTGTAATCTGAAAGGCTCTCGGCAGCGATGATGGCTTCATTAAGGTTGTTCACCCGACGTCTATTAAGCTCGGTACGAGCCCATGGTTTTAACCCTTCCATGAAGAAGAAGAGTCTGTCGACTGCGGACATGTCACTGATGTCCAACATCAAGGCAGAAAATGCCTGGCAATACTCCCGGACCGATCCGGTGTGCTTGCATTCCAGCAACGCTTTTCTCGCGTTGAATGCGGTGTTTTCTGGGAAAAACTGACTCTTTAGCTCACGTTTGAGTATCTCCCATGTGTTTATGACGCAAGACCCATCTTCGATCTCTGTGTACTTCTTCCGCCACCATAACTTGGCATCTCCAACCAAGTACATGGCAGCCATCGACACCTTTGTCGCTTCCGAGTCTACTCTGATGGCTCGAAAGTATTGTTCTACATCGAAAAGGAAATTTTCTAATTCCTTGGCGTCACGGGCTCCCCTGTAACTCTTGGGCTCTGGCACTCGGGGCCTCGACGAGTGCTCCGCACCCCCAGCGGGTGTGTTAACCACTGCACGACTAAGAAGCTCCACTCGATCCTGGAGTTCTTGAAATTTAGACTCCCAGTCTATACCTCCACTGTGCCGTGTATGGTGTTCCACTCGATCTTGAAGCTCCTGAAACTTCCCCTCCCATTCCATGCTCTCAGCATATCGGGTATTATCAGTGGCTTCAAGATTCACTTCCAACGCGTCAAGGCGAAGGGAGAATTGCTTCAGGATGCCTGAGGCATCCTGGTCACTCTTGAACATGTCATGTATCTGTGCTTCCAAAGCATCGATTCTCTCTTTCGTGTTGGCCATAGTTTTTCTCAACAAACTATCCCACAATATTTTCTTAGCTGAAGCCACGGTCCCTTGGACAACCGCGGCTCTGATACCACCTGACACACGGTGGCCCTTGATGGCACAAGGAGACCGTGTGTGGCACTCGACTTGCCGCTCGCAAGAAGAGTCCGCCAACCAATCCCAACAATTTAAAGCAAGCAGTGCATCAACATCGCATAAAACAGTGCACAAAGAGTAAATTTCAACACGAGGGCAAAACGGTCACAAATATCTTCATTACTTCAATAGCATCATTACAACTTACAAAAGGCTTTGTTTGCATCCACAGTGTGCAATCTAGCTAGACAGGCAAGCTAAAACAAAGCAAGGGACTCTCGGGTATGGGTGTGCATGACTCCCATATAGTACCATTAGGAGGAAAAATCAAAGTGACGGTAGTAGACGTAACTATGTGCGAGGAGTCATAGTGCCCCTTTTTAGAGAAATACAACTCGAAATTACTTGAAATTTTACAGGGAAACTTAAATATATACAACGGTGGTCTCCACCAAAATTGAGCAAAAACGCACGCCTGGATCTTTAGATCTTCACTGTTGGCTTTTGACGTGCGCGGGCACTGCAATTGGGTGCGCGGGCGCTGTGCTTGACGGGCGCATAGGCGCGAGACTTGATGAACTTGTGAGGGCGCATGGGCGCCTGTTGGAAGGAAGCGGGGCGCTGAGCTGGATGGGCGCGGGGGCGCTGTGCTAGGCGGGTGCAAGGGGCAGCCCGTGACAATATGTAATGAAAAAGAATAATTACGAGAACTGCAACATAATCAGGGAAAAATATCTGGACACGAGATTTAACGTGTTTCGGCTATGACATTCCTACCTCCATGGAGCATGCCAGCTTCTTCGTACTATGAGACTATCGAGACAAGTACCAAAGAACAGTCAAGAGTTTAATCCAACAAATTTGAGACCCTTATCCAACTGGATACCCCTTGTACACCCCACTCAATATTAGGAGGTTATTCAAGTTCTCTCTTGCTCACTCACTTTGGGATGATCTCGGCAATGGATGAAAGGCCTTATTTTTAGGCATTTTCTAATTGCACATGTCTATTAGGTGTGCCACCAAATCTATAGTAATTTTGACTCTAAAAGTCCATAGCCATTTTTGTTATAGTGTTGTTGGAAGGTTTCCCATGCCAACAACAATTTGTTGTCACCAATTCAACAATTTGAAATGTTGATTACTATTTCTTTTGGTGACTAATGTTGGTGGTAAAGCAGCACAAACACAACAGAGGCAAATAATAAGTCATTTATAGAAGTTGTACGATGAAAATATATCTCCAATCATATCTCTAGCAGAGACAAATTCGGTAGGACGAACATGGCCACAAATGAAGGAATGCTTCTGAAGAAATTACTACAAGTTATTGCTTGACGAGCTTCATCAGTTTGAGGCCAGAAAGGCTGAACAATCAGGTCGATGTTGATGCAGTGACTTTAATTAGCTAAAAGAGGTGTTGAGATATAAGTATTCAAGTCTTGTATGGTTAGGGTATGAGTATGTCCGACAGTGAAAAAAAAGGAAGAAAAAGAAGCAAGACTGTTTAGTAGATATGAAGATTTAAAGTCAATCAAATAGGTCAAATACAATTACATTCAAGAATGCATTGAGGAACCTTTTAAGAGGTTGAAACAGAATGAGGACTCAGAGATTGCTACTACAAAGCTAGATGACTTTACTTTGATGTTCCATATCATCTTTTCGAGGTCAATCTTGGAGAAAAGAATGAAAATTATCCTCCATACATCAGCAATCTAATTTTTCCTGAGCTGAAAACAGAGATGATGGGAGTATCAAGAAATTTGGAGATTGTTTTGTATAGGGGTACCATGAGATGCAAGGATTGCCAATGAGTTTGGTATAGCATCGTCTTCCCTGAAACAAGGGCCAAGCCATAAAAACAAGCCCCTGGTGCCACTTCCAGTGAAGTAAGTTGCAAAGTGGAGGATGAGATAAAGAGAATGCTTAAAGCAGGGTTCTTAAGAGTAGCACATTATGTACAATGGCTATGTAATGTAGTCCATATTACCAAAAGTAGCTGAAGGACAATAGTGTGAAATGATTTCATATCTGAACATAGCTACACCTAAAGGATGAGTCATATATGCCAGCATTGGACTGTTTGCTTCATAAGGACGCCAAACATGATCCTTTACAGACTGTTGTGCAGGCTATAACTGGATATCCATTGCAGAGGGAGATATTCTCGTAATTGCATTCAGATGTCCAAAGAATATAGGGATCCTTGAGTGGGTAGGTGATGTCATTTCGTGCAAAGATTATCGGGGCTACATATTAAGGAGCAATAAATACTATTATAAATCCACGAAGAACAAAAAAACCTACTTAAATGATCTCAAAGCAATGTTTTTTTTACCAAGTTAGAAAGAAAGGTTTGAAGCTCAACCCTTTGAAGTGTGCTTTTGGAGTGGCAACATGGAAGTTATTAGGCTTTTTAGTACTGCACATCAGAAGGGCATAGAAGTCGATAGAAACAAAACCAAGGCCATCGTTGAAGTAAGGGCTCCTTCAGCATAGAAAGAACTGCAGCAGTTTCGAGGGAAGGAAATTTTCTTAGGCAATTATTTTCTAATTGTACAGGAAAGACGACCACTTTTTCGAACTCGTTAAAACTGAAAGAAGAAGAACAATTCAAATGGGAACCAAGACATCAAGCAGCGTATGATAAAATCAAAGAATACCTGGCCAAGCCACCAGTATTAATGCCACCAATCAGGGATAAACCCCTGAGATTGTCTATGTTAGCCGCTCAAAACTCTATTAGAATGGAGAGGAATTTGAACACTGAGATTGTTTATCGTAGCCGCACCTGCATATATTTTCTATTGTCGGAATAGTTGTACCATTTGACTTCATCGGATTTTTACGATGGAATTTGAACCCTAGAATATTGAATTCAACTCAAGCAGAATCAATTAATATCACTTGACAAGTCAAAATAGGGCATGGACAATCGATAAAGCTTTACGTGTGCAAATTTTGTTCTAAAAATGACCCCAAAAAAAAAAAGAGTTAAATGATAGAGCCATTTTGGAACTTAGGGTATCTTCAATCGTATTAACTTTAGAGGAAGAAATTACTTTTATTCTTTTACTTGTCGGCGAAATAGAAAAGAACCTGCCAAGGCTACGTTAGAAAAGAGCCTGCCAAGGGAATTGTTGGGTCGCTATATTTAGGCTGGCATACCTCCGTAGGATTAAGGAGGAAGAAACTATTTTTTTCTGTCAACAGTCTGTAAAATTGACTCCTAAGCACTTGGTTAAATATGTTGTTTCATGCCTTCTTGTTTTTCACTTGGGAGGCTTACAGAATGTTGACGATCAACCCACCTGTGAAGATGTTAAGCAATACCAACTTTGGCAAATGAAACCGACTCCAAAACTTGACAAGTGCGCCTCTTGATTGGGGAGGAACGCCAGCAATTCTGTTTGGTGGAACCAACTGATGTATGGTTTTTAATTGGTTGTAATACTGTTGAATAATGCAAAATGAGAAAACAAATGGTCAAATTTCATAAGATTTGAATGTATGCGTATTTTGTCCCTTAACTCTGCCTCTGCCGCTACCAACGGCAGATATTCACACCACAACTAACACCTTTTGTCATGGTTAGTTATCCACCCATTACTGCCACCACCGCCTTTATCATGGCTACTCTCACATCATAGTAACCACTCTCATGACCAGCACAACAAACCGACGTCGCCGCACTAGCACTACTACCATGACCACCCTCACGTCCACAACGGTTACAACTCTCACAGCCACAAATACCAACTTTAGATAACATTTGAAATCACTTCCAGTTTTGACTTTCTGCTTTCAAAAAAATAAAAATCAAAACTAGTTTAGTTTTTAGTTTTTACAAGAACAAATAGGTGTCTGACTATCCAATTTTTATTTTGAGTTTTCTCTTTTGGATAGTTGATTGACCAGTTTTTATTTTGAGTTTTCTCTTTATCGATTGTCCATTGACCAGTTTCTCTTTCCTGTACAATTAATTTCTAATTGTACAGGAAAGACGACCACTTTTTCGAACTCGTTAAAACTGAAAGAAGAAGAACAATTCAAATGGGAACCAAAACATCAAGCAGCGCATGATAAAATCAAAGAATACTTGGCCAAGCCACCAGTATTAATGCCACCTATCAGGGATAAACCCCTGAGATTGTCTATGTTAGCTGCTCAAAACTCTATTAGAATGGAGAGGAATTTGAACACTGAGATTGTTTATCTTAGCCGCACCTGCGCGCATATATTTTCTATTGTCGGAATAGTCGTACCATTCGACTTGATCGGATTTTTACGATGGAATTTGAACACTGAAATAATGAATTCAACTCAAGCAGAATCAATTAATTAATATCACTTGACAAGTCAAAATAGGGCATGGACAATCGATAAAGCTTTGCGTGTGCAAATTTTGTTCTGGGAATGACCCCCCCAAAAAAAAAAGAGTCAAATGATAGAGCCATTTTGGAACTTAGGGTATCTTCAATCGTATTAACTTTAGAGGAAGAAATTATTTTTATTCTTTTACTTGTCGGCGAAATAGAAAAGAGCCTGCCAAGGCTACGTTAGAAAAGAGCCTGCCAAGGGAATTGTTGGGTCGCTATATTTAGGCCGGCATACCTCTGTAGGATTAAGGAGGAAGAAACTATTTTTTTCTGTCACTGAATGTGCAGTGAAGTTTTGCTTTGTTATTCTGCTGAACAGTGCGTAAAATTGACTCCTAAGCACTTGGTTAAATATGTTGTTTCATGCCTTCTTCTTGTTTTACACTTGGGAGGCTTCCAGAATGTTGACGATCAACCCACCTGTGAAGATGTTGAGCAATACCAACTTTGGCAAATGAAACCGACTCCAAAACTTGACCGAGTGCGCCTCTTGATTGGGGAGGAACGCCAGCAATTCTGTTTGGTGGAACCAACTGATGTACGGTTTTTAATTGGTTGTAATACTGTTGAATAATGCGAAATGAGAAAACAAATAGTCAAATTTCATGAGATTTGAATGCATGCGTATTTTGTTCCTTAACTCTGCCGCTACCAGTACCAGAGATTCACACCACAACTGACACCGTCATAGTTAGTCATCCACTCATTATTGCCCCCACCGCCTTTATCATGGCTACTCTCACATCATAGTAACCACTCTCATTACCAGCACAATAGCACTACTACCATGACCACCCTCACATCCACAGCGGTTACAGCTCTCACAGCCACAAATACCAACTTTAGATAACATTTGAAATCACTTTCAGTTTTGGCTTTCTGCTTTCAAAAAAACAAAACCAGTTTATTTTTATCTTTTACAAAAACAAATGGATGTTTGATTATCCAATTTTTATTTTGAGTTCTCTTTTGGATATTTGATTGACCAATTTTTATTTTGAGTTTTATCTTTGGTGGTTGTCTACAGTGGCGGTGGTGTGGCGTGGCAGTGACCGGCGAGGTGGCCGGCAGAGGCTGCCAGACGCCGACGGCAGGTAGTGACTGGCCGGCGGGGTTGCAGTAGCCGCTGGCAACAAATGGTGGCTATGGCGATGGGAGGATGATACTGGTGGTCGTTTCAAAATAAAAATCAAAATTGAAAACCCAAAACTCGTAAATTAGAGTTTTCAAAAATAATCATGTTTTTAAAACTAAAGGAAGAAAAAAAAACAAAAACTGTGTCAAATACGTTTTTTTTCCTCTAATTTATAAAACTAAAAAAAAAAGGAAATCAAACAGAGCCAGCGTCGCCACTTCCAAATTCCCGGACCATATAACCACCTCATCACCGCCCTCAGTACCAAAAGAGTTGCCCCTTCACCTCTATATAGGTTTATCCAAATTCCCGGACCATATAACCACCTCATCACCGCCCTCAGTACCAAAAGAGTTGCCCCTTCACCTCTATATAGGTTTATCGTAATCACTCAAATGCAACTATCAATATCCTTAAAAGCATTACTTTAACACAAAATATTTCATCTCCTTATTCTACAAAAAAATTACTAAAAATAAAAAAAAAATTATTTCAACTTCCCAGTACACATTGAATTTGTAGTCTGGCAACTTAGGCTTCGTTTGACAAAATTTTTTTTTTGGTTTTCAGTTTTTAAAGAGCAGTTTTTTAAAGAGCAGCTTAATTTTTTTTTTTTATAAAAACAAGTGGGTGTTTGATAACCCCTTTTTTTTTTGAGGTTTTTTTTTTTGGTGTTTGGTAACCCTTTTTATTTTGACTTTTTTTTTTGTGGTTTGCGGTGGCGGTGGTGGGGCGTAGCGGTGGTCGACGGTGGTGGTGGTGGTGGCCGACGGCCGGAGGTGGCTGCCGGTAGTCACCGGCAGCCGGAGGTAGCTGCCGGCAGTCTCCGGCGGTGGTCGCCGGCGGCCGGAGGTGGCTGCCGGCAGTCACCGGCGGTGGTGGCCGGCGGCCGGAGGTAGCTGCCGGCCGTCTCCGGCGGTGGTCGCCGGCGGCCGGAGGTGGCTGCCGGCAGTCTCCGGCGGTGGTCGCCGGCGGCCGGAGGTGGCTGCCGGCAGTCTCCGGCGGTGGTCGCCGACGGCCGGAGATGGCTGCCGACAGTCTCCGGCGGTGGCTGCCGGCGGCCGGAGGTGGCCGCCGGCGGCCGGCAGTCTCGGTGGTCGGAGGTGGCTGCAGGCGACCACAGTCTCCGGCGGTGGTCGCCTGAGGTGGCTGCCGGCGGTGGGAGGGTGGTGGTGGTGGTCAGAAAAAAAAAAACCAAAAGTGAAAAAAAAAACCAGTTTTTGGAGTTTTTTTTTTACTCTGCAGTTTAAAAACTGATTTTTTAAATTGAAAAAAAAATGGTTACCAAACGCTCTTTTTTTTTTTTTAAAACTGGAGGAGGGGACCTTATTTATCCCTATCTAGCATTTGTACACTTAATTAGTAATGCGTGGTACTTTTGAATAACTTGTTTTCAAACCACAATCTCAGACTATAAAGTGGAGTTTCAAACAAAGATTTCTCATATAAGATAGTTCTTTTGATTATTTTATTTAAAAACATGACTTAAAACTCCACTCTTTGAAGTCTAAAGTCGTGGGGACCACGTTTTCCAAAAATACCATTCAGTGGCAAATAAATTCCAACATAACATATAAATTAATAAGTTAATAAATCACAATATTCAGGTCAAGAACTCATCATACATCATTAGGCCGTTTTAACATAAATTTGGTACATACCAATTTACATTGTAGTCGATTTCTCGTGTAAAATGTATGCTTAGAAACCATGCCAAAAATTACAACTTAGTAGAAATACAGACGCTAAAAGATTTCCACTAGTAATAAGCTTCAAAATGAATCAAACAATATGAACTAGATGTCAATTTTAACTATAAGGACGACCTTCTACTATATGACATATACAACCTTCCCTATACTCAACAGAAGAAAATTAATTCTACAATTTACAGGGGCTATATATTATATATAAAATAATTATATATATATCTATAGCAACTGTACGCTATCCACACTGGAGGCTGAGTGAGAGGCAGCAAGAAGGGCTGCTCCAATACCTGATCCATCTTCCATTACCTTGAGAATCACATGCTGGGCGACATCTTCCCCTAGGATTTCTCTGACTGCTGCGTCTAAGTACTCTCTGAACATGCCATAGCCTGTATACAAACCTCCTTCGATCGCCACGACGGTTCTCCTCATCTTACCTTGACTTCCGCCTTTGACTCTCGCACTCGTGATCCCGCCACTCCCATCCCGACCAATCTTCTTCAAGATCCCCACGATACCAGCAGCTGCCAACCGGGCAGCCCTGCGGGTCACCACGTCACAAATCTTTACAATGAGCTTTCGAACTTTTAAAGGGACATCAGAGATCTGAAAGGGCAACACCCACAAACAAACAAGAATGAGAAAAGCCAGCAATGCAGCCGAGTGGAGTTGCTGGATAACTAGAAGAAGCATACGCAAAGTGAGAAGCTGTCAACAGTACCTCAAGGGTATCTCTCAAAATCTTGGCCACTACCCTCAAGTCTGAGGAATCATCCTCGTGCATTTCAGCCATCAAGGGTGTCCTGTGTTGGTCGTCAGAGAGGTCAATAAACAGCAATAACAGTAAGAAGTAAAGCACTAATCATAAAAATGCACATAATCACGCCTTAAAATTTTAGGGCAAACATGTAGCTGATCGACACCGATATTCAGTTTGTGTAGCTGAAAATGCCTAACTTGCATTTATAAGCCAGGAGGTGATAAAAAAAAAAACCTAAATTGCATGATAATGACTGAAAAATAACTCTCAAAAGATAACAATCCAACTACTAACGAGCCCAACCATTTAGTGACAAGCAGGTTAGGTTATTCTCGTTATAAGTTAATAACCTTTCAAACCAATTTGCACTCGGGTTATAAGACCTTCAGTTCAATCGGGAACAGTCCATGTAAACACATAATCAACTGTGCCAAAATACCTTCGAGCTCAAGATCCATTAACTTTTCGTTTTTTGGTCTCATGCAAGGCAGTAGCATACATGATAAATGGTTAGCGACATTATTAGATTCTGGACAAAAGATGAAACATTTGTTCTTTCCCATTCATCTCGTGGTGATGGCTGTGGCTAAAGATGAGCTCTAAGCATCACCAACCACAACGACAATTTTAAGTTGTTACCAAATAGTATACCTGTTAATATCTACTTTTTGTTCACCTAAGCAGCAATTAAATCTGCTTCCTATGCCTATGTCCGTATGTAATCTTTCATATTGTACCGGAGTATAATAGCAGTTGAAGACCAAGAGAGTAGGACATTCCTAGTCTGCAGCACTTACAACTTGGACCTTCTGCGAAGCTCGGTCCTCTAAAGATAACTCATGCTATAATATATATATATATATATATATATATACATCACGAGTCTCATAAATCTGTTTCTTAAACTCTATTGTCAAACGAACTTGAGAGCAATATTATATGCCCGGTTACCGAGCCACACATATACGTAGCTTGCTTTCAACTGTAAAAAAGAATTGACCAAGTTTCACGATTGCCTATCTTGTTTGTTTTGACCTCATTGCATCACCACATGCTGCAAATGTAATTAAATCCCAACATAAAAATCAACTTGATAATGGTGAACTCAATGTAAACCCCCATATAGTTGGTATGCTTGTGTCGATGCATCTATGTGGGCTGGTGTGGAGGGGAGGGAGGGAGGGAGAGAGAGAGAGAGAGAGAGAGAGAGAGAACCTCAAAATAAAGCGTATGAATAGCTTAGAAGATGTAGGTCCAAAGATATCCGACTCCTGTGACATTCGTAGAATAACTCTTCTCACAATGTCGCCAAGATACATACCTGATATCATCTTCTCAAAACCCTGTAACAAGAGAAGTGTACGTGTTCAGTGCAACAATTACTGAGAAATAAAGAAAGATTGACAAGCTCCATGGGAACCAATTTTACCTGATCATTTGGGTTTGGACTATCAGCATCTAAATCGGTATCATACGACGTTCTTGGCAAATGAGAGGACCAAAAATTACCCCATTCCATGTTGACAACCTAAATGAACAACATAACATGTGCATTAAGGTAAAAAAAAAAAGGCTTCCTCGTCCTAACAAAAGCTCCACATAAAGTAGTTAGAATTAAGGAAGAATACCATGCCTCCTGAAGTAGTAAGAAGGCCCTGACACTTTATAATCGCATCTGCCCTCTCTAAATAGCAAGCATTTGTACCGGTGCCAATTATAACTGCGGCAACTGTGTCTTCATCATGATAATGTCCAAGAGCCAATGTTCCAACACTGTCATTTATCTGCTCAGTGCTCATAGAGGAAAAACATTAGTAACAAATTCTTATAACCTCAGTTATATGCGTGACATCATAAAGAAACACATGTCTAATGCATGCGTCGAGATCACTCTGAGTGAATTTGTAGACTGATGTATAGAGAATAGAGGGACGTAGATAGAGGAAAGGGATATCAGTGAAAAAGAGAAGATTTTTTTCATGCTGATGACACAAGGTCAAGCTATCTTTAAAATGCATGCTGATGCAATATCAAGTGTCTTTTAACAGTATTTACACCTAAAACTAAAATGTGCAAAAAAAATTTAAATACGTGTACCCTCAGTAAAACCATCTACGAGAAACCCAGAATGTCAGGTCCAAGTTGCTCAGGAATTAGTTAAAGAAATTCATCCCTTCGTTGCTTTATGAAGAAATGCAATCAAAATATCTCCGTAACCGTATATGATTGATATGCTAGTGCAAAATGATGTACCAAATTTTCTGCTCAAAGTAGTAAAATACAAACAAATTACCACCTATTTGCTGTGTATGCCAAGAGCACTTATCATAGCCCCAGATAATGAATAATTAAAGATCTTTGTGGCAATTCTGAGAATTTCGCACGACTCCCAGTCTCAGATAATTACTTTTAAAGTTGCTAAATAGTGCTGTAAATGAACAGAGCTGTTTACGAACAGCTCGTCGTTCGGTTCGCTAAAAGCTCGTTTGTGTTCGTTCACTTCACAAATGAACAGAACACGAACATCATTTTAGGGCTCGTTTATTAAACGAGCCGAGCATGAACATTTTAGTGTTTGTTTATTAATGTTCGCAGACATTAGAGCTCGTGTATTTTATATAAACATAAAATATATGTATTAATATATCTAATTTTATGAGACAATAAATAAGATTATGTCCAAACACATTTAGTTAAAGCTCAACATAATGGGAATAAGGGGAATAAGATATCACCACATCCAAACAAGGAGGGTCCTATTTGTCAGTATATTCCATCGCACACATCAAAACAACTCAGAGTCTTCGTGGAGAAGGTCCAGAAGCTCCATCACCGATGCCTCTGTCTCCCCATTATCGATGCCCTCCTTCGCCCCGTCGTCAACGCCGTTATCTGCCCGTCGTCGAAGCTACATCACACCATTGTCGATGATTTCATCGGCGGTCGATCTCGAGTTGTATGTTTTCCATTCAGCATCCCCTTCTTCCTTCGATGTTCTATAGATCGCCTTTGATTCATCAAAGTCTATAGTTTGACTGGGTCAAAGATTGAGGAATTCGAAAAAATTTAGGGATTTGGTTGGATCTGATCATGAAGACGGTCCGAGTTTTCGAACTCAAGTTCGGCTTGTATAGTTAAACGAGTCGAGCGAGTCGCAGAGTCACGAACTCGAACCGAGTTCGAATGTTGATATTTTGGCACACACCAAAACTAAGACGAACAGAATTCGAACACACCCATGTTCGGCTCGAACTCGGTTCGTATACAGCCTATTGCTAAATGATAAACCCTCATCTATGATCATTAGTTCCAAGAAAGCGTCGACAAATATAGTACGGAAAGAAACGAGAATCTACTAGGCACATAATATACCTAGCATCACTCTAAAATAGAATGGATGTCATGGTAAACCACTTCGTCAGAAGTAAAAAGGTAACATAGTTCTAGTGCAAGTCTGATTTTCCCTGTAGGCACACACGTCTACAAGGTGAGAATTGAGATCTAATTGTTTTACTTTACTATAAGCAAAAATACATGAAGAAATTAATTTATTATGGAATTCAAAATGTGGTGCAATCCTGCACTTCTTGGCAGCCTTCTTGAACTAAGATGCTGTGATTGCAAGCCCTTTTAAAAAAGAAATACTTGTTTACAGAAATCGCCAATAGAAGCCGTAATTGCAATGAGGCAATATTACAAAAGAAATAATGTCAAAATCTTATGCTCACATTAGAACAAAGTGTTCACAAAATCATATATATCATAACAGCCCAGAGGTGCCAGGGGAAAATTTTGTGCAGCAAAGTAAAATATACAAGAACAAAGTGTATTTACGTACAACTACATCAAAAACTTACAAGTGCTGCTACCCGCATATCTAGCCCTCCCCTAGACATCGCGTCTGATAAACATTCAGAAACATCTCTACCAACCTGAAACGAAGACAATTTTGTAACACTTAAGTTGTAAAGCAATAAATTTCAGCATTCCATAAGTCAATACGACATCAACAAATCAAAAGAATTTTCTCCACTAAATTTTCTGTCCTCTTTGGTATAATATAAAGTTTTCAATGGAGACATAATTGACAACAGATGCACAGAAGCTAGGTTCTAGAGGTGAGAAACCTATTAATTGTGTTGCACTTGCACACTAGCACGTGGTTGGCACTGTCAAATATACATGTTTAGCAGAAAGGCTTCACAGTTGTCATCATGAAAGACGAGAAATTTCTACAAGCTTCATTTTTTTCTAAAAAAAAAAATGCAGTAACCCCTTACTATAACAATACTAACTTTCACGTTGTTAAAAGGTCTTCGGGCATTGAGAGAAACATACTAATAGTATGGTTGACCAACTAACCATATCGTCAATGGCAAATCCTTTTGTCCATTTGATCAGAATTCCGGATGAAACGGACGCTTGTCTCACTGGAAATGAGAACGTGAAGCCAAGTTCTCTTCTTTTGACTTGTGAAAGCTCAGAAAGATTTTCTTCCTCTTCAACAAACTTCTTCAGTGAGGAAGCAATAAAATCAAAGAGCTCCTGCCAGCCAATAAAGACAATGTTAATTTCCATAACGTAATAAGTAAAATCTTCATATTCAGAGCAAGTAGTAGAAAAATATCTGAGGTACAAACTCGGCCACCTCGCTTGTACTCGTCATTAGATGTTGGGGAATGGCTTGCCGGTCCACAGTATGTTCAAGATTGTCGGATCTTTGACCTCGTAACTGAACCCGCAGAACCCTAAAATTTGTACCTCCAAGATCGAGAGCATAGTATGTTCCTTTCTCACTCCTGAAGAAACAGTGTTGATCTTAAGTATAGCTGTACACGTATACAACAAAACAATTTAGACCGAAAAAGAAACTGACTTTTTATGTATTACTGCTCTTTGACAGCAAATATTATGCTTGAGAACTATACATTTTTAACCAAATATTCTGGGACCAACCTTTTGAACCACAACCAGAAGTTGATTGCTTCGGGCACTACTTAACTAACTGAATAAATGTATAACTCTGAGAGGGCAATCAAGCATATATATTTCAACACATCCGCACAGATATGAATATTGGAAGTGATAGGGAGGGAAATACACAGTTTCCCTTTTCATAGACAATGATCAAATTTCAAGAACATCATGGAAATCATATGCACATCGTGTTTAGTAGTGGAGTGCTTAAAAGGGCAATTAACGTATCTTACTTGTGGAGCCCAAGGCTAAAAACTTCTAAACGACCTTATTTTTTGAGTAGTAAGTGTACCATTAAATATTAATTTCCACAAAATTCTTCACTGAAAGATGCTTAAAGGTTCATTGACATAAAAAATTCCCCATTGAAGTTGCGCTAGATTGATTCACCACAGTGCTGAATGTCAATACAGCATATTCCAACACCATCTAACTTCACCTATATTTCGGACAAACTCGTCAACAAAAAAATATATAAATAAATAAAGCAAAAAACAATAATGATAGGAAATACCACTTCAACAAAGTACCAAACAGAAATGAGCACAATTGCAGCCCAAAATATCATCAGACTCCATTAGAGTAAACTAGAGAAAACCGACCAAAAAACACAAATTTGAGGATAAATAACATCAAAAGATCAAGAAACAAAAACCCCAAAGAAAAAAAGGAAGAGAAAAACCCATTTGACAAATGCACGCATGTAGAGGTACAAACATACCCATTAGGAAGATTGTCGACAAAAGTGAGTAGCATCTTGAGCTTACTGCCACCTTCGGAAGCCAATCCGGCGTGCATCTCCACGGCCATGGCGTCCACCACCTGTCTCAGCCTCCCAACCGCCGTCGCCGCCGCCTCCTCCAACTCCTCCAGCACCCTCACCACCCTCCTCCACCGCCGCCTGCTCCTCACCCTGCCCGCCACCATCACCGCCGAGATCGCACAGGTCACCACCGCACACCCCACCGCCACCCCCACCGCCACCCTCCCCATCCCCACTCAACCACCGATCACTCCCCCCATAATAAACCAACTTTCCGCCTATACCCAGATGAGAGTTTCCCTCCCGCTGCCGAAGGGCGTCTCTTTCTAAAATTTCCCGGCGGCCGGTCGCCGGCGACGACACGCAGGCCAGATGTTCGACGAAGGTCCAGATAGACACACACACAGAAGGGGGAGAGAGAGAGAAGAGAGAGGGAGAGAGGCGGTCTTCAGCACTCGGTGTTGGACAGCGAACTGCTTGATACTTATATTGGTAATGAAAAGACGTATTTACCCTTGGAAGACTTTGGAATGCCGGATTTGTTACCTTCTTGCGCGTGATTTTGTTTTGACCGTTTTTGAAATGAAAAATGGCAAAGTTGCCAGCTTGGATCCCCCAACTCCACCAGGCTGGTTTCTTACGGGCGTGCCAAATCGACACTGGGGATGGTCGATTATAACGGATTTGCCCTCGGCTCTTCGGTAAAACTTTGGCTTGGCTAGGGCCCCAAGGCTCCAACCTCTACTGTGGAAGTTTGCTTAATTTGACCTCATGTTTATTTGTTTTTGACTCGTTGATTGGGACTTTTTTGTGAAGAAAATTGACAATTCACAGGCTCGTGTTCTTTGATTTGAAATACTTTAAGACCCTAGAATCTCTTTTTTATTATCATTATTATTATTATTATTATTATAGGCTTGACCGTAATCTTCCATGTGATTGGATTACCGTTATGCAATGTTGTGGTCAAAACAAGATCTTATTTAAAGCTTTTTTCAAATTTCACTTTAATGTGATGGGAAGAATATCCTACATCAAGATCCTTATACGTCATACATACATTTATGATCTAACGGCTCTAGATGGTTCGAGATATCGCCAGAAGATCTTCTACCACAGCAGCTGATGAACGAGGCATAGATGAAGCCCCCGCAAAACGAACTTTATCTAACATAGCGTTCTAGGACTTTTGTTTACTCTGCTTTGCGTTATATGGATATATGCAAATAATTTTGAACATTTTTTCAGATTAGAAAACGGAATATACGATAAAAATTCAGTAATTGATATAACATATAATGTAACTAATAAATGAGATGGTATGATAAATTGACCTTGCGTTACCTCTCCATCTCTAAGCATCCATTGTACAACGTTAAGTCATTGTTACACTGAATATTTTCTCAGATTCTCATCAACCCAAAGAAATTATCCAAGCTCCAATATAAAGTCTTTTAAACTTCTGCGTACGTGGGGGAAAAGCTAGTGTATGTTGGCTATATCTTAGTACAAATGGAGTAAAGGTTGATCGAGTCTTGACTCTTGAATAGGGCAATATGGAAGGCTTGATCGTGAGGACCGATAAATTTACTGAAAATGCAAACTCTTTCACTTTAAATCATTTTTAATGACATTTGTGAAAAACAGAGTTATACAGACAAAAATAATGTGGGATGATCCAAATTTAATTATGTGTGTGTGTGTGTGTGTGTGTGAAAGCCAAAAATGAGATAATGTAACATTTTCTTTCCTACTTAGCATGCCTCTTTTTATGCCATTTGGCATTCAACTAATTAAATAAGTTTCACTTTCGCTCTCTTCCACGTGAACATGTTCCATTTAAAAATAAATCTCTCTCTCTCTCTCTCAAATTTATATTTCTTATTCATACATTGAAACATTCATATATTTTAGACAAGTCCAATGTCTTTTCATAATCTAACAAAATTTATATTCCTTCATTTATTTTATTATAAGTCATATACATGTATTTGTTTGTTTAATTGTGTGTGTGTGTGTGTGTGTGGATATAGTAGTATACTTTATTATTTCTTATATCGCATAGATTTTTATACTCTTCTAAGTGAGTTTTATTAGTAAAAACTTGAACACGTGGCTTACTATTATTGCAACAAAAAATGGTAGAAAACCGAGAACAACATTATTTGTCATTACTATTTGACATGTAAATATGAGATTCTGATAATTATTGCTCCCGTGTGCAACGCACGGGATCAGTACTAGTGTTGGGTGAGTTCTATAAACTTTTGCGAAATAAGGCAATGATGTCCCACTTGTATTACATTTGATCGATGAACACGCGTGAAAATATCTCATGACGCATTAAACAGTTGAAAATATCTCATGACGCATTACACAGTTTAACGCGGAAAAAAGAACAAAAGTCAAATTTGTTGAATAGGAGACTTAAAGCGAAGTGCGAAGAGTCTTGGTCAAGTGTATGTTGTTGGAGTATTTGCGATTACACCTCGACATTGGAAGAGAATTTGCTCATTGGAGTTCATAATTGCTGTGAGAGTTGAAACTTGAGGGGTATCAGCTGGGTGAAGGAAATTTCACACGGACTGCATTTTAGGGGAGGTCATGGGTTATGTGACATGCAAGCTTGACTTGGATTAACCTTCGCAATCACATATTAACATTTGAATGAGATTTTTGTTCATACGAGTTGATTATTGTATTCCACGTTTCAACGCATGCTTCTCGCACTTGTTAATAAAATATTTAAAAATCGTCAAAAGACGTTACCGGTTGCAAAATTGAAATGTACGTGAGCAAAGGTAAAATGTGAATTTTTAATCGGGTACAAGAAGAGAAACCCACAAAATGTATATTTAAATATTATTCAGAATTTACCTCATATATATATAGGATTTAGATCTAAAAGCTAGCAGATCCAAGTAGTGATTCAAATTCACACGAGAAAAAGGGGCAAGGTAATCGGTTTGGTGAAATCCGGGAGGAATGAGTGAAGGGGAAAGCAGGGGACAATAGAGATGAGTTGTAGGTCTCTTCCTTTTTGGTTCCCCTTTAATTGTAATGTAAAAGGGTCACACTTACTTACGACTACTACTACATTACAATACAATACAATACAATATATTCGGAGACAGCGTCTGCAGGTTTGCACATACAAAGGAGAAAGAAACGGCGACGAGTATTCAGGCCCCCCGTACATTTTTGCTAGCTGTGTCCCGCTCATTCCAGCTGCGCCCTCACCGTAGTACGGTACCATTAGATTTTTTTCTTGGGAGAATATACTCCTACTCTCCATCTACCTATTCTATTTTTTTCTTCCTTAGGAGGAGAGACTTTTGCTTCCTTTTTTTTTTTTTTGGCTTATTTTCATGTGCCCCTCCAATTTTTTTATTTTTTTTTTGGTACTTGAGATTTGAAAAAATGACACTTGTTTGTACCTTAATTTTGTTGCTAAGGATTTGTAAGTGTGTATCGCGTAATAATAATGTATACGGAAGTGCAAATGAAATGTAATGGGGTTGTACGATGACCTTATGCTGAACTTGGTTTTTACTTTGCTATGGAAAAAAGGAAAAAAAGACATGGGCAATAGTTATGTTAGGGAAATAAAGGAGGGCAATTGCTACAGATACATAAAATGTCGGACTTAACGTATAAGCTTACTCCAATAAGTTTGTACTTGGTTCCATTCATGTATAATATTCAACAAATTTTTCACGCTTGTTTAATGCGGGACTAACACTTGCCCATGTACGAGTCCACCAACCATTGGAGGTCCCCTTCGAGTCTTGCTTTGCCAAGAGCCACTGATATGGGTGCATTGTTCAACAACTCGCCAATCATGGCTCTGATACTATGATACGAAGATAACAGAGCCAAGTATCTACCTTGAAGGCCCACATATACTGGATAAATTGAACTTCACTTAAAATTTTAAGCCAGTAAAGCTTCATTCCATCTAAGATTAGCGTTTGAACCATTAAAATATGTTCAATCGGTGAAACGGAACCAACCATTCCAGTCGATCACGGGCAGATTTAAAACACACAATCAGCTATTTCTTTTTTTTTCTCTTTGAATCGAATGTTAGTTTCGTTTGGGATATCTTAAAACATTGACCAAACCGAACTAAAACTTACCCAATGTATATGCACTTAGAAATATTTCAACCTTAACCCATCCCTAGTTACTATCTAGTAGATACCTTACTTACTATTTAACCACGAACATGAATAAGTAAATCACACCCTAACTTTCGGGTAGGCTCTAAATGGTTTATGATCATGAATACCATAATGTTCCAATAAGTGATGGATAGATCAAAACAAGTCTAACTGCTAGCCTAAATGGGTCAATACTCAATACATCCAAACCACTGAACTCGAAGCGTTGAAACCAAACCGTAGAACTACGATATGTTCTTTTTTTGGTGGTAAAAGTCCATTGTATTTCATTCCAAAAGACTATTCGTTCTCTTTTTACAAAACAATACTATACACTCTCTGTTTATGTACAAATAGTCGTACACTATCTATATACAAAAAGCTAATCGAACACTGTGACTTGCCAAACAGTCTCTCTCTCATGAACCAGTCACAATCTTGTTGATCAAGGTTGGAAAATTCTATCTGAAATCCCCCATTCTGTGCATAGCTTTCTGTTTCCAGCAGTTGGTAAGATGTTCTCCCAGCTGCTTATTCTCCACTTGATCCAGTTTTGGATCACTTAACAGCATCCCTCTGGACTTGTTTTCATATGATAAAAAATTCTCATATTTCTTTCCTGCCACACCCTATAGATAATTGCAGTAATAGCTAGTTTGTGGAACCTTGACTTAAAGTTTTTCCCTCTGATATGCCTGGCTGCATAGTTAATAAAATGCTCCCAATTGATCAAAGGCAGCTGCATATCGAGCTTCTTTAGTATTGTACACCAAACTACTCTAGCATATGGACATTGAATGAAGAGATGATCCTTGGTCTCTTGCTGATTGGCGCATAATTCACAGTTATCTTCCTACAACATATTCCATTGCTTCCACTTATCTTTGGTTGAAACACCATTCTTGCATATCATCCACATTTTCTTTGGACTTAGCTGATTCCATGCAGATTTGATGGTAAATTTTTCATTAGAATTTAGATCCCAAATGATTTCATCTTTGTTCTCAAGGCTAGGACCTGGCATAAAAGTGATGATGTTGTTTGCCTCTTTTAAAGCTAAGGATCTTGGTGCTGGTAACACCCAATTTTGATTCATAAGAATTTGTGCAACTTTTGCATTCACCCCAAGTCCAGAATCATATGCTATTCTTAGCCCATAGTTCTGAATCAAAGTCCCACATGGTAACCATTTATCCTTCCATAGCCATATTTCTCTGCCATTTCCCACTTTATATGTACAGAGCTGTTGCACTACCTTCCTTAGCTTTAACAGCTTTTTTTCCTAAACAGTAGTTGTTGGTTCAGTTTCGTATTCAACCTCCAACCAGACGAAGTAAATTATGCTCACCCCAAATTCCATCCATGGCCATATGCCTAACTTATCTTTCACACTTGCCCGATGTGGGACAAGCACAACTTACACGTCTACATCAACTATAAAAGGTATGACGTTAGGATGCGCTTCATTTTCATTTTTGGGGTCCAAAACTATAGTAGAAGGAGCTACATAATCATCTCTGAAGCATACTACACCGATCTTTTGCAATTCCAAATTAGTAATCAAGTCTTCAAAAGGACTTTTTGAAATGTTTAGGCCAGGGAAACAAAGGCATTGGTCTTATGTAATTTGCCCGCAGAAAAGTCAAATTAATGCCATACGGAGACGGTCCTACAATCCCATTCTTAATCTTTCAACGACGAATATGCCAAATTTTATTTTCATCTTAATCCAATGTTGACACCATCTTTACCGTGTTTATTGCTTCTAGAGCATATGACCCACCACTATTTTTCAGAACCCCGCTTCCTCGACTGGATGCCCTACTTAATATCCAAACGTTCAACGACTATTTGCAATTCCCATGCAACTTTTAAAATCCAACAATCAAATTTCCTTGATTTCTCCCTGAAAATAACTATAATTTTGGCCAAGCCAAGGGAATCCATAGTCAATCCATCAACATTCAATTTGGTCCATACAATCTCAGGAGGAGACCAAATGAGTAGGACAGCTTCATGATCGGTGGCTCAACGGGTTATCCAATAAACTGTTTGCTTCCCCCGCCTGAAAGTTATGGTTCGACAATGGTTCGGGGCCAAGAACTCCCTTACTCGTGGTAATTAGTTCCTCCGTGATGATTCTTGCCTTACAACGTGATATTCTAGCACTGTATTGTGCAAGGGAATTCTTTAGTGGTGATCGAAGTTATCTTGGTGTTACTTTTCGTATGTAATTTGCTACTGTTTAAGTTGCTTTTACTAGTATGGTTTAATATAGTTTGTGGCATTTTTTTTTTTTCGTTCTTTCACCTATACTGGTGTGTGCTTTTTATAATTAAGGCCGAGTCCTATCGAGGGATGTCATTTGCTTTTTGTCTAGAAAGATTTGGATGGTGTACATGGCCCTAATTAAGCTGGGGGGAAGGGGAGCACATTAGGCACATGCCAATTTCTACCCTTTGGCAGCAAGAAGTTGTTTTCGTTATTATGACTCTCATATTAATGATTTTGTTACTTTTGTGTACTTTCAAGAATATATGAATTTCGGTAACATGTTTGAACCCATTGTTCATGTGTTTATATTTAAATATTACTCCTACCAAATACGATTAAAAGAAATTCTAACACTTTAATTTCTTTTCACTTTTATCGCTATAGGACTATGATAAAACATTTATTCCTTCCAGGAATACACGATTGAGTTTTAATGTTTAAAGTAGAGTGCAAGTACAAAATATAAAATCCTATTTTATATTTTGTAACCTTCACGTGTGTTTTAATCGAACAGGTAAAGACATCTTCAAAACTATGGTGCCCACCCTATACATGATTCCTGACTTTGTCACTGGCCCTAAGTTTCTATAAAGAAAATCTTGCAAAACCATTAGTACCTAGATAATACTAAATGATCGAGGATCAATGGTCTCTCAACCATCTAAAATTGTTGAATATACTCTAACATAAGAATCTTGCAAAACCATTAGTACTTAGATAATACGAAGTATCAAATGATCAAAGACCAATGGTTTTTCAACCATTTAAAATCGTTGAACACACTACAAAATAATGTCCTGCCTTTCTTAATCCCTCTTCTTGTTCCATTAGCTCGTTTATCTAAAGGCTCTAAAGAATTTAAAACTCTGATCCGAAATCATGCAATATTTTCTCACGTTGATACCAACGGAACCATAGGGAAATCTTGGGGGTTGTATGTTTACAGTTTTTTTTTTTTTCTGTTTTTTCACAATGATGGCGAAATAGATGTTTTTTTCATGTACTTTTATCATTTTTTGTATTCATTTCAGATACAAATATCCAAATAGTGACAAAATTTTGAAAACACCCAAAGGGTGTTTTCAATGTTTTCTGACCAAGTGAACTTAATGTCAAAAAAAGCAAAAAAGTCTCTCACTAATCTGACACATCAAGATTCCTGCTCCCTCACCACCATGGCACCACCTCAAAGAACTAGACCCATCACTGAACCACCACAAAGAATTTCGTCGCGCACACAGCCACTATGCCCACCACTCAACACTTAAACCTCATCTCCTTCGGTCATTTCGCACCACACAACCACCATAAACAACCACTACACCAGATTAGACCTTTACAACGACATAGCAACACCCATACAATCGCCACTCCACCACTAAACCACCATCGTAACACCGTCTTCTCCAATCACCACCAACGATGGCCAATATCTAACCACCGTAACACCATTTCAAACAACAACAAAAAAGAGATCTGGTTGGTGAAGAGATAGATGTCGTTGTGTACTCTTTGTGGTCATGGGGGTAGATATTGCACCGAGCACCTCAAATTTGACATTCTTTGCTTCGTTTATCGTCGTTTAGACCACCACCCATCTTGGAGCGGTGGAAGCCATGGTTGAAGTCCTGCGTTTATCTGGAAGCCATGCATGGCAGTCGCCCATCTTGAAGCCCTGCGATTATCCGAAAGCCATGACAGTCGCACATCTTGGGGTGGCGGCAGGTGGGGAAGCTCGTTGGAAAGGGCAGAGAGTTTGGGGGGGGGGGGGGGAGGGTGTGGATGTAGGATAGTTTCATATTATAAATAATAAGGATACAAGTACAAAAGTGAAAATAAAAATGATATAAGTATACAAACCCGGATGAAAAAGTAACTATTTTTTTTTGTGAAAATAATAAAAGTACAAAAACGTATTTTTTTAACTGAATACGAAAATTATGAAAATGAAAATAATAAGAAATATAAAACGAATATCGTAAACGTACGAGCCCTTAATTTCTCCAATCCGTCTTGGTGAAACGGTATGTGTGTGTGTGTGTGTGTATGTGTATATATATATATATATATATATATATATATATATATATATATATATATATATATAAGCTTATCCATTGATAGCGCTAGCAAAATAGAAAAAGTTGCTAGCGCGATCTGGCCGTCCACGCGCGATCTGTGGACTGTCCAGATCTTTTTTTTACGTTTTTTTTAGTCCGTCCGCTACATTATGTAGCAGACGATTTTTTGACAAAAATACCCTCAAGTTTAAAAACAGTCCGTCCGCTACATTATGTAGCGGACGGACTTTTCTGTCATTTTTTTCTCTTTCTCTCATTAATGCTCTGACTTTTTCTCGCTCTCTCTCTCCCCTTTTTCTCATCCGCTATATTATGTAGCCAACAAGTTTTCTGACATTTTCTCTCTCTCTCTCTCTTATTTCTCTTGGCATCAACTCAGTAGTTCTGGAAACTCATTCCAGAACTCGTAGAAAAGAAAGATTTCATTGTATCTTCAATACTTTCTTCATCAAAACTACCACTTGGGTTTTCACCCATTTGCTTAGGTAGCTGAAATTCTTACCCAAAAGCAGAGGGCCTGAATTGCAGAGGTCAAGCATCTCCAAAAAGCAGAGAGCCTGAATTGCGGCAATTTGTTTCAAAGCTTTTCTTTTGATGGTTATCATATGAAAGGAGAAAGAGGGGAGAGGAGGACGAAAGAGAAGAAAAAAGTGGTGAGAGAAAAAGATAAGTCAGATTGAAGAGAAAGGACATAGAGAGAGGGGAAAAACAAGTCAGAGCATTAATGAGTGAGAGAGAGAGAGATAGAGAGAGAGAGAGAGAGAGAGAGAGAGAAAAAAAATGTTAGAAAACTAGTCCGCTACATTATGTAGCGGATGAGGGAAAGAGAGAGAGAGAGAGAGAGAGAGAGAAAAAAAAAATGACAGAAAAGTCCGTCCGCTACATAATGTAGCGGACGGACTGTTTTTAAACTTAAGGATATTTTTGTCAAAAGATCGTCCTCTACATAATGTAGCAGACGGACTAAAAAAAGCGTAAAAAAAATATCTGAGCCGTCCACAAATCGCGCGTGGACGGCCAGATCGGGCTAGCAACTTCTCCTATTTTGCTAGCGCTATCAAGAGATCAGCTCCCTATATATATATATATATAAAATGAAAATTTTGCTAGCCCGATCTGACTGTCCACGATCGATCTGTGGACGACCCAGATCTTTTTTTTTCATACGTCTGCTACATTATATAGCGGACTATTTTTTTTGACAAAAATACCATCCAACTTAAAAAGAGTACTTTCGTTACATTATGTAGCGGACTAGTTTTCAGACCTTTTTTTCTCCTTCTCTCTCCTTTTTATCGTTATTTTCCTGACATGTTTGTCTCTCTCTCTCTCTCTCTCTCTCTCCTTTTTCTGTCATCAATGCTCTATCCTACTCTCTCTTATTTCTTTTTGCTCTTGCACATAGGTATTTTCTTTCTCGCTCCCCTCACAATTCCCAGATCTGCTAGTTCAGCGTCAAAGGCATGAACGCCGTGCTCGGCCACTGCTCTTCCCTGGAGAAGCTCTCCGTCAAGCGCCTCCGTGGGAGCAACGACGGCGGTGCCACCGCGAAGCTGGTCAGTCCCGGCGCGACGACATCTTCTCCGTCAAGACATTGTTTGTCTCATTTATTTGGATTGAAAAATCTACCAGTTGAGTACTTCTGCAAAGAGGCTTGATCAGCTGGTGCTGTAGCTTCAATCGAACTAGTGGCCGCTTCTGGGAGCTCAAACGGAGCTCGATTAGTTTTCGCTGGAGGTCTCAAGGCTCAGCAGCAGCTGCAAAATCTTCCTCTAAATAAGCAAGGTTTATGCAAATGGAATGTCGGCAATAAAACTTGGACAGCTAGACCCGAGATTGCAATGAAAACAATTAATAATTGCATTTCGGAATCACTACCGCAAAATACTTGGGAATCTGCCTTTACAATGGCGGCTAAGGAAGACCAAGCATCTCCTAGCTGCTCATGAACCCAACACATAACGAAGTAACTTCCGTTCCAACCGCAACCATTGATCTAGATCTGAAAGCAAACAACATAAAAAAATCTTGGCTTGTCCGCCACATTATGTGGCGGACAGATACTTTTCCTGTAGAATACAAGGTTCTCAGAATACAAGGTTCTTAGTTTACGGATCAAGGATATTTTTATCAAAACATAGTCCGCTACATTATGTAGCAGACTCCCAAAATGACTGCCAAAATGACTACTTCTCCGGTTCTTTCTTCTTTAACCGGGAGACCACCTTAATGGAATAAAGCTTCAATTCATTTGTCTGCTTTGCTCTCATCTGCAAGCTCTCATTCTCATTTTATGGTGAAATCTGATAAATTCTTAGTAGTAATATATGGTTGTTCCATCAAAAGAGAGAAAGCTAGTTTCTCTGAGCTAGGATCACATGTTCGGAAAGGAAAGAGAAAGAGAGTAAAGTCAAAAGGTGACAGAAAAATGATGACAAAAGGAGAGATAAACAACTTAGAAAATTGGAGAGAAAGAAAGAGAAAGAGACTAAAGTCAGAAAGGTGCAGAAAAATGATGACAAAAGGAGAGAGAAAGATAAAAGAAGGTCAGAATATCTCGTACTGCCTATGTCCGCTACATAATGTAGCAGATGGAAAAAAAGGTATTTTTGTCAAAAAAATCGTCCACTACATAATGTAGCGGACATCAAGCATGTCAGAAAATTAATCAGACAAAGGAGAGAGAAAGAGTAAGAGAAAAAAGTACTGCCGCTGTCCGCTACATAATGTAGCGGATGGAAAAGAGGGTATTTTTGTTAAAAAATCGTCAGCTACATAATGTAGTGGACGGATTAAAAAAAATGTAAAAAGAAAAATCTTGTCCGTCCACAAATCGAGCGTGGAAGGCTAGATCGCGGTAGCAAATTGTCTTATTTTATTACCGCTATCAACGGATCAGCTCATATATATATATATATATATATATATATATAGGGGACCGATCCACACCCACCGGTGGAGAAATAACAATTTCTCCACCGAACCGCAGGTAAGAGCAGCGGTTGGGCCACGTGGCGCAAAAAGGCGAAAAAGGTGTACGGCCACTGCATTAATGGCAAAAAAAGCAGGAGAAATGGCACGAGAAATGGTGAGAAAATGGCGAGAGAGAGAAAAAGGACACCAACCGCATGCACAACCAGCGGTTGGCATTAATATGCCTGCCACGTGGCGTCCCCCACCCCTGCCACGTGGCCCAACCCCATGGCCCCTGCCACGTGGCGTCCCCTCCCCCTGCCACGTGGCCCAACCGCCGGTACCACCCGCGGTTGGTCCCCTCCCTCTGCCACGTGGCGTCCCTCCCCCTGCCACGTGGCCCAACCGCCGGTACCACCCGCGGTTGGTCCCCTCCCTCTGCCACGTGGCGTCCCCTCCCCCTGCCACGTGGCCCAACCGCCGGTACCACCCGCGGTTGGTCCCCTCTCTGCCACGTGGCGTCCCCTCCCCCTGCCACGTGGCCCAACCGCCGGTACCACCCGCGGTTGGTCCCTTCCCTCTGCCACGTGGCGTCCCCTCACCCTGCCACGTGGCCCAACCGCTCCTACAACCCGCGGTTGGTCCCCTCCTCTACCACGTGGCGTCCCCTCCCCTCATCCGCAGGGCCCAACCGCTCCTACAACCCGCGGTTGGTCCCTCCCCCCCTCCCCTGCCACGTGGCGCCCCCCCCCCCCCGCGTGATGCCCTGCCACGTGGCGCCCCCCCTGCGTGATGCCCCACCTGGTGTCCTTCCCCACGATGCCACGTGTCGTCCTTCCCTCCCCCATGATGCCCAACGTGGTGTCCTTCTGCCGAATTTTTTTTTTTGCAGCAGCCTTTGACCGCATAAACACCCACCCTTCCTCACTTTTTTCTGTCTTTTTTCTTCTCTCTTCCTCGCTTCTCTCTTTATAATCTCCTCCCCCGAACCCTTCTTCTGCACTCTGTCATCTTTTACCAACTTCCTTCGTACTTCATATCTCACCTACATAATCTCCATAACAATACAAATCAAAAAATTTTACGCTAGAAGATCGGTGGATAACCGCTAGAAGATCGGTAGTTTTTTCTTTAAATACATCAAGTCACAACAAGTAAGTATTTTGAATTTCCTTATAATTCAATGTTAGGTTTATACAAATCAGCGTATTACATTTATAGATTCCAAAACAGCGATTTTTTAGGGTGCCAAATATAGACAGTTTTTCACGAATTTATAAAAAATAGCTAGAGCTAGATTTTGCCAAAATGCAAAAAAGAGACCCTAGTTATTCTTAAAGGATCTGTCTCAGGTAAAAATTTCAGATTTTTCCAAAGACTGGAAAGGGGTTAACTGATACGGGGAACCTTGTAACTCTGCAGTGTATTTTAAAATATCAAGCTAGCGCGATTTCGCGCGAAACTTTTATGAGAATCCTAGGATGTTGGGAAGTTCCATTCCCCAGGAATTCGGGCCATTCCGAAGCCGTTACCTATTTTTTTGGCCGAACGGCCCTTTAAGCGCTTGATCCGGACACCGGTTCGCGATTTTTGGGCGAAACCTCCGTAAAATACTTTTTATGTCAAGAATGAATTCAGGAAGCCTCAAGTAGCATTTCGAAGCACTTTTGATATTTTTTGATGCCAGGGGGCATTTCGGCAATTCGCCGCCCCGAGAGGGGTATTTCGGTAATTTTACAGTGCTAAGTTTTTTGACGGACTTTTTAGTCCAGAAATATAATTACAAAACCTGAAATGTTGTTTTGAAGCTGACGTGGCGCGCGTAGGGGTGTTTTGGTAATTTTCCCGCGCCAAGGGGTGTTTTGGTAATTTTCCCGTGCCAAGTCCATCAAACGACTTTTTAGTCCAGAAATGTAAGTAAACCACCTGAAATGTTGTTTTGAAGCTGGTTCGGGGGCTTTGGGGTGATAGTGAACGCTCAGGGGCATTTCGGTAATTTGCCGCTGATCGGGGGCTATTTTGCTAGGAAGGATCCAGCTTAAAATTCATACCTTAAAATAACTTTTAGTTCAGGAAAGGGTGTGAGACACCCGAAAACTTATTTTGTTCCAGATGTTCTGAACCTTGTGACGCACCGGCGATGACTGCCAGGGGATATTTTGCATAAGTAGCGGGTGTTTTGGTAACTTGCCCCCTTTAAAAGTTTTCCTGATATATTTGGTATATAATTGACGTAATACATTTAAAAACTTGACTTTAAAGCTGTTTTGAGGTGTTGGAGGTGTAGGGGCCATCGGGCTATATATTGCTATATAACCACGTTGGCGCTAAATTCAGTGGGAACTAGCGTAATTAAGCGTTCGGAGTGGTGGGAATTGAGGATTTGTTTTAATACATTGAAATAATGACTATTGCTAATGTGTTGGTAAGCTAGGTTAAAGATCCAGTTATAGTTTTGGAATGTAAATATTATGGATATTATGGACGCTAAGTTGGTTTATAATTATATTTTGTTCTTAAAGGTATGAATTTCAGCTCTGGACCTCATGATACATCAATCCTATACGATGACGATGACCACGTCGCGAGGCACGTATTTGACGGTGTCGATAGGGGTGTTTTGGAAACAATTCAAAGCACAAGGCACCTTGAAGAGTGGGTACTAAACGAGGAACAAATACAGCTATTACACCGTCAAAATTTAACTCTGTTCACCGATCCCGGGAAATGGTCTCGACACGACGATTGCCTTATATCCGCTCTAGTTGAACGATGGAGGAGCGAGACGAACTCATTTCACTTCCGGTTTGGTGAAATGACTGTTACGTTAGAGGACGTCGGATTTATACTTGGAATCCCATGTCACGGCAGACCCGTTACTTTGAACGTGCCGTCTGCATCCATAGCGAATATGGCTATGCAGTATTTTCCGGGAATTCCAAGGGCAGCGCTTACAACAAACGGCGTCAAGCTTAAATGGCTGAGAGAGCAGTACGGCGTGCTACCGGATGAATACACTCCTCAAGATTTCGTGACGTATACGAAGGCATTCCTTCTGTATATTATTGGAGCTATATTACTTCCGACGCATTCGAAAAACACGGTGCATCCGAAGTATATGGTGTTCTTGGAGGATCTTGAGGAGGTATACTCCTATTCGTGGGGTTCAGCTGTCCTTGCGCACCTATATCGAGCACTGCATAAGGCTACGAGAAACGGTGCCAAGTCCATTGCCGCCTGCCTGACTCTATTACAGGTATGAGCATTTATTTTCTTGGTAGGATCCTTAGTCAATATATTCGGGATTAATTACTAATTCCATATAATGTTTGCATTCACAGGTTTGGTCTTACGAGAGGCTACCCATGGGTCGTCCACAACCGTTGGTAGATTCCGATGAGACGTGGCCTAGGGTGTGGGCCTGGGGGCCTACGACCAACCGGAGGAGGAGACGGGTAGACCCTCACCACCATCTAAAGTTCTATCGGGGGGAACTAGAGATACTAGATGCATCCCAGGTGACGTGGCAGCCATATGGCAAGGTGATGCATCTGTTGGATGAGTGGTGTTGGCAACTTCCGGTGTCGTACGTGCTGGCAGGTTTGGTTCGGGTGCCGCTCATTCACTTCGAAGAATGTGAGTTTCAGATGCCCGATCGAGCTATGAAGCAAGCTGGCTGTCCACAAGGGATACCAAAACCCGCTGTAGACATGCGGCCATACAGGGGTGGTCGAGGGCCGAACTTCGAGGTGGCTGATGCCTTGATTTTGTTGGGTGACGAGGTGCACCAGTGGAATACCTGGCAGGAAACGTATGATAGCCTTGTATCGCTGAAGCACGACGGCATTAGTACTGAGGAATACTTACAGTG
Source organism: Escallonia herrerae (assembly GCA_033070095.1). Taxonomy (NCBI): domain Eukaryota; kingdom Viridiplantae; phylum Streptophyta; class Magnoliopsida; order Escalloniales; family Escalloniaceae; genus Escallonia; species Escallonia herrerae. Next base: position 453,343 of record JAVXUP010000382.1, on the reverse strand, counting down.
GTTTCTCAGGGTGACGCGCACGAGGGTGAATCGCCCTTCCCCAGTGAAGAAGACATCGTACGCGCCACGTGAGGTCTATGACCAGTTCTGGGCATTGGCCATTGTAAGTCATGCTAGTGTTGTTTGATAATTTATTTGCGCACCTTATCGACCATTTGTCAAATATGATTAGCCATATTTTCTATGCATGTTTTTTAGGTTGACCAGGGCATTGAGGTGTTCAAGCAGCTGAAGTCGTTTGACTGGTTTGTCGCGCAGGCTCCTCGACCATACAACTGAAACATTAACCCTAACACTCTTCCTCATCATCGTCCTCCTCGACCATACTGTCAGGTTCGATACCTAACACTTTATAATGGTTTCTCTTGTCATGATCAGTCATCTTGTTACACAACGCACACTTTCGTAATTTTTTTTGACCCGTTGCTTCTTCAATCGGATTCTTCATGCGTATTGCTCGTTTTCGCCCTTTTGTTTGAGAAATAATTGGATCAAAAATGTCGTCCTCCTCACGTTGTAGGTCAGTGCCGTCAATGACTGGCTGTTTGGCTCGATTGAATCTACCGCCTGGAGTTGTCCGAGTAGTCGGAGTGTCCACAGTTTCTGGTAATGCCATCCTAAACTGTGCATGCATAGCCTTATCCCGTGCGGCTGCTTCAACTTGATACCTGTACCCATCAAATGTCGACGCTGCATCCATTGATAAACCGTGCATGATGTTACAAAGGTGATTATATCGCAGCGACTCAGATTGCTCGAAATCAACTGAAACATTGGGCACGTAAGGAATGTGACCGTGGACTCTGTTGGCTTCCTTCGTCCACCGTTCCAAGATATACAGTGGAGGGATTTCACTAGCATTCTTGGCGCTCAAAACCCTCAACGCGTGTCGACAAAGTATACCTTTATGCTCAAACAGTTGACAGTTGCAATTAACCAACCCGGTGTCCTTACAAACTGCTACGGTAAAATGTCGTCTGGTCCTCGGAGCCGACGAAGAGCACGGATTGGCGAAGTTCGTCACATTTGTCAAAGCATAAACCTTGATATCTCTGGTGGAATACTCGTGCAACTTTGTCATGCCATATTGATTCGACTTTAGTAGTTCCTCTTGAAACTGTCGAAACATTTCCTTGGTATAGACTTGAGCCGCATGAGCCTCTAAAGGTGAATAAAGTAGTATAGCTCTTTCTTTGCAAACTGTAGCCGCGTCGGCTTCTCTCTCACGGTACAATTGCCTGTCAACGGCTTTCTGCATCTCTAGTACGAACTCCGCTATACTTGAAGACTGGCCTACGTACCCATCAAAGAATGAATTCATAGCTTCGCTTCTCGAGGTCGTAGTCATTCCGGCTGCAAAAAAATTCTTGGTATAGGCACCGACCCACTGTGTCTTGATCTCATACAACGATTGTAACCATTCGTGATTGTGCAAATAGTAAGTATCCATTAACGTGGCCCACCTCTCCTCGAACACGTCTACCGTCAACGATTTCTTCACACATGTATTAAAGTCAGTCTTGAATGACGGATGGTTTGCATATACATGGTGAAGCCGTTCGGGATATTTGTTGCTTATGTGCCATGTGCACAGGCCATGGTGAGTATCTGGAAGGACCTTAGCGATTGCATTTTTCATTGCCAGATCTTGGTCGGTGATGATGGTCTTTGGAGGAATATGATACATTGCTTGAAGCCACGTTTCAAATAACCACGTAAATGACTCCTCCGTCTCATCCCTAAGCAGGGCAAAGCCAAACGAGATTGACTGATAGTGGTGGTTCACCCCGGTGAACGGAGCAAAAGGCATAGAGTACTTATTGGTGCGGTATGTGGTGTCAAACGTCACAACATCCCCAAAATTTTGGTAAGCAGCTCTAGAACGGGGGTCCGCCCAAAATATAGTACTAATGCGGTTCTCATCATCCAGTTGGAGACTGTAAAAAAATCCAGAATTCTCACTCTGAAGGGACCTGAAGAGATCAAGTGTAGTTTGAGAATCACTCTTACCGAAGACTCTCTCCTCTGAGCACGAAGTTCATTTCGAAGGTCTACTTCGTTGAAACTCAACTTGTCAATCCCCCCAACCTGGCTTGAGAAAACCCCCATCATCTTAGAAGGTGGAATTTTAGCCTCGGCCATTGTAAAAATTAGTTGTCTGTGTGCCGCGCTTATTTCTCGGTGTTGATGAATTTGACCAATCTTACTGGGGGTCATCAACTGATGATTATGGCTCAACTCCACTCCTGTGACAACCCAATGGTTTTCATTTTTTCGGTGTACTGCATACACATGGGCCTTGCAGCCGGTACCCGGAAATGTGTCCCGTTTTCTTTGTCTTGTTGTCCCTTCGTCACTGATCCGAACGACCGGAGTTACATGCGGTGCTCCTCTATGACACTCAAATAGTCTTGCACAAATTTGATCTGTATTCGCCCGTTTTCTAGTCGTCTTAGTTCTAATACCGAAACCTATCGTTTTCGAATATGCTCTATAGTATGCTTCAACTTCGTCCAGTGCTTGAAAAACTTGACCAACGTAAGGTGGATCAGAACCTTCACAAAAATTATTTCCTCCAGTTGCATCCATATTTATACTGTAATCTAAAAAATAAAAATTATATCATTCTCAACAAGTCATAAATTTAAATAAAAGAATAATAAAATTTATTTAAACCACCGTCTTTCGGGAAATTTGGTATAATGTAAAATTAGCAAAATAGCCCCCGATGAGCGGCAAATTACCGAAATGCCTCTGGGGGTTCATTATCACCCTAACGTCCCAAATCAGCTTCAAAACAACCTTTCAGGTGCTTTGCTTACATTTCTGGACTAAGAAATCATTTGAAAAACTTAACGCTGCAAATTTACGAAAATACCCCTATCGGGGATGCGAATTACCAAAATGCCCCCTGACAAAAAAAATCTGAAAAGTGCTTTGAAAAGCTATTTTAAGCTTCCTGAGTTCATTCTTGATCTAAAACGTATTTTACGGATTTTTCGCCTAAAAATTCCGAACTGGTGTCCGGATCGAGCGATTAAAAGCCCGTTCGGCCAAAAAATTAGCTAACGGCTTCGGAATGGCCCGAATTCCTGGGGAATGGAACTTCCCAACACCCTAGGGTTCTCATAAAAGTTTCGCATGAAATCGCGCTGTCTTGATATTTTAAATTACACTGCAAAGTTACAAGGTTGCGCGTATCAGTTAACCCCTTTCTAGTCTTTGCAAAAATCTGAAATTTTTACCTGATACAGATCTTTTGAAAATAGCTAGGGTCTCTGTTTTGTATTTTGGCAAAATCTAGCTCTAGCTATTTTTTATAAATTCGTGAAAAAACTGTCTAATTAAGTTTTCACCTTTAGCGACAATTACGCCCCGCAATCAGCTGCAAAACAACATTTCAGGCCATTCCCCTAGGGTGTTGGGAAGTTCCATTCCCCAGGAATTCGGGCCATTCCGAAGCCGTTAGCTAATTTTTTGGCCGAACGGGCTTTTAATCGCTCGATCCGGACACCAGTTCGGAATTTTTAGGCGAAAAATCCGTAAAATACGTTTTAGATCAAGAATGAACTCAGGAAGCTTAAAATAGCTTTTCAAAGCACTTTTCAGATTTTTTTTGTCAGGGGGCATTTTGGTAATTCGCATCCCCGATAGGGGTATTTTCGTAAATTTGCAGCGTTAAGTTTTTCAAATGATTTCTTAGTCCAGAAATGTAAGCAAAGCACCTGAAAGGTTGTTTTGAAGCTGATTTGGGACGTTAGGGTGATAATGAACCCCCAGAGGCATTTCGGTAATTTGCCGCTCATCGGGGGCTATTTTGCTAATTTTACATTATACCAAATTTCCCGAAAGACGGTGGTTTAAATAAATTTTATTATTCTTTTATTTAAATTTATGACTTGTTGAGAATGATATAATTTTTATTTTTTAGATTACAGTATAAATATGGATGCAACTGGAGGAAATAATTTTTGTGAAGGTTCTGATCCACCTTACGTTGGTCAAGTTTTTCAAGCACTGGACGAAGTTGAAGCATACTATAGAGCATATTCGAAAACGATAGGTTTCGGTATTAGAACTAAGACGACTAGAAAACGGGCGAATACAGATCAAATTTGTGCAAGACTATTTGAGTGTCATAGAGGAGCACCGCATGTAACTCCGGTCGTTCGGATCAGTGACGAAGGGACAACAAGACAAAGAAAACGGGACACATTTCCGGGTACCGGCTGCAAGGCCCATGTGTATGTAGTACACCGAAAAAATGAAAACCATTGGGTTGTCACAGGAGTGGAGTTGAGCCATAATCATCAGTTGATGACCCCCAGTAAGATTGGTCAAATTCATCAACACCGAGAAATAAGCGCGGCACACAGACAACTAATTTTTACAATGGCCGAGGCTAAAATTCCACCTTCTAAGATGATGGGGGTTTTCTCAAGCCAGGTTGGGGGGATTGACAAGTTGAGTTTCAACGAAGTAGACCTTCGAAATGAACTTCGTGCTCAGAGGAGAGAGTCTTCGGTAAGAGTGATTCTCAAACTACACTTGATCTCTTCAGGTCCCTTCAGAGTGAGAATTCTGGATTTTTTTACAGTCTCCAACTGGATGATGAGAACCGCATCAGTACTATATTTTGGGCGGACCCCCGTTCTAGAGCTGCTTACCAAAATTTTGGGGATGTTGTGACGTTTGACACCACATACCGCACCAATAAGTACTCTATGCCTTTTGCTCCGTTCACCGGGGTGAACCACCACTATCAGTCAATCTCGTTTGGCTTTGCCCTGCTTAGGGATGAGACGGAGGAGTCATTTACGTGGTTATTTGAAACGTGGCTTCAAGCAATGTATCATATTCCTCCAAAGACCATCATCACCGACCAAGATCTGGCAATGAAAAATGCAATCGCTAAGGTCCTTCCAGATACTCACCATGGCCTGTGCACATGGCACATAAGCAACAAATATCCCGAACGGCTTCACCATGTATATGCAAACCATCCGTCATTCAAGACTGACTTTAATACATGTGTGAAGAAATCGTTGACGGTAGACGTGTTCGAGGAGAGGTGGGCCACGTTAATGGATACTTACTATTTGCACAATCACGAATGGTTACAATCGTTGTATGAGATCAAGACACAGTGGGTCGGTGCCTACCAAGAATTTTTTTGCAGCCGGAATGACTACGACCTCGAGAAGCGAAGCTATGAATTCATTCTTTGATGGGTACGTAGGCCAGTCTTCAAGTATAGCGGAGTTCGTACTAGAGATGCAGAAAGCCGTTGACAGGCAATTGTACCGTGAGAGAGAAGCCGACGCGGCTACAGTTTGCAAAGAAAGAGCTATACTACTTTATTCACCTTTAGAGGCTCATGCGGCTCAAGTCTATACCAAGGAAATGTTTCGACAGTTTCAAGAGGAACTACTAAAGTCGAATCAATATGGCATGACAAAGTTGCACGAGTATTCCACCAGAGATATCAAGGTTTATGCTTTGACAAATGTGACGAACTTCGCCAATCCGTGCTCTTCGTCGGCTCCGAGGACCAGACGACATTTTACCGTAGCAGTTTGTAAGGACACCGGGTTGGTTAATTGCAACTGTCAACTGTTTGAGCATAAAGGTATACTTTGTCGACACGCGTTGAGGGTTTTGAGCGCCAAGAATGCTAGTGAAATCCCTCCACTGTATATCTTGGAACGGTGGACGAAGGAAGCCAACAGAGTCCACGGTCACATTCCTTACGTGCCCAATGTTTCAGTTGATTTCGAGCAATCTGAGTCGCTGCGATATAATCACCTTTGTAACATCATGCACGGTTTATCAATGGATGCAGCGTCGACATTTGATGGGTACAGGTATCAAGTTGAAGCAGCCGCACGGGATAAGGCTATGCATGCACAGTTTAGGATGGCATTACCAGAAACTGTGGACACTCCGACTACTCGGACAACTCCAGGCGGTAGATTCAATCGAGCCAAACAGCCAGTCATTGACGGCACTGACCTACAACGTGAGGAGGACGACATTTTTGATCCAATTATTTCTCAAACAAAAGGGCGAAAACGAGCAATACGCATGAAGAATCCGATTGAAGAAGCAACGGGTCAAAAAAAATTACGAAAGTGTGCGTTGTGTAACAAGATGACTGATCATGACAAGAGAAACCATTATAAAGTGTTAGGTATCGAACCTGACAGTATGGTCGAGGAGGACGATGATGAGGAAGAGTGTTAGGGTTAATGTTTCAGTTGTATGGTCGAGGAGCCTGCGCGACAAACCAGTCAAACGACTTCAGCTGCTTGAACACCTCAATGCCCTGGTCAACCTAAAAAACATGCATAGAAAATATGGCTAATCATATTTGACAAATGGTCGATAAGGTGCGCAAATAAATTATCAAACAACACTAGCATGACTTACAATGGCCAATGCCCAGAACTGGTCATAGACCTCACGTGGCGCGTACGATGTCTTCTTCACTGGGGAAGGGCGATTCACCCTCGTGCGCGTCACCCTGAGAAACCACTGTAAGTATTCCTCAGTACTAATGCCGTCGTGCTTCAGCGATACAAGGCTATCATACGTTTCCTGCCAGGTATTCCACTGGTGCACCTCGTCACCCAACAAAATCAAGGCATCAGCCACCTCAAAGTTCGGCCCTCGACCACCCCTGTATGGCCGCATGTCTACAGCGGGTTTTGGTATCCCTTGTGGACAGCCAGCTTGCTTCATAGCTCGATCGGGCATCTGAAACTCACATTCTTCGAAGTGAATGAGCGGCACCCGAACCAAACCTGCCAGCACGTACGACACCGGAAGTTGCCAACACCACTCATCCAACAGATGCATCACCTTGCCATATGGCTGCCACGTCACCTGGGATGCATCTAGTATCTCTAGTTCCCCCCGATAGAACTTTAGATGGTGGTGAGGGTCTACCCGTCTCCTCCTCCGGTTGGTCGTAGGCCCCCAGGCCCACACCCTAGGCCACGTCTCATCGGAATCTACCAACGGTTGTGGACGACCCATGGGTAGCCTCTCGTAAGACCAAACCTGTGAATGCAAACATTATATGGAATTAGTAATTAATCCCGAATATATTGACTAAGGATCCTACCAAGAAAATAAATGCTCATACCTGTAATAGAGTCAGGCAGGCGGCAATGGACTTGGCACCGTTTCTCGTAGCCTTATGCAGTGCTCGATATAGGTGCGCAAGGACAGCTGAACCCCACGAATAGGAGTATACCTCCTCAAGATCCTCCAAGAACACCATATACTTCGGATGCACCGTGTTTTTCGAATGCGTCGGAAGTAATATAGCTCCAATAATATACAGAAGGAATGCCTTCGTATACGTCACGAAATCTTGAGGAGTGTATTCATCCGGTAGCACGCCGTACTGCTCTCTCAGCCATTTAAGCTTGACGCCGTTTGTTGTAAGCGCTGCCCTTGGAATTCCCGGAAAATACTGCATAGCCATATTCGCTATGGATGCAGACGGCACGTTCAAAGTAACGGGTCTGCCGTGACATGGGATTCCAAGTATAAATCCGACGTCCTCTAACGTAACAGTCATTTCACCAAACCGGAAGTGAAATGAGTTCGTCTCGCTCCTCCATCGTTCAACTAGAGCGGATATAAGGCAATCGTCGTGTCGAGACCATTTCCCGGGATCGGTGAACAGGGTTAAATTTTGACGGTGTAATAGCTGTATTTGTTCCTCGTTTAGTACCCACTCTTCAAGGTGCCTTGTGCTTTGAATTGTTTCCAAAACACCCCTATCGACACCGTCAAATACGTGCCTCGCGACGTGGTCATCGTCATCGTATAGGATTGATGTATCATGAGGTCCAGAGCTGAAATTCATACCTTTAAGAACAAAATATAATTATAAACCAACTTAGCGTCCATAATATCCATAATATTTACATTCCAAAACTATAACTGGATCTTTAACCTAGCTTACCAACACATTAGCAATAGTCATTATTTCAATGTATTAAAACAAATCCTCAATTCCCACAACTCCGAACGCTTAATTACGCTAGTTCCCACTGAATTTAGCGCCAACGTGGTTATATAGCAATATATAGCCCGATGGCCCCTACACCTCCAACACCTCAAAACAGCTTTAAAGTCAAGTTTTTAAATGTATTACGTCAATTATATACCAAATATATCAGGAAAACTTTTAAAGGGGGCAAGTTACCAAAACACCCGCTACTTATGCAAAATATCCCCTGGCAGTCATCGCCGGTGCGTCACAAGGTTCAGAACATCTGGAACAAAATAAGTTTTCGGGTGTCTCACACCCTTTCCTGAACTAAAAGTTATTTTAAGGTATGAATTTTAAGCTGGATCCTTCCTAGCAAAATAGCCCCCGATCAGCGGCAAATTACCGAAATGCCCCTGAGCGTTCACTATCACCCCAAAGCCCCCGAACCAGCTTCAAAACAACATTTCAGGTGGTTTACTTACATTTCTGGACTAAAAAGTCGTTTGATGGACTTGGCACGGGAAAATTACCAAAACACCCCTTGGCGCGGGAAAATTACCAAAACACCCCTACGCGCGCCACGTCAGCTTCAAAACAACATTTCAGGTTTTGTAATTATATTTCTGGACTAAAAAGTCCGTCAAAAAACTTAGCACTGTAAAATTATCGAAATACCCCTCTCGGGGCGGCGAATTACCGAAATGCCCCCTGGCATCAAAAAATATCAAAAGTGCTTCGAAATGCTACTTGAGGCTTCCTAAATTCATTCTTGACATAAAAAGTATTTTACGGAGGTTTCGCCCAAAAATCGCGAACCGGTGTCCGGATCAAGCGCTTAAAGGGCCGTTCGGCCAAAAAAATAGGTAACGGCTTCGGAATGGCCCGAATTCCTGGGGAATGGAACTTCCCAACATCCTAGGATTCTCATAAAAGTTTCGCGCGAAATCGCGCTAGCTTGATATTTTAAAATACACTGCAGAGTTACAAGGTTCCCCGTATCAGTTAACCCCTTTCCAGTCTTTGGAAAAATCTGAAATTTTTACCTGAGACAGATCCTTTAAGAATAACTAGGGTCTCTTTTTTGTATTTTGGCAAAATCTAGCTCTAGCTATTTTTTATAAATTCGTGAAAAACTGTCTATATTTGGCACCCTAAAAAATCGCTGTTTTGGAATCTATAAATGTAATACGCTGATTTGTATAAACCTAACATTGAATTATAAGGAAATTCAAAATACTTACTTGTTGTGACTTGATGTATTTAAAGAAAAAACTACCGATCTTCTAGCGGTTATCCACCGATCTTCTAGCGTAAAATTTTTTGATTTGTATTGTTATGGAGATTATGTAGGTGAGATATGAAGTACGAAGGAAGTTGGTAAAAGATGACAGAGTGCAGAAGAAGGGTTCGGGGGAGGAGATTATAAAGAGAGAAGCGAGGAAGAGAGAAGAAAAAAGACAGAAAAAAGTGAGGAAGGGTGGGTGTTTATGCGGTCAAAGGCTGCTGCAAAAAAAAAAATTCGGCAGAAGGACACCACGTTGGGCATCATGGGGGAGGGAAGGACGACACGTGGCATCGTAGGGAAGGACACCAGGTGGGGCATCACGCGGGGGGGCGCCACGTGGCAGGGCATCACGCGGGGGGGGGGGGCGCCACGTGGCAGGGGGGGAGGGACCAACCGCGGGTTGTAGGAGCGGTTGGGCCCTGCGGATGAGGGGAGGGGACGCCACGTGGCAGAGGAGGGGACCAACCGCGGGTTGTAGGAGCGGTTGGGCCACGTGGCAGGGGGAGGGGACGCCACGTGGCAGAGGGAGGGGACCAACCGCGGGTGGTACCGGCGGTTGGGCCACGTGGCAGGGGGAGGGGACGCCACGTGGCAGAGGGAGGGGACCAACCGCGGGTGGTACCGGCGGTTGGGCCACGTGGCAGGGGGAGGGGACGCCACGTGGCAGGGCCATCGCCAATACCGCCGGTTGGCCATGCCGGTGGGCCACGTGGCAGGGGGAGGGGACGCCACGTGGCAGGGGCCATGGGGTTGGGCCACGTGGCAGGGGTGGGGGACGCCACGTGGCAGGCATATTAATGCCAACCGCTGGTTGTGCATGCGGTTGGTGTCCTTTTTCTCTCTCTCGCCATTTTCTCACCATTTCTCGTGCCATTTTTCGTGCTTTTTTTGCCATTAATGCAGTGGCCGTACACCTTTTTCGCCTTTTTACGCCACGTGGCCCAACCGCTGCTCTTACCTGCGGTTCGGTGGAGAAATTGTTATTTCTCCACCGGTGGGTGTGGATCGGTCCCTATATATATATATATATATATATATATATATATATATATATATATATATAACGGGAGTGTGGATGGTTGGTTATTAAGGGAATGAATGATGAAGTGAACGGAAAGTGTCCATTCAGACAATGATTGAGACAAACAAATAAATGAAGGCTTTCTTTTATTTGGAAAGCTTTGGTTGGTCTCACACCAAGAATCTCATAAAACATTTGGGTGGTCCCATTTTCACGAGACGGGTGTTCATAAAGCTCCCAAGTTTAAAGACCTTCACCTTGAATATGAATGGAGTCTGTGAGCTGCAGCCGCTGGCTGATGCTGACCCAATCACCCAAGCTCATTTTCCTTTTGTTTTTGCTATAACACACCATTAGCAAATTTGTTATATTTGTTTTCATATTTCTGAAGTTGTTGAAAAGACTTTATTTCGAAACTTATATAATTATTTGACGAATTGTAAGGTTAATTTTTATGATTTTGAAAAAGTGGTAGGACTTTAAGTATAATAAAAAGGAAGTTGTAGAAACTTTTGGAAATTAGATAAACGAACAACGAACTTCGTTTACTCTAAAAGGAAATCCCTTCGTAATTAGATGAATTATGTAACTGAACAAAGCGTAAATCTCTTGTACATGGTAGCATGTCAAGTTCTTAAGCTATACAAGCATGTTAGAAAAGATAATGATATCTGATAATCACTATTTGCTCGTTTAACTGCTAAAAAAAGTTGGCATTGCTGTAAATCAGCTCTCGTCATAAATAAGAGAGGTTACATGAGGGGAGGCCATAAATAGAGATCCAACTCTTATAATAAATATATGCGTTGTGTCTGTTATTGTCTTTGATTTTAGTTAAGACTTCTAAAATTGCGAGCGTTTCTGTTTGGTATCAGAGCACGGACACAACAAGAAATAACTTGAGGAATCACTGCCCTACTTTAAAGGGTACTATCGCTTAATAAACTAAGAAGCAAATTCGGAATTAGTCTGACAAAGTAAAAACAAAATGTCCAGATTACTCTAGGCATAGATATGAGAGGAAAAGCCATAGTTAGTGTATAACTGTCGTTAAGATGAAAAATGCTTTGTGCATCAAATATATCAAGGGTAGGTCAAACTTTCACTTATCTACTATTTTAAATTTTGTCAACTAATAGGCAAGCGTAAGGAAATATACGACTAATATGACAACTAATATGGATGAATTTCACATAAAAAAATGTGTAAAATTTTAGTCTCACCGATTATTAAGTAGTTATATCGCATCTAACAGCATGTGTAACACAATCACCTATTGCATCTGAAATAAACGTTCGGTTAATGCAGCTAGTGCATATCTTGTTAGTCTTTTCTTAACCGAAATAGTGTATGTTAAATTTAAATAACTACACTAGGCTCTGTTTGATTTCCTTTTCGTTTTCAGTTTTGTAAATTAGAAAAAAAAACGCGTTTGGCACACAGTTTTCTTTTTTTTTCTTCAGTTTTGAAAACTATTTTTTTAAATAGGGTTATTTTTAAAACTCTCATTTAGGAATTTTGGGTTTTTAGTTAAAATTTTTATTTTGAGACTGCCACCACCACCCTCCCACCGCCACAGCCACTGACCACCGTAGCCCACTCGCCAGCCACTGCCTACCGCCGGCCTCTCCACCGCCTATCGCCACGCGTCCACCACAACCACCACTAAAGAAAAAATTCTAAATAAAAAATTGGTAATCAAACATCTATTTATTTTTGTAAACAATAAAAAATAAACTAATTTTAATTTTAATATTTTTTTGAAAATTGAAGGTGATTTCAAATATTACCTTAGTCCTCCCAAAAAGAGTGAGCAAACGTACTCAAGGGTCAGCCCAAAGCTTTTTGAAATTTGTGAGTAAGACACATTTTTTCTTTTTATTCCAAACCCCCCCCCCCCCCCCCCCCCCCCCTTCTGTAGGAGTCATTTGGTCCGTACATGCTTTAAGTGACCATCAAACGGACTACAAAGCTTAGGTGAAACAAAAGAGTAGCTATGCCTTAACGTGGTAATTTAGGCGTTTTGGTTGCCCTTTGGACGACACTAAGTAATCTGCACTATTATACAAGAATATCTTTACGCTGAAACTTATTTTAAATTTTTAACTATAATCTTACATAATATATTAAGTTCGAATTATAAAAAAACTTAACCAAATTCGTTGTTAAAAATTTATTGACATATAAGTAGGTAATCGCTCTACCCTTATTACAGTTGAAACGTCTTCATCGTCCCCATAATTACAATCACTCCATCCAAAATTCCAACCGTCAACATTGTTTGCTCCACTTCTATTACTCCATCCTTCTGGGTTTTCATTTTCATGATGAACCTATTTCCTTTTTTTTATGTACATTTTGCTCTGTATCACTTAAATTTGCCAATGGTTTTTCTTTAATTGCAAATTGCGTAGTGTTAAAACAATTATTATTAACTACAAATGTAAGGGTACTTCTGCCTAAAAGTGGTAATTCAGGTGCTTTGGTTCACCTAAATGTTTTTTTGACAACGCTGCATGTTATATACTATTATTTAAGTAGAGCACCTTTTTTTTTTTTGAACTTTTAACTGTATGCCTTCAGAATATACTAAGTTCGAATTAAAGAAAATTTACTAATGATCATTGTCAGTAATTCCTAATATATACTCTCTTCATTCCAAAAAAAGTTGATCATATTCTCTTTTTGGACTGTTCAAAAAAAAATTGATCACTTTTTAAATTAAGAAAGATTCTGAAGGTATTTTTTCATGTTTACCCTTCTTATATTTTTTTTCATTCTATTTTTCTCTCCATATTTAATTCTTAACCAACAATTTTGCTCTCTCTTGACCTACTTTGCGGATCCTACCTCCCCTCTCTCGAGATAAAATGAGAAACACATAATATATGATTTATATCATTAATATGCTTATGTCAAGTCAAAATGGAGCAAATTTTTTGGAACTAGGGAAGTTATGGATAACAGCTCCACTCCACTACAATTGAACTTAGTCATTGTTCTCGTTATTACGATCGCTCTCTCCAAGCATTCAGTTGTCAATATTTTCACTCCATTTCTATACCTCTATCTTTTCTGAGTCTCCATTGTCATGACGAGCTTATTCCCTTCTTTATGTACGTTTTATTTATTGGTGTCACTTAAATGTTGATATGATTTTCTTTACTTGCAAATGCATTGCATGTGCCGTCCTCCTTGTTTGCTCTTATGCGCGCACATTTCTTTGTGATGCTTTGACTCTCATTTCACGTGGTAGAATTTTGAAACGTACAATCTCCAAAAGGTCAATCTTTAGTGGTTAATTAAGTGTTAACACTCTCAGGTTGCTGAACAACTTATTAGCTAACAAATTTTCAACTAGTGAGCTGAAAAAAGTCATACTTTTTACATCGTGTAATGTATGAGTTTGCGATACTGTTCTACCTAGAGATGTTTTTTCTTTATTAAATTACTAGAATTGCATACGTGTTAATTGTAGACATCGTGACGCGACACCAATGGATAAAAAATTAAAATTACGAAAAAAAGTAGTTTATGATCACTTTGACAATTCACCCAATTATTAAATGTCGCTAAATGACCCATGACTCATGACCAACAATAATAATACAATATTCTAATTGCAGACAACGTGCCCTAATTCCTAAATGGGTGAAGTGGCTCGACCTTGGCTGCCTTTATTAATATTCAAAGACTGTATGTATACAGCCAACGTTAAAGCCTATGAGGACTCTGTAATGTGTCATGATCAAGCAAGTCCTAATCATCATAGCTCTAAAGTGGCAATATAGAATAAGACAGCTTCAAGTGTACACCCTACTAAATAAATCATCAAGTCCTTGGCCGCTGTCAACTTTTAGGTTTGTGGCTTTTGTCCAATGGCCAAACTCAAACACCCACCACCAAGCGTGGGTCAGCCGGTAGAAAATTGTTTTAACTTAATTAGAGGTTTAAGTTTTAAGTTTAGAGAATGTTGCTGCGTTAAAATTTAGTGGAGAGAGCTTCGCCGCCCATGTGGTTCTATCCGATTCGAACCCGAATTAGTCGGTTCTCAATATAGTGTCCGAATACCGGGTGGTCTAACAAAAAAAAAAACTCAAACACCCCATCTTGACTGTCCCGAATTATATTTCTATTTTTCTAAAAGGTGTTCTCGTTGAATTGTTCTTGAACTCGGGAATAAGAAAGTAGATATGTCATTGTCATTGGTATTGATTTCATTATTAGTGACTATTTATACTTTATTTATAATGATCCGGTCACGGTTTTACCACATGGTGATGTCTCTCTTAAAAGAACTAAACAATTAAGTACTTTTAAGATCATAAACAAAGTCTTATAAGTGCAAATCGCAATTTTCCCTCCTTGTGTCTTAACATTCTCACTAAGGCTTGACAACACATGGCCTAGAATCTTTTTCTTTAACCAATGTGAAAACTATCCGGGTCCTGTTTAACGTCCCAAGCATTCTCTTGATGTATACCCGGACTTGCGTTCTTTTTTCCCAACTATTAGCAACTTGAAAGAATAGCCCAGCCCTCGAACTTTCGAAAGTCGGTTCTGATAAGCAAGTACTTCTCATATCATAAGTAATTTATTATAAGCACAATTTTTACTATCTCACATCTTACTAAACCAGACAGCTTCAAGTGCACACCCTACTAAATAAATCATCAAGTCATTGGTTGTTGTCAACTTTTAGGTTTGTGGTTTATGTCCAATGGCCAAACACATACCCCATATAGGCTGTCCAAATTATCATGCCATTTTCTTAAATGAGTTCTTGGTGAATTGTGTTGGAATTGGGTTTTAAACCCATTATGGAGAAGCCATCTTTGACTCAATTTTTAAATGGGTTCCAAACCATAATGTGGTTAGGAACAAATTGATTTATATTCATCTATTGGAGTAGATGATTATAGTATATTCACAAGTTTAAAACAAATGGGGAGTGAATGAGAAAATTGAAGTTGAAGTTGGTGGTTCAACTTGAAGGGAAAAGAGTATCCCACATTGAAGAAATAAAACCAATGTTACCTCCTTGTAAGGCTTAGCCTTAAGCTAAGGGTTGGGCCCCTTGGGGGTACCCAAGTTTTGTAAGGAAGGACACGCGCGCGCGCCGCCCGCCAGTCCCATCCTAGTCCGGTCCGGTTAGGTCCATGGCCATGGCTTGGGCCCATCAGGCTTTATTCTTTTTGGGACAAAAACATTTGTGCATGTGTGGTGGACCTTGGGTCACCCAAGGTCCTCCCTCCTTACAAAACTTGGGTACCCCCAAGAGGCCCAACCCTTAGCTCAAGGCTAAGCCTTATAAGTACTCTCTAAACAACTCCTGGTTTTCATAAGTACTCTATGAGAATTCAGCCTTACAATTCTCATAGAAGCGACCCACTTCTTACTCACATAGGTGACTTCTTATTAAGAGGTTCCTACTGCACCTCTACTTGGAGTTTCATGATCTAAGAGTCATTAAAAGTTTAGCTTAACCTAACCTTTTATAGGTGCCACTGTCTTCTTATCATAGGAATGAATATGAGGGTTTTAACAGCCCACAGTGCTCCATCTGAGTCATATTTACATAATTCGATTTTTCCTTTGAACTTAGATCGTGGGATTTCCAGTTAGCTAGGTAGGGTTTCCATTATGGCAACTCTTTAGTTCATAGGCTTAAAACTCATTCTCCTCGATGACGTATTTGCTTTCTCTCTGGTCAAAGCTTTCGTTAACAGATCTGCAATATTATCCTTTGACTTCACATAGTAAATAGAAATAATTTCACTAGAAACTAATTGTTTATCGGTATTGTGTCTGCGACGTATGTGTCTAAACTTGCAGTTATACATACTGCTTTGTGCACTTCCAATTACAAATTGGCTATCACAATGTATGTAAATTGGTGGCACAGGCTTAGGCCAATTTGTAATATCTTCCAAGAAATTACAAAGTCACTCTGCTTCTTCTCTTGCTTTATCTAAAGCAATGAATTCAGACTCCATAGTAGATCTGGCTATACATGTCGTTTAGAGGATTTCCAAGAAATAGTTGCCTCCTAATATAAACACATATCCACTTATAGACTTTTTTTCATTAGAATCTGGTATCCAATTGGCATCATTGTATCCTTCTAACAAAACTAGATATCTTGTATAATGCAACCCATAATTTAAGGTATATTTTAAGTACATTAAGACTGTTATAATAGTTATCCAGTGATTCTTTCCCAGATTGCTAGTATATCTGCTCAGTTTATTGATAGCATATGCTATATCAGGTCTCGGGCAATTCATGATGTACATTAAGCTACCAATTATACGAGAATACTCTAATTGAGATATTCCTTCACCAGTATTCTTTATTAGATGTAAATTTACATCTAGTGGTATCTTCATCGTACTATCATCATAACTTTTAAATTCATCTAGCACTTTCTCAATATAGTGAGATTGTGACAAGACTAGTCCATTTGAAGTTTTCGTAATTTTCATACTAAGTATAATATCAGCCACACCTAAATCTTTCATATCAAATTTACTGGTCAACATTTTGTTTGTAGACTTAATGAATTCATTATTACTCCCAATAATGAGCACGTCATCCACGTAAAGACAAACAATGACATATCTTTTTTTTTCTGTGCCTTTAATGTAGACACATTTATCACATTCGTTGATTCTAAAGCCATTTTCGATCATGACTTTATCAAACTTTTCATGCCATTGTTTCGGAGCCTGTTTTAGTCCATGAAGTGACTTAACAGTGGAAGCCAAGAATTAAAGCTCTTGTAAGGCATAGGCAAAATTGTACCACAGGCTCCTGTTGCAGGATATGGAAGAGTTTGGGCATTGAAATTATAGCAGATTCCCTTTCGAAGAATGCTAGAATCGATCAAATGGCGCCCTAAAATATAAATCATCGTTGGAAACTTGGTCTCCCTAAATAATACAATTGTTCCTCTGGCAAATCCTAATGAATAGACTACCTACCATGCCCAGGCTTGTTAGATTCAACAACATTAAAATGACCAATATGATTTCTGTCATGACTACATAAAACCTTCTCTCATTTATTCATACATTTATTAGATTTGGAACCAATGGTTTGGTTTAGATTTAGGGATAAACTTTGACAAGCCACTATCCCAAATTTTCTAATAGCTAATTGCATTAAGAACCAAACAAAATGCTCATAATTTCTGCAAAATCTAAAATCTCAACCAATATATTCTAAAATCTTTGGTATATTTGGCTACATAGAAATGACATATCATGCCAAGCGACTCGTATTGCCTAATGAACATGAAGACAAAATCTTAACATCTATCGCATGCCATTTGGGAAAATAAGATAAAAGCAAATCCTAACTAAGCAGAACTACTAACCGGGTCACCGAGACCAATATTCACGACGAAAGAAGCAGAAGCATCATACTCAACTTCTTGTCACCTTTTTGGAGATCAAACAATTTTCATCTTCATTGAATGCAAGTTCCAACATCACAGTCTAGAATCCGGAATGGGAATATGTGTCATGAAATCATTGGGAGGATGGGTTCAACAACTCATTCTTATTCAACAAACCCCTCTACATTCAAAGCCCTAGTATGTTTGAAGACACCGAATTGGCAAAACATAAAAACCTCATACATTTCGTATTTTATACTAATTCAAAATGCTTTTCTGATCAGATAACAGGATTGGAGATGATTAGTGCGGAAGCTAACCCAATTATTGATTATACTTTTTCATGTTTGTATTGTGTTCTATTCCTGTAGAATTATTTGGAAGTATAGTTACTGGTTGAAGCAGTCACACTTTGCTACTTTTATATGCAAAAAAATATAACCAATGTTCATGGACTAGGCTCATCTCGATTTACATATTTGTAGTCTAACTTTTGGATGCAAAAATTTATAACTTCATATATCACTTTGATTATGTAATTTGCTAATTAAACTACCAAACATGCATGACGACTTTGTAAAACCCTTATATCAATGAAATATTTCATTTATTACCAACGGCCAAGTTGCATATAACCCCCTAGATTTGTCACTTATAACAAATAGTACCATGGTCTTTCTCTTTGGGTAATTACAACCCTACGTGTTAGATTATCAAAAATAGAACCCAAACAGGCAAACTATCGAAATTTTATTGGCCGGCTTGTCCATGGTATCTAAATGACCTAGTTAGAGAGGCATTTAAGTGTAGGGGACTACCCAATTAAAGTAGCGCATAAGATGACATGTGCGGCACAACGTGTACGATTAATGACGCAAAACCCACGTGTTAGAAAGCATGAAAAATAATAGACTTCATAAAGTGATACTTGGGCATGAAACTCAGAAGGTTGGATTGGATCACAATTCTAAAAGCTTTATAACTTTTTAATGGAGCAGCAGAGCTTTGAAAGGAAGGTAATATGTGCTTAATAACCCTCAGAGTCTGCTAAGAATATCTCTCAGAACTGAAAATAATTAAGTCCTTAAGGCTTGACAAGAAATAGGTTCTAAGAACCAGTTCTATTGTTGATCAAATCAACAAAAATTCATTGAAAGAAATGGGAACTTAGTAATACTCAGAGAAGTTGGTACCTTCGGAAGAAAGCCGAGGAGAGGACAACCTTGAATAATGTCAGCCTTGAACTAGACAGTCTAATGAAATGGGAACTTAGTAATACTCAGAGAAACTGGTAGCTTCGGAAGAAAGCCGAGGAGAGGACAACCTTGAATAATGTTAGCCTTGAACTAGACAGTCTTAATGAAGTCAGACTCAAGCAGCTTGAGTCAACCTCAGGGAGGCGGTGAACTCAAAAGATACAGAATTGGAGTTCTGTAGTTAACACGAAAGTGTTGTTTATAAATACCTTTGTATCCATAAAATTATTCATTCATGATTCTTCAGAGTGTAATAGCACATCTCGGTGCAAGTCTTTTCATTATCTTTGTTGTGACTTAAAATTTTATGAAGAACTTGATTGAGCTTTACTACCATCCCAAACTTGATCATGGAGAGTAGAGTAGTTTTTGACACTATTTCCCCTTGCTAGCACTTATGGCCTACAATAAGTAAACAAAAGCTAAAATTAAAAAAAAATTAAACCATTACCACCATTGCCTCCTTCCTCCTACTCTTATTCACTCCCATCATCTTCTCATTCAATCCACACTCTTCCGCCATAGCCAAACTCTTCCCCCTCCAATCCCAATCCAAATTTAGCATCATCCACCTCAACAACCACCACCTTCGCCACCAATCGCAAAAGCCTCTACCACCCGCCCTTATAAAGCCATCAAAAGTCAATATTTATTTCAAAGTAGAACTTTAAATTTAAGGCTCCATTTGACAAAGTTTATTTTTCCAATTTTGTAAACTGATTTTTTTTTCAGTTTAAAAAATCAGTTTTTAAACCAGGGTTGTTTTTGAAAACTCCGAAAATGAGTTTCGGTTTTCAGTTTGAGACCACCACCACCCTCCCACCGCTAGCAGCTACTGCCCACCGCCACTGTCCACCGCCGACGACTGCCGGCGGTCGGTAGCCACCGCCGGCAGCGGCAGCCACCAGCCACTACAGGCGACCACCGCAGGCGGCCGGCCACCACCACCATCGTCGGCCACTGCCACCCTCACCACCACCACCGCAAATCACCACTAAAGAAAAAAAAACTCAAAATAAAAAATGGATAACCAAAAACCCAAAAGAAAAAACTCAAAATAAAAACTGGGTAATCAAACACCCACTTGTTTTTGTTAAAAAAAATAAACTGATTTTGGTTTTTATTTTTTTAGAAACAAAACCAAAACTAAAAGTGTTACCAAATGCTACCTAAGACTTTGTGATGCACCAAACACCATCACAACTGCTCTTAGCCATCAATACCAACCAACACTGCATATCTTCTCATAATAGATTCCACCATCTTCTCCGGTGCCACGAATAGAAAAGTTAAAACAGACTAAAAGCACCCTGTATTATCATATCGATTGTAACACAATGATAGATTGCTACAAAATAATAGTGGTAAGGTTGACTTGGATCTCCATGGGAATTGTTGTTAGAAATAGTGATGATTGAAATTAGGGGTGGAATATCTTGTTGGTGTGATAAGATAGATGTGTGATTATTGATTTTCGATCTCCATGGTGATACTAGTGGGTTTTTTTAGCGTGAGTGTGGTGGGTTGGGTGGTTGGTGTTGTGGTGGTGGGATCATGATGGTGGTGGTGGTTGTTGTTGTGGTAATGAATGTGGAAAACGTTGCCCGTGAGAAAAGTTGTGTGAAATATGAGGATAAATGTCCATCCATTTGATTTTGATTTTGATTATTTTGGGCTTAGTTGCTAAAAACTTAAAACGTTAGGTTTTAATTGTCCTAAATAAAAGGTCAGAATTTCATGTGTCAAACGTTACAACCTCAGGGAGTTTTTTACAGTTTAGCCATTTTAAAAAATTCCATAATTCGTAGGTCACAATGAGGGTAAGTGTGCATTTGTTGGCTACAGTCGTCTCTTTTTATTTAGACTAGTTATTGTCCTCATTATTTGGGAAAATTTTTCATTTACAAGGTTTAATAAGGAATCATTCCTAATTGGCCAAATCGTTGATACAAATAATATCCAAATACCAAATCCGCTTTCTATATAAACTCCACGAACTAGAAGAAGCTCCCGGGAAGGTCAAGGAAAGAACTTATGAATCTTATCAACGTCCATGAATGATAAATCATAAATCGAAACGCCGAATTGGAAAAATTGGGTGCTATCATATAGCTTTATATCGGCTAAGTTCACGAGTTGGAGATAAGTGGACTCGAGCCGCTGACATCTGCCGCAAGGTAAACCACTGCCTCTCAGGTCCCCCGACTGATTCTACCATAGAGGCCAACGATAGACAATAACTCCCCCCCAAACAGCTTACAACTTTCATCGTACTGTGCTCTCCAAAAAGCAACTCTTCTCCAAATCTCACTCAAAAGGTGTTGAGTTGGAATCCCATTCTCACGAAGGTGTCTCTTATCTTCTTTCTTTGTAACGCTGCCTCATTCCCGAGCTTTGTTCTCTCTTTTTTTCTTTATTTTTTTGCAATAAACTATCAAGGAAAAATTGCATTTTGACCATCTATACTGAAATTAATGTGCGATATGGTCTCCTCTTCTTTAAAAATGTGTACTAAACCTACCATTTCTCTCAAAAGTTTTACACATTGACCAAAGCCGTTATAAAATGGTTGAAAAAGCATTAGTACCCTCACAAGATCCTATTGTTATAAAACTTTCATTTTTTTTTTCAAACTTTCTCTATAATATTTAACTGTTACTTCGTTGACGCTCATGGTATTTTCTTTGCAATTAAAATTAGAAAATTACGATTTAAAGAAATTTTAGTTTAAATAGTAGAATTGCACCATAAGAAAGGTATTACATAATTCGGTCTTAAGAATCATACAAAATAAATAACAAATTGGCTACAAAAGCCAAGATTAGTTTACTAGTTTTTAATTTAAGCTTGGAAATTGAAGAGGTGGTTGATTATTACTCATGTCATGTTCTAATTTCTCTTCATTTGTATTAACGTATCAGCACCTCTTTCGCTGTTATCCACCCCACAACCATAGCCGCACCACAATTATATAAATAACCACCTTAATAGCAAATCCTGCCACCTTCATTGACCTTCACCACCACAGTCGCCAAATCCCAACTAGGAGTGAGTACTGTTCGGTTTGGTTCTTATTGAAAGTCAAACCACAAACCAAACCGTTACCCTTCAATTTGAAAAATCTTGAACGTAACAGAACCAAACACCCTTCATTTGGGTGGTCCAGTTTAGTCAGCTTAAATGGCTCGTTTCGGTCGGTTTGAATAGATCTGTGCCCATTTAAAAAAGTCATCCCTCTAATCACTTTATTCGGGTGGTTCAGTTTAGTCGGCTTAAATACCAACCACCACACGAAACTGCAAACCACCATATCGCCGCACCTACCACCACCCCGCGACACAAACCACCTTTGACCACCAATTACCCACCCACCGCCACGACCACCCCGCAACCCAACCGAACAAAAGTGGCTTACCTTTTATTGCAAACTGATTAAAAAGTGTGGCTCATCATTTAATTATGTTAAACATTAAGGGCATTCGTATAAAAAAAAGGGCAAGGACAAAAACCGTCTTTTCCAATAAAGTTTCATAGGTTCCACCCACACACACCAGTGATTTGGACGTTTTTAGTCTAAGTGCATAATTTTCGAGAGTGAAGTTAACTTTAGTACACATTTTTTTGGCGCGAAAATACCAGATCGCATATTAATGCAAGTATAGTGAAGCGCTATGCGTTTTTCCCGACTAATCAAACTTCTAAGAAAAATAAAAAAGTGGAAAAGAAAGGGATATTTCAGCACTCAATCAATTCAGAAAAATCTCTCTAGGATTTCAGGAAGTAAGTACTGATATTTTATTAGTTTGTGATAAAGTTGACAATGACGGCGGGGCATTTAGGTGACATTACCGTACAAGTTGTATTGTCCATAATCACTTTAAAGATTGTGTGCATCCCTCCCGGCTTGCCTTCCCAAAGATTTCGGGCCCATCGCCCGGCTCTACCATTTAAAGTTTCAACTTTATTAGAGCTTGCATCCGGATTGCACTATAAAAGAAAATTTGACATCACATGTCAATTTATTTTTTATTTTTTTTTTTTGAAAAATATAATGTCGGTAGAAGATAATTTTCTATTCATCTAAAAGGGAAACTAAGTTTAGTGAATTCAAACATTAATATATTTGAAACAAATTGGTAACCAAAAGTAAGTTACTTCCGAAAAAGTTAATGTTAAAATTTTCCCGATAGGACATTAGAGATTGAATAAATGGACATATACTTCATCATCTTCTGTTTATGATCATATTTTTATAATCACCTAAAAACAAATTAGAGATTATTAGGGTACAACGAGCTGCCTAACAAACTTCCGTTGTATAATTTAGTCCCCAAGTCAAATCTTCATTGATGAGTGATTAAAGGGTTTAATTGAGAATTTAGAGTCAAATATAGGATTTTCTTGTTTTTTTTTTTCATATTACTCCTTAATAGTTAATTAACCGTAGAAATGAGGTGACGACTCGAATTAAACCTTTTCTAGTCTACTTTTTGAAAGCGATTCGCTAAAGCAGCCTTATTCCATTCTGCTAATCTTTTAAGGCCTAACCCCCTTCTTGTTTTGGTGCATTCACATCAGGCCTAGCAACCCTTTGCTTTGGTACAATTTCATGTACTACCTTAATTAGTAGGTAACAAAAAGATTGTACATCAATAAACTTACATACAATAGAGCACATAAACAGCTAATTGAATTCTCCTAGTCAGTGAGCCTTAGAGCAATCTTATCAGCAAGAACTTAGCAACCTCTGTACTCCGATCCGGTTGAAATCAGGGGAACTCCAAGACATGCGACAGGCAGAGTAGCCAAGGGTATTCCCGTAAAAGCAGCCAACTCCTGCTAAAACTCCATATTCACCCCAGCTATAAAGATACATTTTTTTTAAAAAAAAACTTGGATTTTCCTTTATCACGTTATTATGTCTATTATTAAAAATCTTTTAGTAGCATCTTATTATGTCTTACCGCAACTTCTTTTAGATCTCTAGTAGTAAATGCAAATTTCAATTTCCTCGCTCATTGTTGTTAAAATCGCTTTTTGATTGAAAACTATCGAAACAGTCAAAAGCTGGCCGAACAACGCTTTGTTATTTTCAACGAACTGAAACGGTTCTTAGAAACAAAACTCTAATCCATTAGCGCAAAATATTTTCAATGAGGAGGAGCGGTTTCACGTTTGTTTGTGAATCGAGTGAAAATTGCCCTGCCGACCAAAAAATGAGTAAAAATAATTGACCAACTTTTTGTAAAAAGCATGTAGTTGTCGTCCACTCATGTTTTCGTATAAATATGTGATAAATGGTATTAGAACACATGGAAGTTTTAAAATGTGATTTTAATTGAAGGTTAGACTTATTTGTAATTCTTTTCATAGCATCTAAACAAATTGGTAAATATTTTTTCACTTTTTGTAAAGACGTCTTTTATCGTATTCCCGAGGCTACGAAAATAAAATAAGCAAAAAGTATGTGATGGAAGAACGGAAATACATGTTATCAACCTTCCTTAAGATTTTCTCCGAGTAATTTGACATTGAAACTGTTTATGTTTTTTTGATATGCCATACATACAGGATGAGAGGTTGTCATCCCGCTTTCGTAACAGAGTTTCTACATACTAATTTGATTACCCTATAGCTGGTTATTAGTTGTAAAAGCAAACCTGACTATCTACACAAACTTTTTATTATGATGGTATATATTTTTGAAACTAAAAAAAAAAAGAGGCACCAAAAGATCTGGAATACTAGAAGCCGAAGCCGAAGCCGAAGCCTAAGCCTAAGAAAGAGGAAGCAAAGGGCGGGGCCACGCCCGAGCCACCAAATCACACGTGACACATACAGTCAAAGAAAAACAAAGAGAAAAGGTCTTTTCACAAGCAACGGTCCCCCGTCCCGTCCCGTCCCGTCCCACCACCAAAAAAACAAGAACCAGAGTCAGCTCAGCTGTCACTCACCACGCCCACGGGGCCGGCATTCACAATGTCCGCGCTCCGCACGTTGTTTTCAAGCCCAACAACATATAGTAAATCATTAAAAACGAGGACCAAGATCCCCTCCTTCCGCGTTGCTGCGCTGCAAGCTGCCCACTGGTGTCGGCGTGAGCTGTCCCCAGCCCCCAATGAAAGGGCACCGGGCCCCACCCCTCGCCTAAGTCGAAAACGTGTCGGAATCCCAAACCTCTTGGCAGCTCACGACCAGCTGTGATAAAAACTCTTCTGCTGCTGCTGCTGCTTGGTCTTCTCACACTCCCTCGGGCCCTGCGTCCCAACCCCGACACGGTTCTCCGCGTAACCCACACGTCAGCCCCCACGTAACCGGTCATCCCACTGTCCACGTCACTCGTGAAGTCACCCCGCTTTACCTTTTTCCTGGGGACCCGTTTATTGGACTAAGACCGGTTCAAGTTTAATGACGCTGATTTAGACAGCTTTCCTCGTCGACTCCGTTGGCCATTAGCCACAACATTTAGAACCCCAAAGTTCACCGCAAGTTATTTTTAAAAGAAAAAAAATTTAGCTGCTACTCGGTTAAAAGAATTTTTTTTCTACACTCATGTAGGATAATTAATGATTGTTAAATATTTTTAGTGACTTTTATTTAGTGACGCTAAAAAAGTGCTGTTAAAAATTATCGCTAAAAATGTTTACAGAAAAGTCACTGAAAACATTTAGCGACTATTAATTACCATTATATAAAGGGTTAGATGAAGATTCCTACAATCAGGTAGCAGCTAAAGCTTATTATTTTAAAAATGTTGCACCCTTCACATTACTGTTGTGTATTAATATTGTAATCAACACCACTACATATAGTGCTATTTATCGATCGGCGAGTGTACACTATACGTTGGGATTACAGCGTCGACAGATTAGAAAAAAGCCGAAGAGTCAGACTATGTCGAGTACATTTTCCAAACCCATACACGATCCAGCCCAACCATTTAAGAGCCAAATAAAATCTGACCATGTCCAGCTCGTGAAAATATTTGCAGGCACAAGCTAAACACGAGGCCACGGGTTGTCTAGGATTACAAATCAATTTTGATTTATTTAATTTTTAAGCATATCAATTACCATCCAAGTCTACTAGTTATTACAATGAAAATAAGTATAATAAAATCTCAAAAATGGATTAAATATGAGCATGAAAACAATATTTTAGAACAAAAAGAAAGAAAAAGAAAGAGTTTGAAATTAATCTTAAAATTTTGATGGACACAAGCTAAACACGGGCAGTTCACAGGTTGTTCAGGATTATAAACTAATTTTGATTTATTTAATTTTTAAGCATATCAATTACCATCCAAGTCTACCATCAGTACTGAGTTTTTGTTTACTTAATTTTTTAAGCATATCAATTACTATCTAAGTCTACCAATTAGCATTGTTGATATATATTTTGTATTCATGTCCCACATCGCTTACTGAAAGAAGGTTGCAACTTGGCCATTAATATATAAGACATCTTGTTCCACATTGGTTGTCTAGAAAAGAGAAGATCACTACTTATCTCTAAGTATATGTAAGTTGTTTTGTATTGTGTTTAAAGTCAAGAGAAAAGAGTCATTCTTTGAGTAAGCAAACAACTGAGAGATACACGTGAGAGCGCGTTGTAAATCTTACTTGTGCAAAGTGGATTTGAGTTCTTTCATATCTCTTGTGTTCACTTGTTGGTTATCGTATTCTATAGATATTTACCTAGAGCGATTTCGTAACAAATGGTATTAAAGCGTTCCGGGTTCATTTTTGGGCAAAACCGAAATCGATTTCAAAGGATAAATATGTCGAACAACATGACCATGAAGTATGCCTGTGAACAATTCAATAGGAAGACGAATTTTGGCATATGGCAGAGTATGGTGAAGGATATCCTTGTTTAGCAAGGATTGCTCAAGCCTTTGTTGGGGAATAAGCTTGAGTCGATGGATCAGGACAATTGGAAAGAATTGCATGCAAAGGTTATATCTATGATATGGTTGAATCTAATGCCTATGATAAAGTACTAGGTTTTGACAGCTCTATGGCAAAAATTGGAGAAGAGATATATGTCAAAATCTTTGTCAAATCGGTTATATCTGAAGAAAGATCTGCACCAGTTATGGACGGATGAAGGTTTAGATCTGGGTGACTACATATCACAATTTAATCGATTGGTGTCCCAATTGTTGAGTATAGATGTTAAACTCGAGGAGCAAGATCAGACGATTTTGTTGTTATCTTCTCTTCCAAAATCATATGAGTCCTTGAAGACTACATTGCTTATTGGGAATGAGACGTTGCTTGTTGATGATGTTATGTCGGCTCTTATGAACTCGAGCAGAGTTAATGGTACGAGTTCAAGCAGTCAAGGCGAAAGTCTGAAAATAAGAATGGTCATAGAAGAGGTAGAGATCTGTCTAGAAGCAAAAATTAGGACATGGAAATGACAAGTCTAAGTCTCATGGAAAGCATGACAAGTCTAGTATTGAATGCTGGTATTGTAAATATAATGGTCATATTGCAATGAAGTGTCAAGAAAGGAAGGATAAGAAGTGTTAGCCATATGGTTGGATAACCTAGGCTTACATCTTGTTTTGATGATAACTACACATTGATTATGTTCTAATGTGTGCTTTGAGTGTATTCTTAGTAGGTATATACATGCACACTCATGAAGACACATTTGAGAAGTTGGATAGATAGATTAAAGCCAAAGAAGCTTAAAGTTATAGTGGACATGCTATAGAAGCTTCATCAAGTCCAATGTCGAAGAGCAACAAAGAATGCATTGGCTAAGTTACTATCGATTATAATTGATCTTTACTATTATGTAACTAGTCTTGGTTTGATGCTTGGATTGATGACTATGACCTAAAAAGACCTTAGGACACCTTGTGCATTGCATGTGAGTTCATAACCTTTCACACAAGTGTGGTTCTTGAAAATGAGTGAACTTTGGAGCTCACTCAGATTTTCTCAAAAACTATTTTGGTGCTAATCTTTTCATATCTTGATAAAACTTTTCATTAGCTTTCCAACACAAAAAACGGCACCTCAATCCGATTTTTCTAGAGAAAGTTATGCCCAAAATAGGAAAGGGGGTTCCGTGAGGCAGCCAAAAGGCAATAGGGGAATACAGTCGACTGCATTGGTCAAAATTCAGCTCCAACGGCTATTTTCAAGGACAAAACTCCAACGGCTATTTTAGAGGGAATACAGTCGACTGCATTGGTAATACAGTCGACTGCAATGGCAGTTTTGCTCACTTTAAGCCTCTAACGGCTATATTTCATTTGCTCTCTATATAAATGGTTTGGGGCTTCATCATACACAATGGAAACCACATTCTAAGCCTCCATTCATTAGAGAAACATCAAGGCTCATAGATTAAACTTTTCTCTCTTCATCTTCATGATTTTACATCATTAAAGAGAGCATCTTTGTGAGCAATTCTTTGATTGAGAGTGAGCATTCTTCAAGTCATCAATTCTCTCATCTCTCTATTATACTAGAGCTTCATTTGTACTCATTTCCTTTCAAGAAGGTTTCTTTGTACACAATTGATCTTTGTAAAAGGATTGTGATCAAGGCTTGGGTTTGTCAAGTCTTGGGTGAGCTTTGTGGATTCAAGGCTTGTGCTTGGTGTGGGAATATCACCAAGTGTTGTAAGGGTTTTGATCTTGACCCGGAAGAAGATTGTTGCTAGTGGATTCTAGTGCTCTTGCAAGGGACTTCCTTGAAGAGGTGGATGTAGGCTTGAGGGTAGTTCAAGCCGAACCATTTAAATCTCCTTGTCAAGTATCTCTAACTCAATCTCTTTACTTATTGCTCTTTAATTGTTTGAGATTGTTTAGTTAGCATCTTCATTGAATTATTACTTGGTTTGATTGAGATTTATGATTGTGCTTAGTTTAAATTTCCCATTAATTTTCAAAAACCCTATTCACCCCCCTCTAGGGTTATTTTATTGGTTTCAAGTGGTATCAGAGCCTCGGCTCTTGATTTTTTGGTTAACACCTAGAGAGTTAAAAGATCACGGGGTTTCCTAGTCTTGAAGGGAGTTCTATTACTAGACCTCCACTTTTTTATGGGTCTTCATATAGTATATGGAAAATTAAGATGAGAGGATTATTAGAATCTTTAGATTATGAAATGTGGGGAATTGTTGAAGATGGCCCTTATGTTCCAAGTTCCAACCAAGTGGATTAGGAATAAGCTTGTGCCAAAAGAGAAATCCAAATTTAATTACTATGATAGAAATATGCTTTGCATGAATTCTAGAGCTAAGAATTGTCTTGTTTGTGCTCTAAACACAAATGAACTCAATCGAGTTATTATGTGTGATTCGGCTAAAAGTATGTAGGATACACTTCAAGTCACTCATAAAGGGACTTCTCTTCTAAGAGATTCAAAGATGAATTTATGGCATAGAGAATATGAATTGTTTCAAATGTTTTCCAATGAATCTATTATGGAAATGAATTTTCATTTCACTAAAATTGTTAATACTTTGAAACAATTAGGAAAAGATTTCTCTAACGGTGATCTTGTGAGAAAGGTAATTAGGTCATTACCTAGAGAATGGGATGTAACAATCATCGCACTTCAAGAATCAAAGGATCTCAATACCTTCTCGTTGGATGAATTAATTTGCTCCTTGATGACATATGAAATACAACTTGAATCATTCGGGCAAAAAGGTCCAAAGAAGAAGAAGTGCATTGCTCTTAAAGCTTCATCAACGACGGATCAATCTTCATGTATGGAGGAGAAAGACTTGAATACCAAAGAGATTGATATACTTGAAAAGGAATTTAATGAGTATCTCAAAATGAAGAAAGATGAAAACTTGCACAAGAGCAAGAACGAGTCAAGTATGGAGAGTACCTCAAGGGAGAATAAGAGGAAGAAAGGGTCAAGAAAGAAGCACTCCATAACGACATCAATCGAAGCGATCATTTGTAGTGATAATGACTCGAGTGGAGACGAAGGTGGTCATTTCGATGATAGAGATGCCAATCTATGCTTCATGGCTCAAAAAGATGTTGAGGTAAATTCTTCATATAGTAATAGTGATAGTGATAGCAATTGCTCCAATGATGATATTTGTGATGCTTATGCTCTTTTATACGAAGAATCCATGAAATTAGCGAAGAAAAATTATTCTTTAAAAAAACAAGTGCATGTGATTTCAAAAGAGCTAAATGATTTAAAAAGTGAAAATAATGAGTTACATGTCAAGAATGAATGCATATCTAGCCATTTATATGTAGAGCATGTGAATAATGTTTTGGTTGAATTGATTGTGAGCATTCCTAGCACAAAACAAATATCTTGTAATACTTCGATTTTAGAAAAATAAAATGAAATTTTAAAGATTGATATTTGTGATTTGAAAAGATGCCTTGAAAAATTTATTGATGGTAAAAACAACTTGAATGTCATGCTTGGACACCAAAAAGTTGGTCTTAACAAATGCGATATTAGATTAGATCCCTTCACCTTGTCTCCTAAAGTTTGTAAACAACAAGCTATTAAATGTTCATACACAAAATCCTAAGAACTATTACACACCTTTTACTCGTTGCGGTTGGTGTAACAAGAAAGGGCATACGACTAATTATTGTCCTTGTAGAATAGTTTATGTTATAGGTAGAAAGAAAATGTGGGTTGTGAAAGAGTTTCTTAACGTTGCTAAGACTAACACTTATGGACCCAAGAAAATGTGGGTACCAAAAGTTTGACCTAAATTGTGATTGTAGGTTGTTCAAAGCAAAGGCAAATAGCAACAAGGAGAAGGCTCCAAGAAAATTTCGAGAAGGAGGAGCAACAAGCTAAATCTTAAGGGAGAGTAACCATTCCGAGATTGGACATGCTACTTTAAATGAGGAGAGCTTCAAAGCTTGTCAAGAAAATGGACTTCAAGAATGATCACTCATGAGCTCAATTCCTTGGTAATTCATCAAGAGGGTAAAACTTGGCTTTATTTATATGTCATGAAGCATGCTTAAATCGTCATACTTATTTCTCATGATATAAATAGCTTGTTTGTTGAGAATTAATGTGAACCTTGCCGATGAATGGTCCTCTTGCACTTATATTATAAATATTGATTGTTGATGACTATCATTGGGTTTATAGAAATTCCATGTTGAGATTATGTCGTCTTAATACTTCACATTGCCATTCCTACACACACACCTTTTGGTAATTCCAAAGGGAGTACATGACTCGGTTAAACATTTAGTTGTGTTCATCGGATATTGTTGGCATTGATTGAGGGGGAGCATATATTAGGATGAAATATGCATATGATAACTTGATAGAAGCTTACATGCTTGAATCATATACTATATTGTTACTCTTGAAAAATGCATGAAGTAAATGAGATTATTGAGCTACATTGCCTATCTTTCTTTTGATCATGAAGGAACTCTTGATGTCATCCGTATAAGTTCATGAGTTATATGCACCTCATGCCATTATCTTGCTTATAACTATCTCTTCACACACACATACCCTTGTCTCTTTGTTGATGACAAAGGGGGAGAAATAATCTTGATTCTATATGCTATGTGATTGTGTGTTTTGAGAGAATATTAGAAGAAGAGCATATTTTGTTTTAGCTAGGGAAGCTAGCTACAAGCTTAATTGCTATGTGAGATAGATTGACATGTCTTGAGTATATTAGAGATGATTGAATGTTCTAAGTGAGGTTGTTGTGTTTAATTGACTATCATATGATACATCTTACCTTATATAGAATCAATGTTTGTCATCATCAAAAAGGGGGAGATTGTTAGCCCTATGGTTGGATAACCTAGGTTTACATCTTGTTTTGATGATAACTACACATTGATTATGTTCTAATGTGTGCTTTGAGTGTATTCTTAGTAGGTATATACATGCACACTCATGAAGAAACATTTGAGAAATTGGATAGATGGATCAAAGCCAAAGAAGCTTAAAGTTATAGTGAACATGCTGTAGAAACTTCATCAAGTCCAATGTCGAAGAGTAACAAAGAATGTATTGGCTAAGTTACTGTCGATTATAATTGATCTTTACTATTATGTAACTAGTCTTGGTTTGATACTTGGATTGATGACTATGACCTAAAAAGACCTTAGGACACTTTGTGCATTGCATCTTCTTTTTTGCTGAGTTCAATGTGGAGAACATCCCTACCTTTAAGGGAGACGCAAGGTAGCGCATTTGAAGAAAATATTGAAGGCATATTACACTTTCTTATGAATATAAGTATAGTGAAATCTCAAAATTGATTAGATATGAGAATGAAAAAAATATTTTAGAACAAAAGGAAAGAAAAAGAAAGAGTTTCAAACTAATCTTAAAAAGTCTACGCCTATAATAGGCAACAAAACAGAAAAAGGGTATCTTCAAGTTCTCCATACCCAAATGCTTAAAGAATTTTAAAGACTAAAGAAAAAAAAATTACAGATAACTTGTGCACATAATCGTCATATACATGAATTATGTAATATAAAAGGTGGACGAACCAGTTTCCCACGAGCTAGGCGGGCCTTTAAAATATTAATCCATATCCGGCCTATATTTTTTATCCGCCCAAAAATATTTATTCACGTCCACCACGCCCTCTAAAAAGTAATCCCATGCCCATATTTTACGGGCTGGTACCAATTGTTCACGAATTGGCTAGATCAAGTGGTACATCCACTTTTATTACCATTAAATTCAATAATTACCACTTCTTCTGGGAGACAACTTTATGAAACGCCGCACCCAGCACAGGCAGTTGAGGGTTAGGAGGCAGGATTGCTAAAAGATCTATAGCTACTAAATACTCAAATTTGTTGCTATCAATAAGAGAAGTACTTACGGGTGACAACATTTTATCTGCTTTTGTCGCTAGATCTCTTGTCGATCAGCTTCAGTTGAACCCCAACTCGTAAAAACCACTCTTTCCCGCCCTGTTTATGGAGAGGCTTGGGAATCAACTGATTAAAAACTTGTTTGCGTGTTGAAATTTTGATCTTGAACGTCAATAAAAAAGCTCAACTTGAACAGCTAACCATTATGAACTTGTTTAGTTTTTTTTTCTTCTCCCTGTAATATACAGGCCGAGAATTGTGTCACATTAGGGAGTGAAATTACATAAAATTTTGTTTGGGGGGTTGGGGTTTCGTTTTTTTTTTTTTTTTTTGGGGGGGGGGGGGGGGGGGTTGCCCAGCTTGATCATAAAAACTAACCAGAGCTCCACCCATTCCGCAAAACAAAAGGCAGACCACAAGTTCCTACGCATATCTCGGGAAGCAACTCCGCAACGACGTAGCTTAATCACTTTTGCTGCTACGCGAACAACCCTCAGAGCAATAATTTCTGTTGCTAGTTCAGTATATTTCAACCACAACTATCTTCCAGTTTTAAGCCGCATTCAGAAGAAAGTTCACACAGCAGTTCAAATGAATTTTCTCATTATCAAGAAAAAACTTCACCTATGCAATGCCACGATACAACTATAAACGTTTGTAGAAAAGAATATATGCTTGATCATGCAGCACCTTGCTTCTAGGAATGGCAGCAACTGAGGCATCATCACAACGCAACCACTTACCGCTCGAATGACGGGTATCCGCAGTATAGTGCCCCTTTGAAGGGTCCCTACCATGATGAGTAATTGTTGCTACAAGTTCATATCTTCGAATCTGTACCAGCAAGACACACGACCAAAATTAAACTCTAACGTATCTAGGGGAAAAAATTCTGGAGTTCAGAACAATAATTAACATGGCAGCAATTCGACATTATGTTTTGAGGAAAATTTTCCTCCCAAGCACATTTTATCGGAAGCACTTGGTTCACGAGCAATGACAGAAGTCCAACGAGTATGACCCTTGCTAGTTTGAAATTCATTTCTGGTTTAAGGGGGAATCCATCTGACATGAGTTGGCTGCAATTCAAATTTTCTGACAAGCAAGCAGGGTTGCTACTTAAAAAAAGGATAAAAGAAATACTTGTACTAAACTCATAATCGAAACTAAATGTCACAAATTGGAATAGTTAACTATCCAATAACTTTCACAGCAATAATAACGGCATGAAAAATCATCTCAAGTAAATTAAAGATGCTTTATTTATTTATTTTCATAAAGGTTGGTTGATTAGCCCAATCAAATTATTCAAACAGCATTTCTCAACAATTTACACGCTAAAGAAATTGAAAAGGAAGGAAATGTTTTTCAAGTCAAGAAAAAAAAATAGTACAGACGTGGCAGCAACTATTTACTGCCAAAAGCATAGAAGATAAGTAGACTAGGAAGGAAGACTAGAGCATCACCTTAGTAGATGGAGAAACGAGCAATTCACGCCCAAGAACTAGCTCAAAGGAGAAGTGCACAGGCTTATGCAATTTTGTGCTTCCTTGGGATCCATAGCTAAACCGCATTAGGTGTAATATCATCATATCAGAAGGCTCCAGTATTTTAACAGACTTGCTAGCACTCACCACCTCAGCCTGAGAATTGTCAAAAAAACATTGGTATTTATAAAGCATTGACTACCGCAGAACAACTTTCTTATTTGCTATTTTGTTGTCAACAGGTCGAGTGACATGCATGAAGGACTCTCTTTGGCACATCCTGTTTCTTCTCTTTCAATCTGAACAAATAGGGTACTACGAGCAGGTATGTTCATTTGTCGGCTGCCAACTGGCATTATCTTAGATGGTTTGACAGGGATATGTCAACATCATGCCGGTAAGAAATGCTTCTACTTCTCATTTCTTAGCTAAATAGGGGGCAATAAAATCCACCAGATAACAAAGGAACAAGTAAATCTAAGTTAGTAAGAAAGAGACTGAAGGCACTGGGAGGAGAGCTCAGAGAAGTAAGGCCACTGCACCAAAATAAGGTACTATTGAATCAACCCACCACCCCGGTCGGCGGTCGCTGCACCGCTTAGAGGAATGAGGCACAGGAGGTGGTAGAAGGCTTCACATTAAAAACAATGACTTTCTATGTCAAGAACCTCAGCAGTCAACAAGAACAGAAAACAAAAACCACGAAGATCTACGGAAACACGTGAAGACCTTAGCTCACAAGGAGAACCCAGATAATGTACCTGATGGTACACTAATGACTGGGAGAAGGTATCAGCTTTTCTTAAGATGTAAAATATCCAATGGGAGGGAGCGAGAGAGAGAGAGGGGGGGGGGGGGGGGGCAGGAGGGAGACTGCCCCTCCCCCTTCAAGAATACATCCTTGTGGCCTACCTAGCTAGCATTTCTAAATACAAGTCACCTGTCATGCAATACGCCAACCTCCTCACCTAAGAATGAACATTATATCACAAAAAAGCTTTTTTTTTCCTTTTCAGAAATTCTGTATGTAGACATTTTTCGACCAGACCCAACCAAGAAGATACAGAAAACCCATACCTTACCAGCTGCTGATGCTCGGTAGCCTTCAAGTGTCTCTGGAGCAGAAAACAGACGAAGTGCATCTTCTATTGTCCATACATGCCCTGAAGATATATTTAGGTGGAGCAAAAGATACGGCTGTATGGTAGCTGAGGCTTTATTACCTGTTTAAAATTCAAAGGTTTAGGACAATAAATTTGTAGCTGCTGCATAAAGGTTTTGCCATGACTTATACAAAGTTCGTTGCAAGGCAGGCCCAACCAAACGTTATATGAACCTAATTCCGCAAGGATAGAAAGAAAATAAAATACGAAAATTCCTGAGTTCTGAATGAAACATATTTCTAGCTGGTGTGGAAAATGAACATAAGGAATTTAAGTTTGCATAGTCCTAGAATGTCACCTTATCGGGCACGTCTACAAGACGCCTAGTTGGGACACTTAGTCTACAGAATGAATATCCACATTTTCCACAGCGCCTACGTGATTAAAATAAACACCACCACCACCAAACACCAAACACCATTGTCGTTTGCAGAGCCCCTACCAACACCATGATACCCACGACTCCATCAATGTTCCACCACCTCAATTATTTCCACGATGATACCTACCATTTCCTTTATTTTGTATGTTCATTATTTCCTCTAAAAGGACACCGCGAACAGCCATCACAGGGGCACGACGATGGAATAAAAGTACCACCACTGTTACCACAACCATTACCCAACCATTCACATCCATAACCCACCAGCACCATAACTGCAACCCACCCACCACTTTGTTGGTGCAACCACGATCAGTGCACTTGTCACCACCACCACTGAAAACCTAATAAACCACCATTAATAACCGCTGACCTGCCACCGGTGAAAACCAAATTAGCCACGGTTAATAACCACCAGCACCATATTAACCATCACAGTACCACCTCCGTTTACAACTAACCACCACCTTGAAATATGAGTTTTCCCGACCACTAGAACCCAATTACCAATCACCATCGTGCCGCCGTCACCCACTATGCCACCATGATCAATCCTAGTAACTCACCACCGCCAAGCCCAGGTAACCAACCAGATCTATAGCTGCCACCGCTGCTCCATCCAGATCTATCACCGCCGTGGGATGGAGACTCAGCAGCCCTCGTTACAACCACCTGTTCTACGCACTCCACCTTTGAATGAACTCTAAGTGGGTTTTTTTAGAGTGATCCAGAGATGGCAAGAGACAGACGACTGCCCTTAGAACAAAAGTTAAAAGGGGAAATTTCAAAATTTTACTAACCGCTTGTCTTTGATGCGGTTAGGAAAAAAATTTAAAAAACAAAGGTGATCTCAGCCGTCCAATTGGAAACGTGGGCCGTTACATCTGTGCTAGGGACATAGAGGCTTTCCAGTGCTGGATGTAGATTAGCCCCGTATACCTAGATATTAATATATGACATAGGAGCTGATTGATTGACAGTACTGGCAACTTGAATGATCGGGCCATCCATATGCGCTCTAAATACGGTCTAGATTTTTTTTTCCCGCATTTTTTTAAGTCTTTTCGCCCAATAGTGCACTGGACGAGACTTCTTACTTTATTGACCCTTTGTTTACAGAAAATAAAAAGGAGAAAAATACCAGGCTAGGACCATCCGCCTCATAATCTAGTGGACCAGTCTTCTGATAGTTTTGGTGTCTTCTCCATTACAAACTTTTGGCTATTTTGGTGACTCACAAGACTGGTAATGGACAAACTTGGCTCTACCCACCAGCCATCAACACACACCCCATACCCTCTATCAATCACCACCGCCCAACCCTCCATCAGCCACCACCGCCTCACCTATCAGCCACCACCAACAGTCACTACCACCCTGCCATAGCCACCACTGACAATCACTATCACTACCACCGCCTCCACAACCATAACCACCACCGACAATCACTACCACCATCTCCACAACCATAAACACCACCGCAGCCCACAACCAGTGTCTTTCCCACCCACCCACCCACCACATTCGACTACCTTGCGCACCAACCACTGAGACAATCCAACTGCTTCACCCATAATATCCGGCCACACCACCCACCTGCCACTCCCACCACGACCGACCATCTTACCCAATCATCTTTCGCCGACCACCTCGTTGCCACCATGGCAACTTACTGTCTCCACCAACATCATTGCTACGCCATTACACTTCAAAGTTGCTGCTTATTACCTCACCAATTTGGACATCAATCTGATGACACACTGACTTGTAGCGGTGGATCTGTGACGATGAAAGTGGCTGGCCGAGGTGGAGTGTTGGTCGTTGGTCAACGAGTTTGATTGGGTTTTTTTCTTTTCGTGTTGAAGGCAGAGATGGGCAATTTTTTGTGGTTGGCAGCTTCGTGCGTTTTGATTGTGGTGGTTGGCGATGTCATGGGTTTGGATGCTGGTTGTTAGCAGCGTCGGCCATTGGGTGGTGGATGAACATCACGGTGGTGTTAAGTTTTTTGGTTAATGGACTCATCTTTGTTCTAAGTTTTATTGTATCATCGTCTGCCCCATAATATGGCGGCCGAAGATATTTTGATTCTTTATTTGCTGTAAACAAAGGGGCAATAAAGTAAAAAGTCTCGTCTGGTACATTATTGGGTGGACCGACTTGAAAAAATGAGTAAAAAACATCTAAACTATCCACAAATCGAGTTCAGATGGCTGAACCAGCGCTGGCAGCTTTGAGAAGTTGCCAATGCTGTCAATGGACCAAAATTGATCCACTAAATTGCGAAGTGAATATATCATTTTCTGCCCCATAATGGCACGGATGGTGATATCCCATGAAAATGTGTGTTCACTAAATAGCAAAGTGTCTGTAGATTAACGTGTAAACAACTACAATCCACAACCACCTCCATCCAACAGCTGCCGCCAGTACAAACCACTAGTACACACATAATTCAAGCAACTGTCTTTAAAATTAAACCCACCAATGTTGTTGCTGCCGCTGCCAACCACCAGTCCACCACCATCAAAACCCTTAAATCTCGTCCAACCCAACCACCAACCATCCAAATCTCAATACATACACATACAAGTACTCGCGTGCACACACTGTAACCAATCCCCCTGCCTACCCCCACTAAACCCATCATCCCATAGTGATCACCACAAGCCCGCACCATTGTTGATCGTACTTGTGGCTCACAACAATGGATCGTAGCGGTGGCTCGAGAAAGACATACAGGGTGACGAGTTGGTGATCATGGGCAATGGTGATGATGGGTGGTGGTCTACGGTCATGGCGTCGGTGGTAAAGAGATGATGGGTGGCGGCGGTTGGTCAAGGGGGAGGAAGGATGAAGTACAAAAGAAGAGACAAGAGATTGATATGGCTGGTGGGTCATTGAGGAGACTAGGTGTGCAGATCTGATGGAAAGAAGAAAATGAAAGAGAGAGAAACAAGGGCAAAAGAGTCATGTGGTCCATCCGACCCATTATGAGGTGGAAAGGATGGACTTAAAATCAATGAAAAAAAATCTAGACTATCAATCATGAATGGACAGCCTGAACAGTGGCGACAACTGGAGTTGTCAGTGCTGTCAATGGATCAGCTCCACACACACACACACACACAAAGTATATGGGTGCTGATCCCCATATAGCGTTTGATAAGATGTTATTTCTCAAACGGTGATCCAACACATACACACAATGCATGGGGGCAAACCTCCGCACAGCGTTTGATAAAACGCTATTTCTCAGGCGGTGATCCAGTCCGCTGAATATTGAGGACGGCTGAGATCACCTTTCTTTTAACTTCTCAACAGACCACCCCTAACCATTACCAAATTGCCCCTCCCCTTTCAATAAAACCCATCTGTCCGCAATGAATATGATCTTTAGATCACGACAGGCCTCTCCTGCAAGAGGCGTTCTGTCTACTACAAACAGCCTCTTGCAGGGGCAGTAAGTAGTGACTTTCAGCCAATTGTTTTAAGTAGCACCTTTACCTCCCACCAAATCCACCTTTGCTTTATCTTCAATAAACCCACTAAATTCTTCTTCTCCGCTAGAGAAGACGCTATATCTACACTAGATAAACAAAGTGACCAAAACAAGAAGAAAATAGTTCAAATGTCATTGACAATGCGGTTTTTGGCATATGAATCAGTTTTCTACGTTTACTATTTATGTTTTTTTATTAACATTTGAATGCTTGGAGCAAAATTAGGGTTTGTTGCGCACAAAATTAGGTTTTTTTACCAAAATTAGGGTTTGTTATGGACTTAAATTAGGGCTTTCTTTATGCACATGCTTATTTACAGGATTGTTTTTATTAACATAAATTAGGATTTTCTTAATGCACAACATAATCCTTAGATTTTGTTTCTTATTGATTTCAAGTAGGGTCTTTGCCAAAGATATTGCCTTGTAAATTTTGTTCTAGTGCTAAATCATGATGGTCAACCCCTGACCATCAATTTGATACTTTGGTCCTTATGCAGATGCCGACCGCGGGGAGGGTGGAGGGGGGGGGGGGGGGGGGTTGTGTTTGGGCGGTGGGGAGGAAACAAGAAATCTAACACCACATCAAACCACGAGTCACATTGCATGTTGGGTGTTAACCTCACGACAAAAAATAAAGGCCAAGAAATGGGTTCTGGAGTGTTTATGTATTTGTCTAATTGGATTTGTCACAACGAATGCCTCATATCCGCTCTAGTTGAACGTTGACATAACGATTCAAATATTGGTTAATTCTAGGTCT
This sequence comes from Escallonia herrerae, assembly GCA_033070095.1. Classification (NCBI taxonomy): domain Eukaryota; kingdom Viridiplantae; phylum Streptophyta; class Magnoliopsida; order Escalloniales; family Escalloniaceae; genus Escallonia; species Escallonia herrerae. Next base: position 413,249 of record JAVXUP010000382.1, on the reverse strand, counting down.
ACCATGCTATGGGAAGCCTGTTACTTGGGGTAAGGTCGAGGTTTTCATTGGCCAGGCTAGCACAACAAGATTTTCGAGATCATCCATAAAGACTTCAGCCGAAGGCATGCACTTGAAATGGTCGAGGCAATGACATCGGGCTTTGGTAAAGACTTATATTTTACTTCTTGACATAGGCATTTCAGCTATACATTGTTGGAGCCATTCGTACAAGCTCGAAAAACGTAGTGCATCCCAAGCATCTTTACTTGTTCAACAACAATAGTCAGATAGACTTACTCAAGGGGTTTAGCTGTGCTTGTGTACTTGTATTGTGCATTGCACAAGGCTACAGAGAAGACTTCAAAATTGATTGCTGGGTGCTTTTCGCCCTGGCAAGTATACAATCAATACGTAATTATGTCTAATGCATGAATTAATTCAGCCGTATTTGTTTAATCTGAATTCTTGTTTTTGTTTACAGGTGTGGTCTCATGAAATGTGCTACTTTAACGCAATTGGCAGAAAATCACAGACAAGCCACCCCTGTAAGAGGCGGTTTGTAATAACAGACCTCTTACGGGGACATTTTATCATGATCTATAGACCATATGCATTGGAGAGAGAGTGGGGTTATAGGGGGAAAAAAAAAGGCCAGGGGCAGCTTGGTATCTGTCACGGACCGCCCTTTACAGGGGCGGTTGGTGACTTAAGCTATATATCGTCTCTCTCTATATCGACTATACAGAGAGAGAGATGATATACCGCGCACACGCACACGCACACGCACAGAGAGGGAGAGAGGAATAATGAAATGGACAACAAATATTCTCTCAATCTTAATTATGCATTGATTCCTCATTCTCAACAGCTTTACACCAAATACTCCAAAAGCTTAACTTGTAAAGGGACCAACAAAGCAACAACAGCAAGTCTGGATTGTCAGTGATATCAACAGGTGTAATGCCATATATAGGCAAATTTTCCATTTTGATATTAGATAGCCAATTCAAACCATTGTACGAAGCTTGAGTGCTTTCTAATATAATTTGGCATCAGATATGGATAAACTAGCTAGGCGTTACAGAATGATTGATTAAAAAATATAGGTGTAACGGATTAAACAAAAGTTTCATAGCCATATCATGGGATAGAAGTAAACTCTTTTTGCCATTGTGATATACAAGTAATAAGCCCATATAACAGTCTCTAGAAAATGGCTCAACCCTGGAGAGTAATTGTCCTGACTCTACATTAGTTCCTAAAAAACCTTATATTCAAACAATTTCTTACCAGCTTAAGATATGTTTCCAAATCCAAACTATACATCTTATGATTGAGGCAATGATGGGCACCCGAAAAGCACGCAGATCATCAAGGCCAAACCACCAAAGTCAATGACTCCTTAATTGACTCAAAGAGCTTACTATATCTTATGGGCTAAGGCTTATCTAGGACATAGCATAACCATATTTGTCAACGAGCAGCCTTTACATTAAAGGAGCCATCAAAGTCTCACTGTGCAAAATTATTTGTGGTGTGTATGGAAAAGAACTCATATGTTTATAAAATGAACAGAAAGGTAAAGACATAGTTATTTACCAACATACCACTATGAAAGGTAGAAGTGTGTGTGTGTGTGTGTGCTGGGTCGGGTCGGGTCGGGTTGGGAGGGGTGAGTTAAATTTAATATGGCCAAGAACAAGTTTCCAAGTATATGTTAGTGGAAAAGTGAAAAAAAAAGGGACACTAAGCCTCATCGAGTAATTAACAAATAGCGTAACTCATGGGCACTCAGGTTCATGAAAATTGTAGTACATTATTGCCAATTTCCAGTCTAGCACAAGCCTATAATATAACTCGCCACTAAAATCATACATTTCCCTCCCTAAAGAAATTAAATCCCTCAAACATATTTACACCAAGTCTTCTCACCAGTCACTCTCTTTGCCTATAATAACCCCTTCCTAAGACTTACTGTTTTGCAATTCTAATAAAGCTGAAGTGACAGGCTATACTCTACATAAACTTGATTATCGGGGGAAAAGGGAAGAGAAAACAACATTAGTCACAAGATGACTTTAACCTTCTCTAGCGAACGACTTAAAGGGGAAGAGATACGAAAAAATCCACGAATACCTAAACAGAAAAAGACAAAAACAAGACATGAGACTCGAACAGAGATACTCGACATAAACGCATCAGGAGAAACTTCAAGCAAAGTTGTTCTTCAAAAAACTAAAGCGAGGATAATGAAGCTAAACTACTGAAGATAGGTGTGCCAAGAGGAAAACAAGAGTACCTCTTGCTTTCACAACACTTCTCAACTGACCCCCAAAAGTTGCACTCAACTCTGAAGGAATGAAACTCTGTGTTCTTGTAATAGCAGTTCTGTTCTTTGGGCCAACTGTCTCCCAGGAATCACCATCATCCTCGTCATTCATAGAGTTGACCAAAGAGGGTTTTCCCCCAGTTACATTTGCGCTTTGTCCATCAAGTTTAAGCAACTCATCGTGCATTTGGTGCATAATGTAACTTAGAAACTCCTGTGCATCTTCTTGCCTGGAAAATATGGAAACTTCAGTGACCAAGATGCAAGAGCAGGATGTGGGTATACATATGCAACGGCATCTCCATGGAACTATCCTTTACAGTGATGGTTGCCAGAGAGTGAATTGCAAAACATGGAGAACAAAAAAAGTCGCTATTTTCATTTTTTGATGAGAATGTGGGAGTCGGAGATAGAGATAAAGTCAAGGGACTGCACTCAAGGCCCAGAAAAAAACACACTTAGATGTATATTTAATGAAACAATTCTCACACATTTTCTTCGTGCACAAACGTGGCATCCTATCATATAGCTAATATGGCCTTACACTCTAAAGTTTTTCTCCTTTCCTTGCTCGGACGAGTTACACCTGCCTGTTAGATGTGATTCTGATTTACTCTAGTGAATTCATTATGCAGATATTACAAACACTATGGCGATATGAAGGAGATGTGCATCAATGCTACAGGGGCAACTTGTTCTTCATAGAAATTGTATGGCATGTTATATCTTTCGGCTCACTTACAAAATGTAATATGCTATTATCTCAAATTTCACTTCTTGGCCCTCTCTGACAAACTAATATGTATCAAGACATGATTGAATAAAGTGGAACTTCCTCCTTGCTCATGTGGTTACATGAAAAATTCTTAATATGCCACAGATGAAGATCTGCAATACAAAGAACAAATTCAAGGGGACGTAAGACGGGTCTTACTAAGGGTAATTTAAGGCTGTCCTACAAGATGGTATGGTGGGCCAGGGCTTAGATTTGTACGGTTTGTAATTAAGAAGCTACAGAGTTTAGAATTACAGGGATAGATTTTTAGACTATTTAGGATGCTATGAACATGATCGGGGAACAGTGCCTTTGGTGTTTATATCTTCAAACAAACAAGAAAAGCAAAGCAAATGATATAAATCAAAACCTTAAAAGTCTCAATAAGGCCTTCTAGGAGCCTCACCCAGAAGGGACTTAGTGGAGTCTCACCACTGAAAGAAAGCAAAAGCTACTGTAATTCTATTACTAAATAAGTCCGAGTAGCTCTTACAATACTTGTTTACAAAGAGAAAACAGGAGACCTTTCCTGCTAAGTAAAGAATTCCTCTATTCTAGAACCTGCCATATTAATTAAAATAAGGACAAAACCTAACATAGTAACTACCAAAGACTAGACCTAATAATAGAAGGACGTTGACAACAAAGTAACTTCTACTCTGCCCTTCATTATTAAAAAGACCTAAGTCACCTTTGCTTAGAGATCTGCACCATCAATTCCCAATGTTTTGAAAGGACTCAACGCATGCAGGCAAACTAGTTCCTTAAAAACAAATCAACCACGTAAGAAGCATCAGGAGCCTTCTTTCAAGGTATAAAGTGAGCCATTTTGGCAAAACAATCCACTACAACAAATGTAGTCAAAACCTCACTGCGTTGTAGGCAATCCTAGCACGAAATGCATGCTTAAGTCTTCCCACAATCGATCCGGAGTAGGCAAAGGCGTATACAAGCCAGTATTTTGCTTAAAACCCTTTCCCAATTCTACATTGTTTGACGATTCCGTACATCGTTCTTTAAGCTTGCCCAAAAGAATCAATCCGCCACATAATAGTGTTATGACGTCCAAAACGTCCTCTTAAACCTCCCGTATGACATGATCTCGAAGAAGGGTCCTTGGGAAGCATAATCGTTTTTTATGAAACAAATATCCATCATAAGCTGAAAAATCAGCTTGCTGCCTGGTAGAATCATCAAGAAGAGAAGAGTGTATACTTCTGAAATCCTCGTTATTGAAGGAAAGGTTCAACTCTCGAAGCCAACCGTAGAGACAGACATGTTTACCAAGAGAGATTTTCATACTAAGTGCATCAGCCACTTTGTTCTCTACTCCAGCCCGGTGCTTCAACGTGAAGGTGTATTACTAAAGATAGTTACTCCAATGGCACGTCTTGAACTTGCATGCTTTTGCGAGTTAAGATACCGCAATGCTTCATGATCCGAGTATATAACAAGTTCCGGGTGAATGAGATAACAATGCCAATGCATAAGGGACTAAACGACCGCATAAAACTCGATACCATAGGTAGAGTATCTCTTCTTTGCATCATTAAGCTTCTCGCTACAATAGGCTATACGATGTCCTTCTTGGCTAGGGACAGCCCCAATACCCACATGAGATGCATCAAAAGCCACATCAAAGACACTCAAAATCTGGTAAGCATAGAACTGGAGCTGTAATCGTCTTGTATTTGATCTCTTCATATGCCTTGCTTGCTGCCCTTGTCCAATTAAATGAATCAGATTTCACTAGTTTTGCTATTGCTGCCGTAATGGTACTAGAACTTTGAATTACCCGGCGGTCGAATGTAGCCAAACCTTGAAAACTTCGTACTTCATGTATAATAGATGGAATAGGCCAATCAACAATTGCTTTAACCTCGTATGGATCTTCAACACCTTCGGTAGGGACAACAAAGCACAAGAAAACAGTACTAGAACTCATGAAGGTACACTTTTTCATTCCTAAGAACTTCCAAAACCTGCCTGAAGTGTTCTTTGTGTAGCTCATGAGACCGACTTTAGATAAGGATGCCATCGAAATAGACGACAAAAAACTTACAAATGAAAGGACGGAAAACTTGTATAATAAGTGTCATTGATGTGCTCCGAGCATTAGTTAGACGTGTTTTCCATTCATCTCCGAGACAGAGACGTACTTGGTAATATCCGTTTTTCAAATCAAGCTTCGAGAAAATTAATGCTCCCATCATCATGTTTACCATGTCATCAAGGCTAGGAATAGGAAACCGGTATTTAATAGTGATCGTATTGATTGCACATACGCCATGACTTGCTTGTTTGGAGTTAGCAAAGCACATACCTCATAAGAACTTAGGCTCTCTTGCATTAACCTTTGGCCAATAATTCATCAAACAGCCTGCTCAGCTCGTCATTCTCTTTTGGGCTCATGCAATAAGCGGGTAAATTAGGTAAAACTGAACCCCGGACCAAATAAATCGATTGTTGAATGTCAAGCAATCGGAGGGAGTTCGTTTTCGGTAAATTGTCGGAAGATCAAATCAGAAAATTCAGCAAGAAAGCTTTTCACCTCAATTGGTTGTTCCACAACTCCTTTCACTGGTCGCAACCTCGCGCGCGAAATTAACATTTTCTTCTTTACTAGCTTCTTCAAAGGCATCTACATTCGGAATCTATTATTGGTTGCCTTTTCTTACATGGATTACACCTTCAAATTTCCTTCATAAGTCGAAGGACTTCTGTGCGCGCGTTGTGCTTCAGAGTATGTGTTCTCACAACAATTATGCTGCACTTTATAATAAAAGAGTCAAGATATTCCAAGTAACATATGGCCGACTTTCATTGGCAGGACATCAAACCAAATAGATTGTTCAAAATATTTGCCGATTAAAAAGGTAACTTACTAACGAAAATCTACCGGGATTGAAGCATCATTCACCCAATCGACCCTACGAGGATTAGGATGCTTGTCCATCTTCACACCAAGCTTGTCAACAAGCTCTTGTGAAGCGACATTCAAGCTACTGCCTCCACCGATAATGAGAGTGCCTAATCTTCCTTGACAAGAGACTTGAGCGTGAAAAATACTAGTGCGACGCCAATCCTGTTCTTTGGCCTTCGGGACTGTCAACAACAGTCTTGTAACAAGAGTAAAGCTTTCCTAATTCCGTCAAAATAATCAACATCCTCAGTTCTTTGTGTTTCATTGAACTTCGCATCTTGTTCCGCTATAATTTTAGATTAAGCTTGTGACTCTTCCAGACAAAAGTGCAACCCCTTAGATGGACAAACAACAGCAAAATGACCACGACCACACACTTGTAGCATAGTTGCATAATGCTGTCTTGTTTTAAACCACTTGGAATCTTTCCTTTATCTGTATCACCATCCATAGTACTCCTGCCCCTCCGAGGAGGTTGGTTAGATAGTTTGGTAATATTGCCTTGAGCAAGGTTGCACGTGCCTCGCTTAGTTGAAGGCGGTGCTGCACTAAAACCTAGTCGCCTTGATGATCGAATTCTATGCGCTTCCTCAATTTTGAGGGGAAGCTGATACACATCATCTAAGGTAAAACAATTTGTGGTTGCCAGATCAAGTTGGTTCTGTTTGCAGGCCAGATTTATAACGAGCAGCAAAATGACCCGAAATTTTCTTCAAACTGTTACAAAATCTGAGCTCATGAAACTCCTCCGTGTATTCTTCAACCGCCTTAATGCCATATTACCCTGCTTACAAAAAACATCTTTAAGTACAAAGCTTGCTCATAGTCGGCGGGAAGAAAGTGTCCTTTCATCTTTAGCTTTATATCATGCCACTATCAATAGGTGGCGGCTGATCAGTTCTCATAAGCAAATATACCATCACAAGGGGCTGCACCCTTCAATTTTTCATTCACAAACCGAACTTTCTTGTTTTAGGGCATAGAGCATCATTAAAAAGTAATCTTCCATGGATGTAAGGCAGTCAAGGAAAGCCGTCTAATATAGTTTTCCATAAAATTGAGCAACTTCAAGACGTAACTTTTTGGTCACATCATCAGGCATCTCAATGTTTTCACGCCAAACTCTTTAATTTCCCACTATATGACCTCGACCTTTACACTCGTTTCTTTGTAACCTTGTAATAGAGCGTGCATTGTCGTCATCATCGGATTCGGCCTCAAGATTCTGTTTACCTTCACTTCTTTCCAATACCATAAGTATGTCATCAAAACGACGATTCATGTTCGGAAACTCTTCTTCATGCCTCTAGATGGGGATTTGAATAGCAAAAAAAAATTCTATTAAACAACTTCCATCGTGGCCGCCAGAATTGTGTTTGGAGCTCATAATAATACGGATATTAATTGCATACAACTTGCAGCCAAGAACATCCTCTCTAATGCCAAAACTGATGTAGGATGGACCTTACTAAGGGTATATAAAGCTGTCCTACAAGCTAGTATGCTTGGCTAGGGCTTAGATTTGAGGGCTCTATGATTTAGAAGCTAGAGTTAGGCTTTAGGAGTTAAAGGGATTATAATCTTTTGTCTGTTTAGGGTGCTGTGAACAGTACCAGATGACAGTGTTTTTGGTGTTTAGATATTCAAAAAGACAAGGAAAGGAAAGGAAAGCAAACAATAACAAAACCTTAGAATCTCACTAAGGCTTACTAGGAGTCTCTGCTAGAAGAGATTCAATGGAGTCTCACCGCCTTGATAAATTATGCCACTCTCAAAACAAATTATTAGTCTTCAAATATGTATGTGAACACAGATAGTTATCATCTTATGATGATTTTTTTGGCTTGTAACAGACTACGGCACATTAAATGTATTTTAAAGTTTTTAAGAGGGAGAAAGAAGACTACAAGGTACTGCGGTGTGTTGCTTTGAAGGGACAACAATTGGCCATGTTCTTGTTAGTGCGAAACAAACTAACCTATGGAGCAAAGCCAAGGTGTCAGCATCAGACATTTACTCACACCCCCACAGTTCTCAGAGACAGGTACACGTGTCAGACTGTCAGATACCCTTGTATGGTGTTGTTTATGGTGCATTTAGTTTTTATTCGGGCATGGATAAAGCACAAACACGATACAATTTCTTAATTTTCTGATCATTCCGATAAAATTTAGCGCCTCCATTTCATTGGATTTTCTCCTTTGACATTTTACAAAATTCCAAATTAGATTTAGGTACACGTTAACATCGAATAGAACTCAAATAGCAATCATATATTCATAAGTATGGTTGGCAAGTCAAGCTAGGGTAAAAACAATGAGTAAAGTCGATGTTCCAAATTTACTAACCTTTTCTAGGGATTCACAAAAACTCTAAGGGTAAAAAATCCTATGAAACAAAGGGATTACTATACTTTCTTCTTCTTCTTCTTTCTTTCTTTCTTTCTTCATTTTGCTACTTCAGTTTTCCCCTGCTACTTTCTTTTCACGCTTCTTCAATGGGTTTTTGCTGCTGCTTCTCTTTCTTAAATTATATTACAGCAATTGTAACTTTCATCTTCTGATTGCTAAAGTTTGATTGAGATTATCTTCTATACAAAAACTCAAACATTTAAATGTGCACCTATATATGTATATGCACACATGTACAGACAAACACACAAACAGAATTTGACTTTCCTCAAATTTCCATGTCCTGTTTCCCTGACGGTGTCCAAGTCCGTGTTAACTAGAAGTTATTACTTTGTAGTCGATGAAGATAGAAGTTATTTAAAGATATAAAATATGTTCTTACTTTAGCCGAGTTTAGTGTCCAGCAAAGTTTAAAATTGAAAGTTCTGATAATTTATGATCAATGATTCAACATAACAAGATTCGGATAACAATCACAAAAGGCATTTTTTTTTTTTTTGGTTTATGCTTAGATTCAAGTTTTTTTCCTGGAGAGAGAAAGAGAAGGGTGAAACTCTCATTCTGTTCCCTTTTGTAGAAATAAAGAGAAGAAACTAGAAAAACAACCAAACGATCCTATGTTACTAACTTAGGGCAGCTAATGCTATAGCAAAAACAAGTAAAAAAAGAAAGAAGCCGACGTTCAAACTCTAAAGCTATCTCACCCCGTTTTTGCTAGGAAGAAGAAAAGGTAGCAATGCCTCAAACCAGTTCATGTCCGATATAAACAGGAAAGAAGATATCAATACCATATTCCATGGAATGTGCTAGAGCAAAATGATGCTGTGTATAGACAAACCTTGGCCTGCCTGATAAGCTATCTGACACGTCTGGGGAGAAAATTTTCAGAACAATTTCAAACATGACAGGGCGGAGAGGACTTCCAGTTTCCAGAACAAATGTTTGTTTCTTCTTGGAGCTTGAATTACATGGAATCTCAAACTCAGATATAAAATCTACAAACGCACGTAAAGTTGGATACCCAATCTGATAACAAGGCATATTATAAGTATATGATTAGATGCTGATCAAAAGGAATCTCATACACAAAAGAACTAAATCTGTAGCCTACCAGTGGTATATTGCGTGTTCTTAGTTCCAGTAGGAGCTGAACAAAAGGAGAACAACAGAGAAGAGCCTGCAGAGTAGCATTGAGAAAGCATAGATTACCCAAGTTGACTAAACCTCGAGGTCGTAAATTTTTAGCCGTTGCACCGGGCTCATTTGATGCATCACAAGAAATTTCTTTGGGATCCACAACCTCAAAGCCTTCTGATGAATCAAAAAAGGCTTCATCTACTACAGGTTTAGATGATGAACTCGAGCTTTCAGTGCTAAGCTGCTTTGGACTCGAGTGGTTTTGAGGATCAGAAACGGTTACAGATACATGTGGCAAAGATGGTTTCACATCATTTTGTTGCAGTTCTATTACACTATCACTACACTGAGCAGGCCATAAATCATGGTTGCTTCCATTTTCATCTATACAAGTGGATATTACTTCTCGCACTTTTTCTGTTGTACAAACAGTGTTCAAAGTACTCTCGTTATGCAGCAGCTTTGCTGGGCGACTTCCCGTGGAATTTTCAGACTTTTTTGGTATGGTGCTGAAAATCCCCACGGATTTTAACGTTTCAGAGTCCAAAGACCCAAATTTGATTGTTCGATCACTCTCTGTTGGTTGGATTTGCAATGATTTGATCTCATCTTCAGTAAACGACCCAAACACCAGAACCTGACATTGATAAACAATTAACATAGATAAGTACACCACAGAAAAGAAAACTGAAATGCAGAAATAACTGATGCTAAGTCCTCTTGTGCAGGAACGAAAAAGTAAAAGTAAATTTAAAGCACCAAGCAGTTATCATCTACATGATAAACACGCAAGTATAGCTCTCTCACAATCAATGCATGTGCACAAAGGTGTAGAAACAAAACCAATCCTTCATTACTTACTGATAAAATAAATCACAACATACAAGGTTTACATTGATCTAAAGAACTATAAAGTCAACCCAGAGGGTCAGTCTCACTTACTTGGACAAGTTATGCCAGAAAGTGAGGATTAAAAATTTGTTTTATATTTCTGGTAAGTACACTACAAAGGTCTGTCAATCATTGATCACATTCACTTATGTCCTGCATAGATGACCTGTGTGAGGATGGCTACACATTGTTGCACTGCAATGAGGTGGTTCGCCTAGCTAACCTGTGGAAGTAGATGACATCTTAAGTAGCCTAATTGTGTGGCAATATACCAAAACATAATACAGAAGGTTTACTTTGAGATATAGTAGGCCTACCTAAACTTTATATAGCTTCGGTACTTTGATTGCAACTTTATCCCCACCAAGTAAATAAAGCTGTCCTTCATGCCTTTACAGGTGCAAAGTTCGCACAAACTGATTCTCCCTAGCACAATGTTAGATAGCACCCTGACGGCCTTTGTACTCTATGACCGCCGGTGTGTGATTCAAAAGGCAGGGCGCAAGATCCTTCCAATGCTACGCATTTCTATTTTCCTCCCCTTAATTCGGCTAGTGTAAAAAGCACAAGATCAAGAGCATTGAGAAAATTAAAAATGAAAGCCCAAAACAGGTAAAGTATTTGCTCGGGTAGAAGGCCACAAGGGCTTCATTTTGTCTTTTTGGTTGAGATAAGGGCTTCAATTTCGACAGATTTTCATCTATAACACTGCACTCGAGGTTTGTGATGGCTCCCTTGAAAAATTTATTGGTTTCTTGGACAATGTATAGACTGTATAATCTGTCGTCTACACGTGTTACCCCCCTGCTTTGGTTGTTGAACATAAATAACTCTAAGTTACCTAAACATGCCATCCTGATAACTGGACCTCTGACGCTTAGTGTCCAATGTGAAGAACTAACTTATGATATCTACAGAGTTGCAAGTACTCTTCACCGAATGCTGATACAAGGGTAAACAAGGTCATTGAGAACTACAGTCGGACACCTCAGCTACTCATCCAATATATTTGACACCTTGGACACTAGCGGAAGCAAGTCAACACACAGTCTTTATGTTGACAGCGTCCTGGCGCCACAGTTTACTAATCTGAAGACTTAGCCCCAAGAAAAGGAAAAAGATAAAAGCTTCGGATTTAAAGAAGAATTGAAGCACTAGACTAAACGCGAGCACAATGACAATTTTAGCGCAAGTTCGCCCTCTCGAAATGTCACCAACAGCAAATACCCATACGCGAAGCCCTGAAATAGAGAGACTCCACTCCACTCAAACACAAAACGTGCACTTATTTTGAGCCGCAAAAAATAATGCCAACGCGGTACTTCGTTTCACGGGTAAACACTAACCAAAACTCGTTAAGATAAAAAGGGCGATCAAGGCAACTTAATGCACTTCAATGGAATGCACGATCGTTTACTTATAACATCTCAATTCGATTCACATTTTCCACATTAGCAAAAACAAAAAAAAACAAAAGAAGCCCTCGAAGACTAATTTAAAGATTAAATCGAACAGGAAGTGATTAAACCTGGTGATGAGTCATCTCTTGGCAGAACGCAAAGAAGAGGCGATCACGAGACCCTCAGGGAAAAGCAGCAGGCATGGGAGTGGCCATAGTGAGGGAGAAAACCGAGCCGTTTTGGGGAGGTGGTCGAAACTAGGGCTTGAGTTTGGAGCCGACTAGTGGTGGCACGAGAATGATAGAGCGAAACGACGACGGAAGACATGAAAATGCAAAAAGAGAAGAAGGAAAGAGATGGAGGGGGAGAGAGAGGTGGTGATAGGGTTTGTCTCTCGCTGTATTGGCCCCCCCAGAAAAGGCAACGGGTCTGGGCATAGAAGAATTGGCAAATGCTGATTCGGGGAGGGAGGCCAGAAGAAGGGCTTTCCACGCTGTCACTTGGGTCCAAATTTTGAGATACGAATGTGGATCTTTGTCCATAATCGGTAATCCCTTACGTTGTGTTAAGGCAGGAGCGACCAACGTTCGATCGGTTTGATTTGGAGGATGATTTCGCTGAACACTAGTAGTTGTGGTGCACGTGGGATGCACGTGAGTAGTTTGTCAATTTAGCGGTCTATATCTATATTTATACTACCTATAAAAGTATGAATATTGTAAATCATTTTATTCCGTTTTTGTTCTTTGTTAATCACTCCAATAACAATTTTATCATTTCATAAATGCTATTATTATCCTACCGTTTCATAAATACTATTTTTAAATACTAATTTTGTAATCATTTTCGATTTTACCCTCCGTTAATTATTCTAATGACAACCTTCCCTTCCCTAATCAGTTTTTTGTAATGCGTTTAATGAATAATATGTCATAAATCTAATCTAAACCTACATTTATACATTGGGAAACAAAATGTGTTGTTGCGAAAAATATATCTATACTACCTATAAAAGTATCAATCTTGTAAATCATATTTGGCAAATTATATCCTCTATTAATTACGCTAATAACAGTCATACCCTTATGTAATTACTCTCTTTTTAATGTGGTTGTTGTTAAATGAACATTGGGCGATGAACGTAATCCAATATCTATACATTGGAAAATGAAAGGTGTGGTGAGAGAGAAAAAAGAAAAAGAAAAAAAAAAGAAAGGAAGCTCTTTAACTCAAAGGGAAAATAAAGCAAAGAGTTAATTAGGGTACTTGAAAAGGAAAAACGAAGCAAAAAAATTAAAATATGCTGGCAAAAAAACAACAACTAAAAAAAGTTAAATCGTGTAAAATCAATTAAGGAAAAAAAATAAGGCATCGAAAAAGCAGCAAAAAAAGAAGAAGGAACAAACGGAAAAAAAGAAAAAAAGAAAGGGAAGGTTACATATGGCACGAATTAGAACTGAAAATCGATTCAGTTATTGTAGTTGGAGCTAGGCCTCGTGTTCTGAATTTCGCATTTATGGTTGTTCTTCGATGGCTAATCGTATTTTCTTCTGAATTTTCTTCCATGCTTGGTGGGTTCATCCTCTGTGAATACTATTAGGGCCTGAGACACGCTCAAATCGCTTTTACTTGCGAGAATTAAAGTAATCGATCTTTTCGAGATCCATATTAGTTACGAGCCGGGAAATCTGGAATTGGAAGAATTGGTTGGAAAGTTGATAATTAGAAAATAACTTCATCTGGTATGAATTTTGGTTACCATTTTTTGAGTGTATATGGTTTTGTGTTTACTGTGAACCTCAAATGCGAAGCTTTTCATGGAAACATAGCTCATTTGTATGCTTACTTATTCTTCAACTACCGATGCTTCTCTCTCAGTAATGGTTGTTAATTAATAAAAAAGACGGCTAGAGGGATTAAACAAAACAACATGCATGATCACATCTTAATTCACTACAAGAAAAGACGTCTTTTGCGACGGAGTTTTAGCGACGGCATAGATTTCGTCGCTAAAATGAGTTTTACCGACGGAAACCTCCGACAGTAAAACTCCATCGTAAAATATTATTTAAGCGACGGATTTATTCCGTCACAAAAAATTTCGTCGGTGAAAAGGCGTTTTACCGACGGAAACCTCCGTCGGTAACACTCCGCCGTGAAATATTATTTAAACGACGGATTTATTCTGTCGCAAAAAATTCCGTCGGTACAAATAGGTCTTCACCGATGGACGTTTAGCGATGGAATAAATCCGTCGCTAAAAGTCTATTTAATTCACAGATCTGGTTTGAACTGTCACTGCTTCTCTCTTCGAAAATCCCAAAACCCAACTTCCCTCTATCCCGGCGGCGACCTCCCTCGACACCGGCGGTGACTTCCCTCGACCCCGACGGTGACCTCCCTCGACAACGGCGACCACCTGCAACTCCGACGACCACGGGCCCTCACCTCCGGCAAATCTGTGAAGAGGAGAGAGACTGAGAGATAGAGAGAGCAGCGTAGACCACCGGGACCACCGGAGACGACGGTTTCTCACCTCCGGCAGTATTTCTCGTGAGGTAAAGTTCTTGTCTTCCTCTCTATTTGCTCTACGCATTGGCTTTTCTTTTCACCAACACACATTTCTTTGGTACAATATCTTGCAAACTAGATTCTCAAACATTCAACAGATCACAAGAGATAATGATATGACTTAAAACTTACTTTTGCTCACATTTACGTGCAACGCACGTACTCCATACTAGTTTTTAAAAAGGTATTGAATCATGTGCATTTTATTTTACTTTATTTGTGGTCTATACTTTATCATGTTGCTTCTCCTTCATGTATAGCAACACTTCTTATCGAATATGCAACATTTCCTTTTATCAATTTGAAAACACAAGCCAAAGTCACCACTTATTTTAGTCGCCCAATCTCATTTGAGATCTAATAAATGTATGAGTATCACCATGGAGAAACTCTCTAACAAACGCATACACAAATATGATCACATATCTAATTTCAGAGGCCTTATATATGTATTGTTGTCAAATAACAAGTCAAAATTAGAAATACCAAAAGTTACAAAATGGAAAGGAAAGAAAAATGATTTCTAGCAAAGCACGATCTATGATGATAAGAAATAAGAAGAACGTCATTTGATACCAAGGGGGCGCATAAAAATAAGAAACCAACTACTCCATATGAACTAATTTCAGTAAGATATACGTATACACAATGATGTCGACTTATCTAAGTAGAGCAAACGTCAACTACATATATCAAAACAAAAACTATTAAAGAAAAGAGAATGTATCATAAGAATGTAGAGGGTATAAGATCTTTATGAAATGCATAAAGCTTGTATTCCATCTTGGAAACTGTCCCAAGGATTTGAGTTCAAGACTTCCAGATCAAATGTCGTCATGTTTTCATGAATATATTTGGAAGAATTGGATAGCTAAGTCTCACAAAATGGGGGGCTTCTCATTGTTATGCTTCATTAGAAACACCGGTTACAATGCTTCTTTCAACCTGTTTGTGCCTCTCTTTGGTCCAACAGACTTGTTTCTTCGCTTTGGTCCAACACTTTTCCATTGGATTCCACACGTAACATGTTGGGCATGTTCTAAAGTTATGCCCTGTCACATGCACATCATTTTTTGCTATTTTTGGCTGCATAAATAGCCATGATCAAGAAGGAAAGAACATCAAAATGCAGCAAATTTAGCACAAAGCAAAATAACAATAGAAAAAGAATAAAGGGCGTTCTGTAATTTCAATTGCATCCTCAATGGTTGGTCATTATAGGTACGATGACTCTTTGCAAGATTTATCTCATCCATCTTTGGATTCTAGAAAAGGTTTGTTGTCAAAAGTTATCAATAGCTTAAACAGATTAAATCTATCTACATGAAACAATGGCGGTTTTGTGAGTAATAATTACATGTGCAAACAGATTGGTAGCATTTTATAATGAAAAATGAATTCCCTGTTCATGTCCCAATTCAGTTTGCAGGAAAATAGCGATAACTAATAGTCTCATGTTCAAACCATAGGTCGCATTGGATGATAAAAAAGGAATTCACCAGCCTCACTCAACAATCGCGAGAACGTCCCTTAAAAACATATGCAATATATGACACTGGAGAACCAAACATGGAAAATGTTGCAAGAAAGTGGAATAGGCAAAAAGGAAACACTGTGGGCGTACACCATGTGTTCTTTAATGCTTAAACGAAACCCCTCAGATCGCTACGTGTGCCCTTCTCAAGCATAAGTCCAATCACTGCCAATATCTCATGCTAGAGAACTCCTACGTGCAAATTGTAACAAGGTATAGGCAAGAAATAGGAATAGGGAAAAAAGGCTAATCTTTGAGGCATACATGTAAACATGTAGTTTAGTATCTTAATTACCGCATGCAAAATCTTAGATGGCAGCCATAAAAACCAAAACAGATTGTAGAAAGAAATATTAGAGATGGGAACAACCATCAATCTGTCAATGAAAAGTGTGTAAATGCATATTGTGCATTAGGTCCCCACTTTAGATCATAAGTGCCAAGCCCTCACAGGTTTATGATGCCTATGGCAGGAGATGTAGTTTAGTATCTTAATTACCGCATGCAAAATCTTAGATGGCAGCCATAAAAACCAAAACAGATTGTAGAAAGAAATATTAGAGATGGGAACAACCATCAATCTGTCAATGAAAAGTGTGTAAATGCATATTGTGCATTAGGTCCCCACTTTAGATCATAAGTGCCAAGCCCTCACAGGTTTATGATGCCTATGGCAGGAGAGCTGTAGGAACTTTCAAGTCATTAGCAAGACATGCAACATGTTTCCTTAGCTATTTTTATGTGCAGAGCATGATGTTAAGATCAGTTTGTGATTTCTTAGAGATTAAAAAAATCTGAGGGCACAAGGAAGGAGAACCGAAGCCATACAGGGAAAGTAATAAAAGCATGTAAGCACAAGAGGGTCCTACAAGGAGACTCCCTTTTTATAATTTACTACTATGCCTGCTTTATTTTGGCTCGATAAGGAGCTTCTTTGAATGGGAGTTTGCCTCTTAAGGGAAAAAGAAACACCCTTTCTTGCCTTATTCTTATTTTTTCTTCTTTTTGTATAGCCGCTACGCATAAAATTTTGCAGTCCCAAGTTAGGCATTTCCTTTTAGCATGATTGAATAACTTCTGAAATGAATGCTTTAATCACCCCCTGTGATATGTAATTCATGATGCCTAAATTTTCTTATCAAACTATGTACAATCACCCATATCTAGAGACGTAATGCTAATGCATAAAATTCTCAAAGTCCCTTAAAAAGATTCAAAACTACTTGACAGCTGATTTGAGAGGAGTTGATCAGCCAAATCTAACATTTTCATCTTCACAAATTCATCACAGGACCTAGGACCTGTTATTCTTGTATCTGTTGGTGAGCGCTAATAAAGGGAACTAATATTTTCAGTAATGAAATAGAACTACTAAAACAAAGCAGCTTCCTTATCGTCTACAACTTTCAACTCTCGATCCATAAAATACCTTCTGAAAGTGGTTTCCATCAGCACAACATAACAGTAAATGCCAAAGTACCCGTTGCTAACCTAAAAAGATGTTGAAACTGGTGAAGGACTACCATGATAACATGATAAATTGACGATCTGGCCACCTGCAAGCACCAACCAAGATGCCTTCTGCCAATTAACTCAACCCCATATAAATGAATTTCGATAAGGTCACCTCATAACAGTTGTAAGCTGTTGTTTTCCACAGGTTAACTACTTCCGAGCCTACTTTTCGATACATTCACACAATATGAGTTCGTTTCCTACTTAAGGTGATCTTGTGCTATAGATGCAGAGCTTCTCATCAAACAAGTGAATTATCTTCTCTTACACTATACTATTTCAATTTGACTGGAGCTTTTGCTTCTCTGCCTCCATAAATTTAATATCTAATTTTAACCTGCATGCGTCCTAAATTAATTATCTCTAATCGCTCTTCTGTTGATTAACTCACAATTTGCAATAAAAACACACATGCATGAGAGACTCGTCTTCTTTAACTTTATTTTCTGGGGCAGGCTTTCGAAAGGTAAAGTACGGCAAAAATCTAAGGTCAAATTTGCAAGTTTCAAATTTTATTAGTTAAGGTAAAGGAGAGCATCAGGAATGCAAACTATTCTCCTGTATAATCCAAATATTGTGTCAACTAAGAAGATAAGTCTTAGTAAAAGGAAAAACTACATACAATCCTAGCCCGACATGATATACCTTGCATTACTTTTTTTGTTGGCAGTTGTTTGAAGCAAAGGCACAAGAAAGAGAAAAAGGTATGTTGGTGTTAAAAGGGAGGCATACATTTGGTCAAGTGCTTGGATATTCAAAGCAACTGCAGAACCAATAGTGGCTAATGAGGTTGCTTTTTGAAAATTTCTGACAATGGCTATTATTTGACACAATTACAAGAAAATTAGATGACACACATGCATGCATACACACTCACACAATGGCTATGAACATTTTTTTTTAACACAAAATGGCACCATTTACTTTATAAAGCTTTCAATGCAAGCATCTTTAGCTATAGAATAACTCTCTGCATAGAAATCACATCATCTTCCAAGAGACATTTCTTTTTTTCAAATCAACAATCTTAGTACAATGAAAAACAACACAAAATATTCAGGATCAATATAATAAATAGCTTTAGACATAACAAAATCTGAGACTTACATCAGTCAATTGACCGTTTGGTAAGGTATCCCACTCCTTCATGTCTGCAATTTCCTAATAAATTATCTAGAATGATATGAAAAATAAGGAATTGGATGCATCAAGGATGCCAAACAAAAAAGAATAGAAAGAGAGGAGCAGCGGTCCATCAGTGATGCCATGGCTTTTAACCACACCTTTTAACCCAGAAAATGCAGCAAAGACATCGAAAACACCCCCAGAGACATAAAAGCGTTTTTTCTCCATCTATGATACCTAGGCTTCTAAACATACCGCACAACCCATAATTAGAATGTCTTGAGTAAACGAGATAGACAAATATGGCTTACAAAGAAAGTTATTTTCTCCTATCAAACTATTGTACCAGGCACTAATGATCACCGGTTCAGACTGTTGGTCAGTTAAAATGAACATCTAGTAGTGAGAGCAGAGAAAGATTCCTTTGGTCTTTCTAATTATGTGAAGTGAAAGAGATACATGGCCAAGTCGTAAAGCGATTATTTTGATAGCGGTCTATTGCTTTTTATAGTAATGAGCCTAACATATCACTGCTTCTGATAAATAAGCCTAAACAAACTCGGAACCATTTTCTTCTCTTTCGTTCTTTGTTTTGACTTGTGCATTTAAAGCAGCAATGGCTATCGTCGATAAATCTTTAGACACTTTTCTTAATTTCTAAAGCCTCTTCTTAGTTTCTATAAGCTACTTCCACCATTTCCTTACCAGGTACAAGATTTTCGATGGTCTACAACTTCGCCATTGCCAAATGTTGGAGAAAATCATAAGCTGCTGATTCTACGATAGTTCAAATAATCTCCGGTAAAATAATCTTAAGTAGTCTCGTATAAAATCAAAACAAACTCACTGCATCAAGAAAAGTAATTTATCATCCCACCAAACTTAAACAGGGGTGTATTAAACCCTAAATCAGCCAATAATAACTGAATGTAATTTCACATATATACTAAGTTGGATCTGTTTCATACCAAGTAACCAGGTTCACACCACTGTCAACCGACTTATGAGCACCTGCAATGTCAAACATCTATGTTCATCGCCGAAATTAAGGTACCGAAAAACTTTAAATGGCAACTTCTTTTGCTTTGTACATCATGAACCATGTAACTTTTCAAAATCTTGTTGTCTGCAATAATATGTACTATCAAAAGAAAGTACGTACACAATTCTAATAGAAGTTCCTTAAACTTCTCACCTATAGGTAACTTGCACTTGACAACATATATTTATCCAGTACATGGCATATCTTATTAGTGAGCCGACATCCAAAATAATCTAGGATTTTAGACCACTTACTTCCCATTGCGACTGAAAATGACTAAGGGAACTAAGTGGTCTGACATTTTGTTCGCTCTGACATCTCAGGTGAAAGTTCTCTTCGAGCTAGCTATTGATTCAGGAGTAAACGATTGTTAAAACTTGTTTTGATTCACAAAAGGTTACTTTATGTAGTGTTGTTACTTTCCAAGGTCTCCAAAACCAGTAACCAATGCCATCTCTCTTGTTCACTCTTCCCTCTCCCTCGCAAGCAGGGGCAAGCTTATGGCAGCAAAGCTATCTCAAAGCGGTGCTCCATAAGATCTGCATTAAAGACTATTTTAATGCACATATAAGCTATTTTCTATGTCCTTCCAAATTTACTATCTTTTAACCTGCATTGCTCCAGGGAGGTAACCTTGTAACTGATGTAATTAGCGGAGCATAATCCATTAAAAACAATAATAATTATGAATTGCCAGTTGTCAGCCTTTTATGTGAATATATGCTTTACACAAGCAGAGTGAGAAGTATAGGGAAGGCCAACAATTAAATTGAGGAATTATAACATTATATGTAGCAACCTTAGAATATACACCAAGTCAGGGTTTTTTTCAGCTCTCCTGCAACCACTTATAATCATTTAAAGAGATTTCTCATCTTCTTTGAATCAGTCAACAAATATGCTACAGTAGAAGGAAAGTCTACGACACCACATACAATTGCATTCCTCCGTGCAGTTGTGTCCAAACATGCAACCAAGCATTAGTTTTTAAGAGCTTATCAAGAAATTGCTTACTCAAAGTTCAAAAGGTATTATCTTCAGCAAACCTAACTTTATGGAAAGATATTATCTTCACACAATGAAAAGCACGGTTAGATTTCTGTCCAAGTGAAGCATGAAACAAAACATCTGACACATTACTTTCAGTTTCATAACTAACTGTCACTAAGATAACCAGCATTAACACCCTTCAAATGTAAAATTCTTCTTAGAATAAAGAAGATGGAAAAAGCAGCCGGGAAGGCCAAAACAGGAGTGGAACAGGAGTGGCCTATCTTGTTCTAGTTAACTTCTTAAGCAACTCTGTGTTTGTGTGTGTGTGTTTATATATATTGACTATAGAATATAATAGGGGTGATTATTAGTACAACTGCAATTCTTAACGTGTCACATATAATTGCCAACAACCAAGCCCACAAATTTCTACTGCAATTAGAAACACGTGACAAGTCACAAAAAGTGTTAGAAAAATGTCGAATAGACAGCATATAATAACAACATGCTTCAACATCATTAATGTATGCTATAATTCTCCAAAGTAGTCAATCGAATTAATTATAGCATCAGAAAATTGATATCAAACATCATTGAGGACAATTGTCAGTATTTTCTTGCAGTTATGTTCCTATCCCGTGGCTCAAGTTTAGTAGTCATAAGCAACGGCCTTTTCCTGATTTCTTTTCCCATTGCTTGTTAAACTTTTCAACAAATAATACAAGAAATTTCAAAAAATTGTGGTATCTGTCATAAAGATGGAACTGAAATTTTTGAAATTTGGTAATAGAATAAGTTGGTATTTGAAAATTCTATAAACATATGGTGAGTAAAAAATAGCAAATTTGTTCTACTTGTTTCTTTTTTGGCCTTAATTAGGCTGTGGAGTCATTGAAATAGGCGTCACTAACAAGTGGACAAGGTTCTCGGGATTAAAAACCATGAGACGATACATATTAATATCTTAATTCAATAGCTTTCCTAACTGAACCATTAAAAGAAAGGTTCTTGCAATAACACAAGTTTTGCTAGAGTAGCATGTTGGCTGGTAGAAGCATGTCATATAAGCATCCGAAGCAGGAATTGCTTTTCACAAGAGAGCACTATTCATCACATGCCACACCAATTCACAGGCTGTTAGATCGGGGGCCTCACTGTGAGTGGCATGATAAATAGCTTATTGGAGATTGTTACCCCATATTACGTTAAAAAGTTTTGTTCCCT
The DNA here is from genome assembly GCA_033070095.1 of Escallonia herrerae. NCBI lineage: Eukaryota > Viridiplantae > Streptophyta > Magnoliopsida > Escalloniales > Escalloniaceae > Escallonia > Escallonia herrerae. The sequence goes on along the minus strand of JAVXUP010000382.1, from coordinate 391,397 downwards.
CCGACACCTCCACCTCTCTCCCACAATTATCTAACCATGGTGCCGGAATTCAGCCCCACTCATCCTTGGTTAATAAGGCATTTTACAAAATCATTTTGCATATACCTACCGGCTACCACTCAATCGCTGATACCATAAGTTGCAAACCATTTTTAGTACACAATGCCTAAAAGCCATATTAAAGACTAACCCTCACAATCACCAAGCATGACGATATTAAACACCAAGTACAAGAGTAACCACAGAACTACGGTAGTGTAACCATCTCTTTAATTTTTGGATTACGCAAGACCAATGTTTTAATGATCACAAGTATGTAGGTAGATGATATGGAAGTGCCAAGTGTGATGAAACTGATGCACTTTACATTTAAATGAGGTGGATGGAATTAAAGATTTGCTAACTAATGGAGAACAGTTACCAAAGTCTTGTGGCTAAAATTCATGTCACATGTCACTTGCTTCCAGATTTGATGGTAAAATTTACATCCGGTTGCATATCCAATCAATGTGTAACTTATAATGCATATAGATGGAATGGTAACCAAACCCAACAGTCAGAGCTTATAGCTAACACAATCTCCACTCTTGTGGTGCCTTCTCTACCTTTGTATATCACTCGCATCTAAGAGTTTTGTGCCTTTGACCATATTAATGCAATTCGGAACCACTCTTAACACAGTTCTTGGCATGCATTACTATCTTCTCCATTAGCTACTAAAATCACCCCTTTATGGCCTATCCTTGGCCTAAGAAATTCACACCAAAATAGGCATTTTGCCAAACATCTGAAGACATCTTCATACATCAATCCTCAGAACCAAGACTAATTAACAAATTCCCCGAGCACTGGGTAAGACAATTTGAAAATGGTACCTAACCCCTCTTTTGCCGACGCAAATCCTATGAACCAAAAAAAAAGAAGCAAATCCTATATTTTTTGTCCACCCGAGGCATAATGGGAAACAACACATTTCCTAAGCCGTTGTAATTTTTCACATGGTTCTTAAATCTTCTTTTTATTACATCAATCCTAAGAACAAAAACTAATTAGCAATCCTAAGAACAAAAACTGGGTAAGACAGTTCGGCAATGTGACATGTGAGGTTCTTAGAAGGCGCATAATAATGTTTTACGCAATTACATTTCTTCAAACACCTAGCGTGCAATGGTAAACGGAGAGATAGCATGAAGCACTTTGATTAAGATTAATGGAGGAAAGCGTGGAGGAGAGACAAAAGGATAGAACTGGTGATGGTAACCAAAACAGAATGTCTGTGCATACAACAGTGGATTTAAAGTACGTCAAACATGTGCATATATGTGATCATGGGCTGTGCTTGAGGGGCTGGCAATGGTCGCAAATGAAGCAATAACACGTGAGATAGATTGATCGAATGCATCAAAGATAAACATAACATGGAAGAACTGAATGTATGCTCCGACGAATCAAAAGGGAGAAAAGATTGTTTCTGTTAATTGAGTCACCAAATGTGATCCTGTTAATTCAAAAACTGACCTGCACATGAAGTCTTGAAGTAAGAAGTTTGACATACGAATCCCAGAAAGCAGCTGGAACAATTTGATGTGAGGTTCGCTATTTTAACAGTGGTCGATCTTCTCTCCGTATGGTTCTTCCCTTGTTGAGACAACACATGAGTGTCCTGTGAGGAGGGAAGGAGGGAGGTTTGGCGTACGAGAAGCAACATTTTTTTCTTTTTTAGTTACATGGCGCCGCTTGGAGGTGACCTAAGTGGGTGGCACGAAGTTGATTGGTTTTGAAATTATGATGGTAGCAGGTAATATGGAGTAGTTCATAGGGTATTTTAGTCATGAAAATGTGTAGAATCATGTTAAACACATTAGCCTTTTAAGATAAGATTATTAAGATAAGATAAGATAAGATTATTATTATTATTATTATAAGATATAAGATTAAGATTTATACTTAGGGGCCAAGGATTTAGAGCAAAACTAACGGGTTATTCCAGTTATTTAAAAATATGACTAGTATGGTGAATAATACTAACTAAAGTTGGGTTGATTTAAAGTTGATATTGTTTTTCAAATATTCATGTACTATTAGTCTAACTAATGAAAAAAAAAAGAAAGAAAAAATCCGAATTTGAGTCAACCTATTGTGTTGCTTGATGAGTAAAGAGTTGGTTGATCGCCAAGGTTCACTTTCACTGATTTCAACGGTTTCGATGGCCACCAGACTGCTCTCATATACCATGTCAAACATGTGCAACTTTGAAAAATGGAGGCCCACTAAATTACTAAGCCACCAAACTGTTCACATGTTTTTTCCCCGTAAGGGAAAATTGCGTAAAATACCTCTGTGGTTTGGAGTAATTACAAAAGACCCCTTTTGTTACAAAAATTACAAAAAGGCACCAAGGTTGCAAAAGTCTTGCAACCGTAAAAAGAATCGTTAAAACTAACGGCATGTGATATTCACGCTCCTAAAGAGCGCGTTTGGTAGAGATTAACTTAACAAATGACCAAAATGCCATTTCTGTCTTATTCTTCCCCAATCCTAAGCCCTAAATCCCATCGCCGCCTCAATACGATCGCCGTCACCATCTACTCTGCCAAATCGCCGCAGCCCCCTCAAGCCCAAAACCTAGCCGCCACCCTCATCAGGCCCCATAGACTACCCCATTTTTGCCACCGCCCGTTTCTACCACTATTTTCAAGCCCCGTCCACCTCTGAAACTACGAGCCCCAACCATCCATAGAGACCCCTATTCTGCCCGCCGCTAGCCCCTTCATCTACCCAAGCCAAGTGCACTGCCCCCATCGGTGCCTTTCACCCACCGCGAACTCCACGTCACCAACCACAAGCCCATTGCACCGCCTCCACCATCCTGATTCACAAACCACAAGCCTAGATCTACAATTCAAAAAACAAACCTAGATCTACAAAACCACAAGCCAGCCATCAACCCCATCCACAAGTGCCGGCGCCGCCACCACTGATAGGCCATCAATGATGCCGTTCAAGGGTTCCGGGGGAGGATATCTCGCCTTGTCGGCACTAGATCGACTACCGCTGCGAGAAGCTCACCAGGCAACCGTGCTGTGCCACCGAAGGATTTCTTGTCATGATTTAGGGTTTTCTAGTCACAACCGACACTAATTGTAGATTTAGGTTTTTTTTTCTTTTTTGTAACCAAATGGTAATTACATTATATATAGAAGGTAATTTAGACATTTTAATTATTCTGTTACAGGAATCGTCGGTTGCAAGACTTTTGCAACCTTAGGTGCCTTCTTGCAATTTTTGTAACAAGAGGGGTCTTTGTGCAATTACCCTAAACCACATGAGTATTTTACGTAATTTTCCCTTCCCGTAATTCCATCCCACCCACTTTCACTTTTCTCTCTTTTATTTTATTCTTCAGTTATATTAAATTGATTAATTACTCAATTAACTAAATCAAAACCCAATCCATCTCTAACTTAACAATTCACCTAAAAACTACTTGCAACCAATCAGTCACCATGAATCCATGTTCACTTCTCAATCCAATTACCAAAAACAAAAGGCTAATATCCTATAATAAGGTATGTGAAAATTTCTTCTTTTCTTTATCTTTTCCGAGTATTTACATTAAGAAGTTTATAGTGATTGAATAGAAAATTGTGATTTTGTGCTTTTTTTTTCCGTTAATGTATAACGCAATTTACAAGATTGTTCAAATCCTTCAGTTGATTCATTTGATTCTTCTCTAGTGAATCATTCAGTTCAATTTATTTTTTCACGTACGACCTTATCTTAGTACTCCATATATTTATTGATTTTGGGAAAATTTTACGAATTACATGTAGTACGTTGATGCCGTTGAAAATAACGCCTCTGTACGCAACGATGGGGCGGGCTACTCTAGATTACACCTAATCTAATCTAATTGCTTTCTTCCTGACTGATGCATTACAATATGTCGTACGACAGTTTGAACAGAGAGATTTCAAAAGCTAACTCTGATCTGCCGAGCTTGGTTACCTTACGACTATACATGACTGGAAAGGAAACGAAGGATTTTTAGCACCGAGCCAAGCGTGCTAAAGTTGTGCTTTGGGATGTGGCAAACCTGATAAGGTGCATGGTGATGAGCTTGAAGCTTTATTCAAAGGAACTCTCCCATGAAGATAAATGAAAAAGCCCCCACCTATTCAAGCACACACCATCCATTCTGCTTGCCTCAACTGGCAGCCCAAAGGCCAGACCATGGAAGAAAACTCCTGATGTCTGTGTCTTATTTCAAGCTCCACTGCAACTTCCCCATCATGCATGCTCCCATGTAAGATGTTTATCAAAATACCAACAACACTTGTCACTTATAACATTGTCGCTAACGACCCGAAGTCATACCATTTGAAGGAATATCATTAAAGTTATAAATTATGGTCGTTAGTGTTGCAGCTAAAAACTGGATCGGGAACCACACCAGAAATCAGGCTTGCAAAAGAGAACACGGAGTGACCGACGGGGGAACGCTCCGATACTTAAGTCAGAGATGGCTAACAATGTAGAACTCTGAAGAAGCAGTAAAACACAATGTGTGATTGTGTGTGAACCTATCTTTACCTGAGGGGCTTGACCCCCTTTATATAGCGGTAGAAGGAGGAGTCCTAGTAGGACTGGGCTTTGACTAACTTTAATCAGAATCTAATTAGGATCCTAGAGGATCTCATGTCAATCTGAACTAATAGAGTCAGAGCCTCTTTAGGATTCTGCCCGGTGATTGATACGGTACATGCCATATCAGTAATGAGCCAGTATGGGTTACGTGTCATAACTGCCACGTGTTGTCCGTAGATTGGAGGGATATTTTTAGCTATATCATATGCCCCCTACTTTTACCAGCGTTTACTAAAGCGGGTGGAAGCACACTTTTCTCACTGGTGATAGCGAAATATGCCAAAAGCAGGATCGAATCTGTTTGCCCCCATTTCAAATATTTGAAGAGTTCTCTGCTCGGACATGGTTCTGTTCGGACAGAGTTCTGCTCGGATGGAATTCTGCTCGGGCATGAATCTATTCGGATATGATTCTGCTCGGACATGGTTCTGTTCAGACAGAGTTCTGCTCGGATGGAATTCTGCTCGGGCATGAGTCTGTTCGGACATGATTCTGCTCGGACATGGTTCTGTTCAGACAGAGTTCTGCTCGGATGGAATTCTACTCGGGCATGAATATGTTCGGACATGGTTCTGCTCGGACATGGTTCTGTTCGGACAGAATTCTGCTCGGATGGGATTCTGCTCGGACAGAGTTTTGTTCGGCATTTGTCACTCTGCTCGGGCATAGTGTTCAGACTGGATTCTGTTCGGACAGAGTTCTACTCGGCCTTTGTCACTCTATTCGGGCAGAGTGTTCGGACGTGATTCTGCTCGGACATGGTTCTGTTCGGACAGAATTCTGCTCGGATGGGATTCTGCTCGGACAGAGTTTTGTTCGGCATTTGTCACTCTGTTCGGGCAGAGTGTTCGGACTGGATTCTGTTAGGACAGAGTTCTGCTCGGCCTTTGTCACTCTGCTCGAGCAGAGTGTTCGAATGAGATTCTGTTCGGCTAGAATTCTGCTCGGCCGTTGTCACTCTGTTTGGGCAGAGTGTTCGGAAGGGATTCTGTTCGGACAGAATTTTGTTCGGCCGTTGTCACTCTGCTCGGGCAGAGTGTTCGAATGAGATTCTGTTCGGCCAGAATTCTGCTCGGCCGTTGTCACTCTGTTAGAGTGTTTGGAAGGGATTCTGCTCGGACAGAGTTTTGCTCGGCCGTTGTCACTCTGCTCGGGCAGAGTGTTCGGACGGGATTCTGTTCGGACAAAATTCTGCTTGGCCTTTGTCACTCTGCTCGGGCAGAGTGTTCGGACGGGATTCTATTTGGACAAAATTCTGCTCACTCTGCTCGGGCAGAGTGTTCGGACGGGATTCTGTTCGGACAGAATTCTGCTCTCTGCTCGGGCAGAGTGTTCGGACGAGACTCTATTCGGACAGAATTCTGCTTGGCCTGTGTCACTCTGCTCGGGCAGAGTGTTCGGACGGGATTCTATTTGGACAAAATTTTGCTCGGCCTTTGTCACTCTGCTCGGGCAGAGTGTTCGGACGGGATTCTGTTCGGACAGAATTCTGCTCGGCCTTTGTCACTCTGCTCGGGCAGAGTGTTCGGACGGGATTCTGTTCGGACAGAATTCTGCTCGGCCTTTGTCACTCTGCTCGGGCAGAGTGTTCGGACGGGATTCTGTTCGGACAGAATTTTGCTCGGCCTTTGTCACTCTGCTCGGGCAGAGTGTTCGGACAGGATTCTGTTCGGACAAAATTCTGCTCGGCCTTTGTCACTCTGCTCGGGTAGAGTGTTCGGACGGGATTTTGTTCGGACAGAATTCTGCTCGGCCTTTGTCACTCCGCTCGTGCAGAGTGTTCGAACGGGATTCTGCTCCGACAGAATTCTAATCGGCCACGTCACTCTGTTCGGGCAGAGTGTTCTGACACGATCCTGCTCAGGCAGGATTCTATTCGGCCATTACCTTGGTTCCCTCCACGTGTCTCTTATTCCATAAATGTATTTGAGCGGGAATTAAGAATTTTCAAGTTTCTCTACTCTTCAGCTTATGACACGTGTGTGGTGGATGAACTGTTGCGTTTCCCCAGAAACGGTTACATGGGGTTTCTCTATAAAAATGAACTTTCAGTTCATTTTTTCTTCACTCGAAATTTTTGGAAGCACACTACTCTTTAAGTAAGTCTTTTTGCTTTCTTGTTTCTGTTTAGCACTAGTTTTTCATAGTTTCCTAGTTTGGGTAGAAAACATGTCCGAAGCTTCAGCGTCTGTTTCCTCGTCCAAAGAGAGTAGTTCATCTTTGAGTTCGGAATGAATTCTAACTTCAGGAAGTGAAGTTGGAACTTCCAATCCACAACTACCACTAGCTTCAACTTCCCATCCATTCCAACCTTCAACTTCTCAACCATTACCACCTTCATCTTCTCAACCTTCGCATTCTTTGTCTAGAAAAAACACCTTAGGAGATGTAAAGGATCAAGCTGACGATAAGGCTAATCCCAAACCTTGGTATACTGCTGACGAGAAGTTAGGCAAGATGTCTATCGAAGATTTGCAGGATTTAATTTGGGAATATCCTCTTCCCGAAGGTTGGTATACTCGTCTTCCTGGTTTGCAAGAACCAACAAATTATGGAACCAAGTTTGAAACTGGGATATATGAAGAGCAGGTGAAGTCTGGGTATAGGCTTCCTCTCTACCCTTTTGCTCTACGTTTCTTCGAGCATTATCGTATGGCTCCCGGGCAGCTTGTTCTAAATGGTTGGAGGAAGCTTGCCGGCCTTATATATTTGGTCCAGACTTCAGGCTACAAACCAGATGCAACAGATTTTATGAGAGTGTTCTTTGAAATCTGTTTCGTCAAGGGAGTCGCCAACTGCCCGGGATGGTATTACATTCATAGTAGGCAACTACTCTTGAAGGAAGGCCCAAAGTCAAATAAAGGCTGGCATTCTAGATACTTCTTTGTTGGCTGCCTGGACAATGGGGAGCTTCCGTTTGAAAGAGACTGGAATCCATTCTGTAAGGATTTTGAAAATCCTGGCAAGCCTACTCCCAACAATCTGACTAAACATATACTTAGTCATATTAAGCTTTGAGGTGGTCTTTGCATAGATGAGCCTCTTTCGGAGGAGCAACTGGAGTAGGCGAAGATCATTCCTCTAAAGCCCATTCCAGCTGGTCTTTTGATTCCTTCTCCTCCTCCTCCCGCTATTCCTAGCATGTCATCTGCCGAGACCGTTCCCGTAGGTGTGTTTTATGGAAGTCTTTGATTTCAATTTGGTTTCAGTATTCATTCCCGTATTGATTTTTACCTTGATTGCAGAGATGGCTAGCGGAAGTGGAAAATCCCCAAAAGGAGGCTTTCTTGGCGTTCTTCAGAAAGCTAAGGGGAAGTGCAAGGAAAAATAGCCCAGTGCGGATTTGCCCCTGTTCCTAAGAGGACTAGAGTTACTCCTCCAGAACGTTCTCCACGTATCTTGGAGCAAGTGTCTATTGATGACGATCCTATCTTTTGACCGAGTAGGTGCGATGACCTTGGGATGCCGGATAGCCATGTCTCGGAGCAGCATCTTCTTCATGGAATTCTACCTTAAGACAAGGAGGTCTTCCAGACTCAGACACACGAGACCTTTGCCTGCTCCTTTACCCAGGTCGTCTATACGATAATGTCCTTTGTCTCAATTAATTTTCTGTTTTGTTTTCAACTTTCATTTAGTTGATGGTTCCAATCTTCACTCCAGATGTACGCTAGCGGATCTGAAATGCTTTCTCGCTTTGAGATGGCGAGGCAAGTGGCCGCGGAGGAAGCTCAGCAGAAGAGGGATGCCTTTAAGGAGGCACAAGAAGCTACTCATCGTGCTGAAGAGCTGAGTAATCGAGAGGAAGATTATCTTGCTAAGATTGCGACTCTGGAGAAGAGGCTTGAGTGAGTCAAGAGGAAGGCAGCAGAAGAGGTGACCAAAGCTCGTGACCAAGGCATCCGCGACTTCTTGGATGGAAACGCTGGGGATGAGTGGCTGAAGAAGCGGACCAAAGATGGCCTTGAGATCTATGATCTTGGCTTTACAAAGGCCAAGGAGATGTTTGTTGAGCGCTTTCCTGATATCCCCTTGGATGACTTCGTTCTGCCTGCGGTGATATCTTCGTCTTGATAGACTGTTCTGCCATCAGAGGCAGGTGATGCTGTAGCTTCTCATCCTCCAGGGGAAGGTCCTTCGGGTGATGCCCCCGAGCCTTAGATTTTAGCCTTTGTATCTAGGCCTTTTGCTTTATACAGACAGAGAATTTTGATGTCCGTTCAAGGGCTTATTGTAAAACTCTTTATCTTTTATTTATGCTTTACTATGTGTTTCTCATGGTTTATCTTTACCATTCACACAGTATTATTGATTTTTACTTTGGCTCAAACCCTTTATTCGTCACTTAAAGAGCTGACAAAGAAGTCGAGCACCCCCGCTCGGCCTATAATTCAAAGAAGCAAAAGCTTTAGTGGAGTGATGGTGCCCCCATTAACTTTTGTTTATTCACGGACTTAGATCTGTAGCTAATCCGTTTGGCCTTCTCTTGTATTTTTATAAAACCTAAGAGTTATACACTCTGTTCGGTCAGAATGTTTTTGGCAACATTGATCACTCTGTTCGGGCAGAGTGTTCGGCCATCACTCTATTCGGACAGAATGTTTTTGGCTACATTGTTCACTCTGTTCGGGCAGAGTGTTCAGCCATCACTCTGTTCGGACAGAATGTTTTTGGCTACATTTATCACTCTGTTCGGGCAGAGTGTTCGGCCATCACTCTGTTCGGACATAATATTTTTGGCTACATTGATCACTCTGTTCGGGTAGAGTGTTTTGGCTGAGCCCACAATAATACTGAGAGCAAAAATAACTTTATTGCTCGAGCAAAAGATAAAGTTTACATTGGATTGCTTAACAACCCATTTATTTGAAATTATCTTTCTAAAGACAATTTTTAAAAGATTGGGATTTTGATAAGGTCTGGGCCCTTATCCCCCTGAAAAAGAAGTGTCTTGCCTTGAGGCAAGATACTACTGCACGACGCGTTGTTTTAGAACAACGGATCGTTCATGGGCTTGAGTCTGAACTTCTTCTATCAAATCAAGATTTCCTCTGAGTCCAATTTCTTTCCCTTCTTTGGTCGGCACGAAGTTATGTAGCACTGACGAGCTATAGTCTGGTCCCCTTTCACCTCTCTAATCCCGTGTTCCGTGGGGAACTTCATCTTGAGGTGATAAGTTGACACTACAGCTTGTAACTGATTGAGTGCTGGTCGTCCTAATATGGCGTTGTATGCTAAGGGAACCTTGACCACCACAAAATCAAGTATGAAGTCGGCTTGTGCCGGAGGTGTGCCAATTGCAACTGGGAGTGCGATAATGCCTTCGGCTACAACTGGATGATTGGAGAATCCATACAACGGAGTATCCATATTTCGGAGACGGTCCGTTGGAATGTTCATCTTCTTGAATGCATCGTAAAATAAGATTTCTGCAGAACTTCCGTTATCTATCAAGACACGTTTTACATCAAAGTTCCCAGCTCTAATTGTGATGACTAATGGGTCATCATGAGGAGTTTGTATGTCCTTTGAATCTTCATCGGAGAAGGTGATCGCTGCTACGGGTACCGTCTTCGATTTCTTATCCGGGGGCTGACTCGTTATGTATACTTCTCTGGCGTATGCTTTTCGAGCTCGTCTTGATAAACCTCCTACGGCTAATCCCCCAGATATAGTGTTGATTATACCGGCATTCTCTTCCCGATCTTCTCTTTCTTCCATGGCCGGAGGTGTCTGTTGTCTTTCTTCTTTAGGAGCTACAAACTTTCTAAACTGGCCACGCTTGATAAAGGCCTCAGTTGCTCGTTTAAGCGACCCACAATTGTCAGTTGTGTGGCCATGATCGTTGTGAAAGTGACACCATAAATCTTTGTTCTATTTATTTGGTCGAGATTTCAGCTTGTCCGGCCACTGGAGAGCCTTATTGTCCTTGATCTCGTGAAGAATCTGTGATGGTTTTGCATTAAGGGGTGTCAGATTTTCCCAAGCGAACTGCTCTTTTGGACGCCGTTCATCGTACTTGGAACGTTTTGTCGGCTTTCCTTCTTGGGGAGCAGTTAATTCCCGAGACCGTTTCTTCTGTTCTTCCTTCCCTTCTCCACGCCGTCCTCTGTGTGTCTCCAGGTATTCTTCAGCTTGAATATATTTGTTAGCCTTCTCGAGAAGGGTTTTCATATTACCTGGGGGACTTTTGTTCACAGAGAATGCGAACTTGGATGTGGGTCGAAGGCCTCGGAGGAATGCAGTATACTTCACGGACTCGTCCAAGTTATCAATTTCCAAGGTGGCTGCGTTGAATCGTCCGAGAAAGCATGCCAAAGACTCATTTTTCTCTTGCACAATGTTCAGCAGACTCGCCGAGTTCTTTCTTCGGGAGCGACTGCTTACAAAGTGTTTTTGAAAGAGATCCGATAATTGGCCCAAGGAGTAGATGTACCTTGGTTGTAGAGATTTGAACCATGCATGTGCTGCTTTCCTTAGAGTGGTAGGAAAGGCTCTGCACATGACAGCGTCTAAAACCTGGAGGAGTAGCATGTTTGTTTGAAACTGGCAAACATGTTCTCCTGGATCCCCAGTCCCGTCGTAGAGGTCACATTGAGGCATTCAAAAATTGGGAGGTAGCTTTGCCTTCTCGATGGCCTTCGACAACGGATATCCAGATTCATCCCTTGGGCGAGATCGTTCTGGAGAACGATATCTAGGGACCACCTTCCAGGAGTCCCGTTCTTGGGAACGACACTCAGGCGTCCTCTTCCTATGGATAGATCTTTGAGGGGTCTCAACTCTGGCGGCCTGTGCGGGAGAGGAGTTGGTACTGTCTTCGACTGAAGAATCGTGACGGTAGCATGATCCACTCCTGGTTACGTGATCTCCGCTCTTATCTTTGGGATTGTAAGTTGGATCGGCCGTTGATTGGTATTTGCGGCCGTAACTTGATCTGGATGTGAGATGAAGACGAAGATCGCCGGGGTCAAGATGAGAATGGTAAGTGGATGGAGGAGCCACCGCCATGTCGAGCTTTTGTTGAAGAGTGTTCACGACATCTTTTAGCTCGTGGATCTCTTTTGTAAGTTCGGCATGGGGTGTTTTGAATAACTTACGGTTCAGGCGATGACGAAGGTCCCCGTTTTTCAGAGTAGACGTCGGAGAGTGATTTCTTTGAGGTCTAGCTTCTGATTCAGGAGTTGCAGATGTTACGTTAACGTGTGCATCTTCCGCAGAATCGGTATGACGACGTGAAGGTGTCGAACGGTGGTCACGACTAAGTCGACGAGAGCTGCTCGTTCGGGCGTGACGATGTGGAGAACGACTATGTGAAGAGTCTCTAGAAGAAGAATGATTGGCCATGTTTCCTGTAGTGGTCCCACGGATGGCGCCAATCTGTTGCAGCTAAAAATTGGATCGGGAACCACACCAGAAATCAGGCCTGCAAAAGAGAACATGGAGTGACCGCCGGGTGGGGTTCCGGCGGGGGAACGCTCCGATGCTTAAGTCAGAGATGGCTAACAATGTAGAACTCTGAAGAAGCAGTAAGACACAATGTGTGATTGTGTGTGAACCTGTCTTTACCTGAGGGGCTTGACCCCCTTTATATAACGGTAGAAGGAGGAGTCCTAGTAGGACTGGGCTTTGACCAACTCTAATCAGAATCTAATTAGGATCCTAGAGGATCTCATGTCAATCTGAACTGATAGAGTCAGAGCCTCTTTAGGATTCTGCCCGGTGATTGATACGGTACATGCCATATCAGTAATGAGCCAGTATGGGTTACGTGTCATAACTGCCATGTGTCGTCCGTAGATTGGAGGAATATTTTTAGCTATATCAGTTAGAATCCATCGGAAGCCAGATCTTAAGCCATCAGAATCCGTCATAAGCCGGATTTAGGTGTGGGACATCCCCCTTATGCTATAAAGATACATATTTCTTGTAGTCGTCCATACCGTGTAAGGTACTGTTCATTCAACTTTACATTACAACTTTATCAAAGGATGATATGTGCATCGGTGCGTTACAACTTTATTAAATGATGATACGTGCATCGGTGCGTGCATATCAGAATAATATATTGCAAAGTATACTTCGTCAAGCTAGTTTGAGAGAAAAAGCAAAACGACATTACGAATTTGACTTCCAACCAGTTTCGTGTATATGAACATACGTTTGCACCAACAAATAAATTCTCACTATCCATAGACGCTATTTATTACTATTAAAGTTAGCAACTTATCTTGAATATATACCCCTAAATGAAATTAAGTTTTTATTATCTGTAATAAGGAAATGATGATAGATGCAGGTTTTTAAAATGGAAGTTTTTTTTTTTTTTAATGTGAAGAAGATAACTTATGTAAAATGTGTTCCTATTGTTTAGGATAAAGATACTTGATTGTTTTGTAGAGGTTAGTTACTTTAGGAGAAGTTATTCTGCAGGGAAGTTATTTTCTAATGTGAAGAAGATAACCTAAGGCCTTGTTTGACAAATCTTTTTTTTTTGTTCTTTTTTGGCCCAGTTTTAAAATTTCTCAAAAGTCCAAAAATAGGGTGTTTGGTTGTACTTCAATTTTTAAAGAGGGCCAAGACTTTAAAAAGAAGACCCGTTTCCAAAAAGAGCAATTTGCTCTTATCTATGGTTTTGGAAACCCATTTTCATGCGGAGCTGAGGCCGAATTAATGAGGTCTTGGACTTTGAGCCTCACTAGCAACAACATATTTAATTTTTCTCCTATAGTATAAACCCACCTAAAAATTAGGGTTTCTCATCTCTTCCATCCCTTTGCTCGATCGGTCGCTTCTGCACTCTATCACCGACTCCACAACCCACCGCCTCCATCGCAAAACACCGGCCACTGGTCACCGGTCACTGATTTCATTCCAAAAATTGCTGAATATTTTGAACGTAAGATTTGTTATTAGGTGGAATGGATGAATTTGAAGTTGACGCAACCCAATATACTGAGTAACATGATCTTGTGCCAAAATGGCAGAAGAAATTGAACAACCATGTTAATGCACATGGCTAGGAGTAAGTTTGCAAGCCTATTATTATAGTTAAAAGTAAGAAAGAGTCCTTTTTATACAATGTATATAGCTAGCCAATTATGATTATCGATTCAGAATTTCTTATTGTTAACGAATTTGAAACTTTTGACAGTACAAAACCCGAAGAAAAACATGTATTATAGGAGCCGGTTGATGTCATATTTTGGAGAGAATACCTTACCTAGATTTTTGGAGCACACCGAGATAGACTTCCTTAGTGAAAGCCCACAAAAGCATAGAAGCTCGTCTAACCTCTGTGCTTAGTGTCAAAACCCTACCGTATGTCATAGATCTGATAATAAAAAATGGCAGCGTGTCGGACTAGGAGGATTAATTGAAGCTAAGGAGAGATATGAGGCAACCGGAGAAAGAGAAAGACAGTAGAGCACAGGATGAGGGTTGGGTGGAGAGGATGCTAATAGGCTAAGAAGGCAGATAAGAAAACCTAAAGATAGTTTCTTTATATAGCATAGTCTCAGATGATTGTTCAAGTGCGTACTGTGTTAAATTCTAAGTTTTTTTAATATTTTTTATATAGATATTCAAAATTTACTAAAAAACATATATATATTTTCTAAAGGAGCCTAAATAAATAGTCGACGTAATTTATAGTGCAAGAAGTTCACTAAATGTGCAAGTATAGCAATTTGGTGCAACTCTCCGGTCCAGATGATGTATCATTGCTATTGACAACCTCATTTAAACAAGGAAGTACCGAGGAAGATTATGCAACTATTAAACTGTGAAGTCCTGTTCAAAGCATAAAATGAAAAAAAAAAGAAGGAAAAATCATAGAATAGGAGACAAACAATATTTCTAGTGTAAGGAAAAATATCTTTCTCTTATTACACATCCACTCCAACATATATGTACCGTTAAATATATTTTAGTGACAAAAAAGATCGCTATGAATTTCGACAAACAACGCAAGTCATAGTTTAGAGGCAATCAGTTGTCAAAACAAAGTTCCAAGCCAGAAATTTTGTTACTTACGAAATTAAAAAAATCAACATAGCGCCATCCGTGGGACTCGAACCCACGACCACGTGGTTAAAAGCCACGCGCTCTACCAACTGAGCTAGAACGGCCGGTTTATAATGATATCAGTAATTTATAAATAAGAAATGAAATACGAGTCCGCTGGGCGGTAATTATTTGTTCTAATAATCGAAATGCATTAGATGGTAAAACAATCTGATCCAAACTCTAAAGGGATACAAGTTAATTGATCAGAAGTTAAACCTTTTGCATAAAATTTAAAGAGATACAACTTACCCTATAAGAAAATCATGCTTCACTTATAACCAAGAGAAGTACATCAATGCAAGAAAAATTTTACGTTGGCATGATAATAATGTATGAAAACTTGTTTGGCGGTCATGATTGAATGCCCTTACCAAATTTCTACCCCACGAGAATTGAAGCTGTGGTCATATTTGTAACCTTGTTCTTAATATACAAAAATTAGGATTAATTTTACTCACCACCTCATACTTAGGGGGCAATTACACCCAGCAACCCGTAGTTCTAATTTTAGCACCCAGTACCAAAATTTTAGAGATGTTGGTATCCCGTACCAATTGACGGTCAAAATGGCCTTTGACTAGACGTCTGTTAATTTATTAAGGTCAACTGGTCTCTTTGCCTGAAATCCTAGTCAACTCCAAATGGCACCAATCACCTCCATGCTTACCACCAGACCACCTTTATTACCACCGATAATCTCCGCAACCACCACTACCTCCAAAACCTTCAACTCCATCACCAAACCAACACCGACGGTATCACTGATTCTGGCCACTACTGGTGACCCACAACCACCCAATCATCATAACCATCATACCACCAATTACCATAACCCCACGGCTTCACCTCAATCATCGCCGGTCTCAACCGCAATCATTGCCGACTCCCAGATCCATCACCCAAGACCCAGTGCTGTCGGCCTCAAAATTTGGACCCAAGACCCACATTCTATAATCATTGAGGTAGGAATCTAATCACCCACAATCACGACTCCATGATTTTCATCACGCGATCCCCCATCGATCGCCGACGAACTCAATTAGCCACCGCCAGTCTGGTTGCTCAATGCCGCCGCACTAATAAAAGATCACCACCACCACCTGACATCATTAGCACCACACCACATCACCACATAACCAGTTTTCCAAATCTAGGGTGGGAAGGACAAGTTAGGCTAGGTGAAGAGGGTGAGGGGCCACGCCAGACACCAGAGACAGCGACGATGCTAGAGGCAGGTTCTTGGTGCTGGTAAACTTTCACTAATACCGCGAGCAATTGATCGTGTTAAGCAATCTCAGAGCCCTCATCAACTCACCCTTTCGGATACAGCTGCGTAGCTTGGGGGCACTAGAGAGAGAGAGAGAGAGAGAGAGAGAGAGAGAGAGATAGTAGGTGGAGGGACATGACATGAAGGTCTTAGGGGGTTAATGCTGACTAGGATTTCACGGGTGAAGAGACCATTTTGCCTTAAAAACCTTAACGACGTCTGGTTAAAGGTCATTTTGACTGCCAATTTGTGCTTATACCAAGATGTTTGAATTTTTGGTGCTGGATGCCAAAATTAGAACCACGAGATGCTGGGTTCAGTTGACCCCCCAAGTATGAAGTGGTGAGTAAAATTAATCCCAAAAATTACATAGCAACTATTTTTTTTTCATGTAAAAAGAAGTAGAAACTGCTTGAGTGAGACCAAGGTTATAGTTTAGTGCTAGTAAACTTATCCACAAAACAAAAGAGGGCGTAAACTACCCTGACACCTGATAAATTTTGTTCTTAAAATATTCAGTAACTCACATATGTGAAACTAAAGTAGCAACACTTATCGATGTTACAATTTTGTACGAAATGACTTAATTGCGATTACTATTGCATCCAATTTTCACGTCGTACAATTAAGTGTAACGTACTTTAATACAACATGAAATCTTCAATCGCAACAACACCCCAGGGCGTCGATAAGTGTTTTATTAATTTTTTTTACAACTAAATGGACGGGAAGATCATGGAGGGTAGAAGTTGATACATAGACCAAAATATGAAAGTGTATGATATAGCTTCTCACATGCCAGGTGTAGTTGTGTATTTTGACCAAAATTGGATGGGTGTGAGGTTTCCCCAAGAAGAAGCTATGTCTCTTACTGATACTTACAAAACCTTCGTGATAACATACATGCAAGGCATAGATTGAACGGGAGACGAAAGGAGCCTGATGTTGCCAAGAGGGCACATAAATGCATGATGAACTCCAACTTGATCTAAAAATGAAGCCAATAGGTATCGGGTTCATCCATGTGTAGTACATGCTCATCATTTATTTTATTTTTAACTAATGTGCGACCAACACCTGACAAATACCGTATCCAAGCTCCCTCTCAAGTCCCTCGACTGCACGTTCCACAAGCCGCATGGCGTTAACTCCTCTGCATTGTGCCAGAGATGACTCTCACAAAGGTCCTGCTACTTTAAGAACCATGTCTTTTTTTTTCCACCCTCCCTAGTCACATGCATGTTCCTTTCTAGGTGTTTCCGAGTACACCACTGGATTACCATGAGCCTACCTAGAGCCAAGATGTTATTTGCAAGAGTGACCGTAGGTTAGCTACGAGTTCTCATGCCATTTGTAAAGGATCGGAGATGACACGAGCCCAATGCCACCAAGAAGGCTTACATATACAAGATGAATCCTAACTTTACCTAAAAACTTAAGTCTTGAGTTCATCATTTATATGTCCATTTTGTCTTTTACTTGTGCAACTAACTCCTCACACATGCATCATTAACATTCATAGTACATAAAAAATATTAGTGACATTTACTTATTCATGAGAACATAATCCCATAACTTGCTTTGAATTAGAATTCTGAAAGCATTTGCAGATATGAAGAACATTGTTTCACCTATTTTCTTCTGGTTATGCTAGTTATTTAACATTCATGAAAACCATAAAATCAAGGGGTTTGTCGAAAAAGTTTATTTTTCAAATTTAGGGTTTAAGATGATTTTTTCCTTTGGACTTTAAGTTATTTTTCATAGTATAGTGGAGACCACCCCGACCATGTGACTGTCGACAATCCTTGTGTTTTTCCCTCCTATGCAAAGGATAGCTTGAGAAATTGAACGAAAAGCCCACTTGAATATTTTAAGAGTACGTTTTGGAAGGTACAAAAGGCTGCACATAGATCATGCACACGAATCATAATATGGCTAAAGGAACAAAGAGAGCAAACAATGAGTGAAGAAAGGAAAAAGTTTAGAGAAAAGCTGCTACAACATTGCCACTGCAATTTGCATAATCAGAAGGTAAAATATGGTCTGGACGACATAAAATGTGTGTAGCATATTCTTGAGAAATTTCACATGATATCCAACGATCAAGATCTTGTTTAGAGGTATTGGCAACGATGATGTATTTACATCTTTTAAGTCCGCTTTCGAGAAATTAAAACCTAAAGCTCGAGGATGTAGTTATGCAATAAAATGGCCTACTTGCCATATAATTATTTTGGGTAGAATATGTGCATCTCTAGTTGTAATCCACCGTTGCTTTGCTGTGCTGATGCTTATCCTCATAATCAAATATTGATTTAACATTTTTCTCATGATGGTTATAAGCCTTTGCTTGTCTCTAGAGAAGAAAAAGTCAAGACAAAATATACGGAGGAATACATCACACATAAAGAGCATGGCTTGAAAGAAGGAGCAAAATCAGGCAAAAGTTAAAGGAAAGGAAGAAGATATGAGACAAAGGCATTGACTAGCGGCAAAAATATCCTCCTTATTCATGATGCTAACAGTTTTGATACCTTGTGGAAGGCATGAAGATTGGGTGATCGATTTGGGTGCATTGTTTTGTGTCACTTTGCATGATGAGTACGTTCTTCACATTTTACACTGGTGGCTAATTTGTATATGAAAATGAAAAATGAAGCTGCACATAAGGTTTTTCTCATGAAAAAGTTATGTTTGGAACCAACATTGATTGCAGAAGGAAATTAGCATATCCTTTAATTTAATCTCCAATGATAAGCTTTTGATAATTGCTTTGACGTTAATTTTGGTAAGGGACACGCAAGATCACTGAAGGCTCAATAGTGACCGTCATAGGAATAAAGATAAGAACTTTCAGTATAATCAGCTCAGCACGAAAGAAGTGCGAACTCTTATTACAAAGAATGTGAAAAATGGGGGATAATACAAGAAAGTATGGTGCAAAGCCATGTAAAGATGGGATCAAATCCTTCCATGAGAACTACAAGAGTGTTAGGAACTTTTACACCAGTACGACAATGATGGAAAAATTAAAATCACAATCAAGGGCGAAGAAAACCACTATGAATAGGGTGGGTACGAACAAGAACAATTAAGTTTGTGGTTTGTTCGTCCTTCAACGATGAAACTCCAATGCTAGGAAGAGAAGCTAAAATAGAAGAAAGAGTTTGTGTTCAAGAAAAGATGAATTCTTACAAGAAAAAAAAGCCGTGCTGAGGACACGAGGTACGATGATTACCTTCATATTTTTGGGTTGGTGAGTTTGTTCGGTTTTTTCCTCCTGTGTGGAGGATGAGTAAAAAGATCAACGAAGAACTACCTGGATCTTAAAGATCAATTTTTGAAGGTTTAAAAGGCTCCATATTCAGAATATAAGGGTTTGAGTATTGAAGAGAAAAACAGTCAATGGGAAAGGAAAAGGTGAGAAAGAAGGCTATATCATTGCTATAGCAATTTGCATAAAAAAGGCGAGAAAGAAGGCTATATCATCGCCATTGCAATTTGCATCATCATTTAAAGGATTGTGGTCTTATTAGCAAGAACTTTGAGGAGCTGATTCTTGACAAAGTTGACATAGTTTTCGATCGTCAAGATCGTGTTTCGAAGTGTGGAGAACAATGTTCATTTTACATCTTCTACAACCACTTTTTGGTTGATCACTCATTGTAATGCACCTTTGCATATGTGATGCTTAACCTGGTAATTGAGTAACGCTCTAAGATTGTTATCTTGATCTTTGTAAGTTATTAGTTCTGTTTAGTAGAGGCAAAAGCATAGCTCTCATACATAACGGAAGTAATTTAAAGTTGGTCTCGTGGTTTCACTTCCCGTTAGAGTTGGGGAGTTTCATGTTAAATGTTGTGCCTCGTGTGGTTGATTTATGCATTACTTCATATATTGTCGTTTACATGTTAATGACACAAAGAGAATCATAGAAAAAGAGCATTATGAAACTTGCTTAATCAATTGAAGTTTTGGTCAATTAAGCTGAGCGCCCCAAGTTTACCCGCGGTAGCGCTTGGCACTCTGAAATTCATTGTAGCTATCTTGCACCACAAATTTACATGAGTGTGGCACCAAAATCCCTCCAACCATATTTTGACCAAAGTCAGGGCAAACATTTTTATGTGGCTGAACTTAGGAGGGCATTTTTGGATTATCAAGTAGAGGACTGAACAGGGTTCACTGTGATCAAGATAGAGGAAGGAAGGGATCTATGGTACGTGTATAGTAGAAATTGACGGTTGTGATAGGTTTAAGAATGACTTAACAGTGGTCGGTTTGTAGTTTGTGATGGTGGGTTGTCTATGATGATGCACTAGTCAAGAAAAGAGGTGGCGGTGGCGATCTTCAAATAATGGTTTATATATGAATGGCGGGTGGTCGGATTTAATGGGGGTAGTAGATACATCATGGTGCTTGTGGGTTGGCCGCCAATAGTAAGGGTGCATGATGGCCCAACATGTCTCCATCTTTGTTCAACCGAGCAACATCAGTTTCAACCACCATAACCACAATTCAGTTGATCCCCACCACCATCACAAGATCTTAACACCACACAACCACCAAAACCTGCACCCCTAACCTTAAGGCTGCCTTTGAACCATCCACCTCTATCCTATTCAGTCTCCATCATCCACTTCCTGCTTGCACCTCCAACTCCATCCTCTACCCACAATTCAATTCATGCGTATATACAGTCATCACCAAAATTGGAATGATCAAGTATTGGTGTATGCACAAATTTTGTGTCTAAACTGCAAGACAAGAAATAACTGCACGAAATTCAGTTTATAAAATTTAAATGAATGGATACGCTACTTCGTAATTTTTACATAAAATAAGTGAAAAATCCTCTGATTTGATCTCTAGTTTGCTCACAATCTAAGGACTGAAAAAACTTGATCTTGGAACGTGGATTTGGCTTCTTCAGTCTTTGCTCTTAAAAAATTATCAAAATGATGCTTGATCGAGGGCTTCAAGGCTTTATCTCGAACAAGCATGGTGATCCTTGACTTGTAGAATCACTGATATTAAAAGCAAATTCCTCTTTGATTTAAGGCGAAAAAGAAACTGATCTTTGTGACTTAGAAGCGCTCGATTGAAGAACAGAATTGCGTTAGTACCTATTGTTCTTCAAATGAAGCACCAACTGGGAGATGACAGAGGTTCGGCGGAGCTTAAGCTTTGATCATAGAGACTTTGTGTCTTGGAAGTGCTCGATTGAAGAACGCCACTAGATTAGTGCATGTTGTTCTTCAAATGAAGCACAAAATGACTACAAAGTTTCAGTGGAGCTTTGGCTATGATCGTGAAGACCTATGTGTCATTTTTCTCTACCCCAAGCCCTTTATTTATACGCAAGATGGTAGGGTTAAATTTGGAAAACCCATGATTTGGGCTTTGACTTCATAATCAAAGGGATTTTATCCCCTTTAATTCAATCAGAAATTTTCCATTAAATGAATTGTTATTGCCATTTAATTTAAACATACTTTCCTTAAGTTTAGGTCAATTTTATTTGAGTTTCATGGTAGCAAGACCACACTTGATCTAGGCCAAATAATTTTATTTGAGCTGGTTCTTTAAGCTTAACTTTGGGTCAAGACCATCATTTTATTTGACTCCATCTCAACATCTTGACCCGCATTTTCCGCAATATTGAATATGCGATTGGTCACTAAATTATCTACCGTTGACTGGTAAAATAATTTTTTAGTGTCTACAAACGGCCTCCACTTGAAGACTTGTGCGACACTTCTTTTGTCTGGTATTATCGCAAGGCTTGAAGTAACCGTCTCTTTTTCCTTTCTTTCTAAATAAGAAAATTCTTTTGATTGGGCCCTACCAATGAAATCGGCATCGACCCATTTACCTACGACTTGCCGTTGTTGGACTTTAGGGTTTATGCTTTTATGAAGGAACCCCATCCCACAAGCCATACTGTCTCGATGGCCATGGCATTCCAACTAGAAAACAAGGCCGTTGATCATGTCACCATCTTGGCCACTCGTGGCTGTGTGAACACACATAGGACTTTTTCTTCTTTTTGTTACTTTTTTTTTCGAGCACTTGAGCTTTGGCAACGCATTTTACGTGCTCATCCGTATATGCATGCCTGTATGTCGATCTTTTTAGCGCTAAGTGCATTCTTAATGCAACTTGCATTTTTATATCTGTTAACACCTTTGCTCAGGTCTAGATTTAATGGGGACAATTATGAAGAATTGATCTCGGCAAGAATGTGGTCGACACAACTTAGATTTTTGCTTTTCATGTTTATAGTAATTTGCTGCCTGATGGATATGACCGCAGCGAGGCTCTTCTGACTAGCCTTATAAATGCACTCTACATGTCTCGCACGTGAATTTTCTCTCCTATGTGAATCCTTTATTGACCTGCATTATGGGTACGACTGTGGCGAGACTCAATTGACTGGCTCCAGAAATGTGCTCGACGCTTCTTGTACGTGGACTTTTCCTTATGTGCGAGTCCTCTGTTGACCTGCATTATGGACACAGTTGCCGCAAGACTGGTGGGATTGCTTTGAAGATCCACTTGACATGATTGGATCCAGAAATGTGCTCGATACGTCTTGCATGTGGACTTTTCTTTCTATGCGAGTCCCCAGTTGACTTGAATTATGGACACAGTTACAGCAAAACTAGTTAGATTGCTTTGAAGATCCACTTGACATGACTTGCATTTTGGGGGCAGTCTTCATGCATTTCCTGGCACTTTTGACTTGACCAAGATGACACTACATTAGAGTGCATTGAAAGTGTGCTCGACAAGACATGTAGTTGGGCTTGCATTATTTTACATGCTCTTCAGTTGACCTGTACTTTCACAAGTTCGAGCTCGGCAGGACTTGCACATTCTTTGTGCTTGGCATGAAATACTAGTTAGCCTCAAGACTTTAGACTGCCATATGAACTTTATTCTTTTTTTTCTCCCTTTCAGTGGGGTGACTGATTCTAAGCAAAACTCCAAGCTGATTACATACCCATAAGGGATCAAGTCAATAGATGCAGTTCAAGTGCAAAATGATTTTTTTATTGCCTTACGCAGTCTTAGCTTGTGCAGGCCAGAAGCATTCATATTGCAGTTTAAGCTCGTGCTGAGGATCATTGCCCACACAGTTTAAGCTCATGTTAAGAAGCATTGATCATGCAGCTTAAGCTTGTGCTCAAGAGTGTTGATTTTGTAGTTTAGGCTTTTACGAAGGAGCTTTGATTTGCAGTTTAGGCTCGTTGTGAAGAGATGCGATGATGTAATTTAAACTCGTGCTGAATAGCATTGATCGTGTAGTTTAGGCTCATGCTGAGAGGAATTTTCATTATGTCATTCTGGAGCGATGATCGTGCAGTTTAAGCTCATGCCGAAGAGCATTGATCGTCAGTTTAAGCTTGTGCTAATGAGCGTGATTGTGTAGTTTAAGCTCATGCTAAGGAGCTATGATTGTGCCGTTTAAGCTCATGCCGAGGAGCTTTGATCTTGTAGTTTAGGCTCATGCTAAGGAACTTTTATTTTGTAGTTTAGGCTTGTGCTTAGGAGCTTTGATTGTGTAGTTTAAGCTCGTGCCGTGGAGTGTTGATCTTGCGTATTAGGCTCGTGGTGAAGAGCTTTGATTATGCAGTTTAAGCTCGTGCTGAGGAGCTTTGACTTTAATTTTGGTCTTCACTTCGCGCATCGAGTTTAATCGATGAGAATGACTTGCAGCTAGTTGAAGGGCTTCAGAGCTTGATCTCCAACTAGATGATACGATTTTACCTTCGACTATGGGCTTAAAGCTTGGCTGGATGAAGATGATTTGCAACTAGTTGAAACACTTCAGAACTTGATCTCCCAACTAGACAATATGACTTTCACTTTCAAATCTAGCTTGAAGCTTGATCGAATAATGCCGGGTTACAACTAGCTAAAGGGCTTCAAAGCTCGATCTCCAACCAGACAATACAAATTTGACCTTCGAATCTGGGCTTGAAGCTTGATCAAATGAACACGACTTGCAGTTATTTGAAGGGCTTTAGAGGTTGTTCTCTATCCAGACTACGCGACTTTGACCTTCGAATTTGGGCTGGAAGCTTGATCGAATAAAGACAACTTGCAGCTAGTTGAAGGGCTTCAAAGCTTAATCTCCAACCAGACGATACTGCTTTGACCTTTGAATATTGGCTTGAAGCTTGATGAAGACGACTTGCAATTAGTTGATAGGCTCTAGAACTTGATCTCCAACAAAACAATATGACCTTGACTTTCGAATCGGGGCTTGAAGCTTGATTGGATGAAGACAACTTAACTTTGATTTTCTTTCTTTTTATTTATTTTCTACACCCAAGGCTGTAGAGCTTAATCTTGGATATGATTTTAGTGCATCCTTCGTGAAGCTTGGCCTTTTTACATTTCGAAGGGTTTGAAAGGGATCCTGAGCCTTTGTGGGATCTTTCAAGCATTGAATGCCCCCAGCATAGAGGCCTTAGGCAGCCTGTTCTCTTGGAATTGAATGTGTGGCTTGGCCGGAGGTTTAATTAGAAACAGTTGCTATCGTTAGGGCAGGGACAACAACTTCATCCTTCGCCCTCTTCGAGTCACAAGGTCAGTCGAAGTGCTACTGCTACTATTTCTTGCGGTGGCACTTTTCACGGCATTCTCCTTGTCTTGAGTCTACTGCATTTTTTTTGTGCCATTGATGTGTCAAAGCTTATTTGAGAATCTTCTACAGAGAAAGAGATAAGAGGCCGAGTGGTCCCACCTGGCGTGCCAGAAATTTGTACATACAAATTTCGTGTCTAAACTTCAAGATAAGAAAAGCGATTTATCAAATTTTAATTAATGGTTACACACCACTCTGTGATTTTTGCATAAAATAAATGTAAATTTTCTGATTTGATCTCCAGTTTATTCATAATCCAAGGGTTTGAACAGCTTGATCTTGGAGCGTGGATTTGGCTTCTTCAATCTTTCCTATTAAAAGATCGTCGAAATGATGCATCGAGGGCTTTAAGGCTTTATCATGGACATGTGTGGCTATCCACGACTTGTAGAATAACTGATCTTGAAGGCAAATTCCTTTTTGATTTAAGGCGAAAGAGAAACCAATCTTCGTGACTTGAAAGTGCTCGATTGAATAACAACAATGTGTTATAGTGCGCATTGTTCTTTAACACAATCTGGGCGACAATAATTTTAGCGGAGCTTAGGCTTTTATTGCAGAGATCCTCTGTCTTGGAAGTGCTCGATTGAAGAACGACACTAGATTAGTGTGTATTGTTCTTCAAATAAAGCACAAAGTGATGATAGAATTTCGGTGAAGCTTGGGCTATGATCACGAAGACCTTATATGTCCTTCTCCTCTACCCAAGCCTTCTATTTATAGGCAAGATAGTAGGCTTAAATTTGCAAAATTCATGATTTGGGCTTTGACTTCGTATCTAAGCGATTTCGTCCCCTTAAATTCAATCAGAATTTCTCCATTAAAAAAATTGTTATTTCTATTAGTTTAGACATACTTTCCTTAAGTCTAAGTCGATTTGTTTGACTTTTATGGTAGCAAGATCACACTTGAACTAGGCCAAGTGATTTTATTTAGGCTGGTTCTTCTAACTTAACTTTGGGTCGAGACTATCATCTTATTTGATTTCATCTCAGCATATTGACCCGCATTTTTCGCAATGTTGAATATTTAACTAGTCACTAAAATTATCTACCATTGACTGGGAAATAATATTTTAGTGTCTACAGTTGATTCTTTGAATCTTACTAGGCTTGTGAGTTAAGCGTGTACCATAAAAAAACAAGCCAGATATACTGCAATAAGGTAATGGTGGTAGGTTTCAATGGTTCATTGGATGCTAGCATTGTAAGAGTTGCGCTTGTGGTTGATCTGACAAGAACGCCCCCCTTATTTGAGTTAAATGGCCTCTCCGGCGAGGCTTTTGGTTAGATAATAGAAGGCGTTGCTTGGTGTCGCACTTATACAAGTTTGTGGTGCGATGTAATAAATTGAACTTCGGAGTGCCGAATGTTACCGCGGCTAAGTTTGGGGGTGTCAAGCGTAATTAACCCTTGAAGTTTTCCACATTATTCTGAACATTTCAAACCATTCTTAGTTTCTTCACCAAAATATGCAGCATTTTGCTTTGGGCAAGACTAAACTTTTCCCATTAGAAAAACTTTATTATCCGTAACACACCGGTTAGCCATTTCAATTTAACAAAGGCCTTGCAAAGTTTACTAGCGACATTCACGAGCTAAACAAGCTTAAGAACCAGAAAATGCAAGCATGATAAACATCAATCACCATTCACTGACTAGCGGCGCCACCACGATAGGGCTCCTCACTGTGTGATATCCATTATCTTCAATCCAAGTAAGTGAACCATATGTCACAGTCTCATTCTTGTCACCCATATAATGTACACTTAGAGAGTAACTCTTCTTCTCGTACTTTTTCTCAAACACCAGTGTCTCTGGCGAGACTGTGACCACAGAGCCCTTTGGTGCTATCACCTTCGCCTTATACGTCGCTGCACCGTCTCCAACGTTGGTGGCCATCCTCTGAAATGTCTGAAAAAATACTCCATCACTGCTATTAGTATACAGGCCGATAAATGATGGGTAATTGAGGTCAGAAGACACGTTCGAGCAAGTGTAAGTTGTTGATCTAGTGATGGTTAAGATTTGGTTCTGAGTGAAGTTCGTGGAGCACAGGAGGTTCACATAGTCTTGTGGAGTAGCATCATATATAAGACCTGGATCGAGGGCTCGGTTTGGGTCAACTTGACCCGCTCCCATGGCTAAAGGGGTAGCAATTTCTAAACCCTGCCCAGCGTCTCGGATCTCGCGTTGAGTGTTATCCAAAGGGTTAGCCGTGGTCATCATGGCGGACCTAATGGCTGCTGGACTCCATTCTGGATGTGCACCTTTTAGGAGGGCAGCAATGCCAGAAGCATGAGGACAAGCCATGGATGTCCCAGAAATGGCAATGAAATCAGTAGCCAAATATATGTTAGAACTAATGATAGCAGCAAATCCATTTGGAATCCAAGAAGCTAAGACTAAAGTCCCTGGTGCCATTACATCCGGCTTCAGAATGCCAGGATAGCTCGGTGAAGGACCTCTTGAAGTGTAGGAAGCAACAACTGGTGCAGGTTTTGTACCCACAAGTGTTTGTTGGTACTTAATAGATGCCGTAGGCTTAGTGTCACTTTCCGCATATTTGATCACTGCAATTGCGTCCTTTGAGCTAATCACCACACCGGGATAAGTGAACCTACTAGACTCCATGATTTCGTCAGCGATTAAGATTGCTGCTACAGCTGTTGTAGAAGACAGAGAGGACATTTGTTCGCCGTAAGAGCCAATGTCATCGCATATGATAACGCCAAAAGGAACTTGAGATAACAATGTGGTGGAGTTGCAGGAGGAAATGGTTTTGTTGTAAATGAGTGGCATGCTTTCCCCATAGCCTCTTGCTGGGAACATGGTCCATCCGGTGATGACTAACCCATTTCCAAGGGTCAAAGTTCCAGCGAACCACCGGTCGATAGAGCCTGCTGCAACAGTCAAGACCCACGGGATTCCATTATGTAATCTTCCAAGATCTGGACCTTCATTTCCTGCTGAGGAAGAAACAAGCACACCCTTCTCCATGGCACCAAAGGAAGCTACGGCGATTGGATCCTCATACAACGGCACATCATCGAACCCCATAGAGATGGATATAACATCAACCCCATCAGCAACAGCCTGGTCCATAC
The DNA here is from genome assembly GCA_033070095.1 of Escallonia herrerae. Lineage (NCBI taxonomy): Eukaryota > Viridiplantae > Streptophyta > Magnoliopsida > Escalloniales > Escalloniaceae > Escallonia > Escallonia herrerae. Next base: position 363,650 of record JAVXUP010000382.1, on the reverse strand, counting down.
CAGCAAGAACATCTGAAGCGTATCGCCCTTCATCCCAGAGGACCTTATACATGGCTACCCTAGCTTGCGGAGCCATCCCTCTGGCTGTCCCCTTGGCATAGCCAAAGTAGGAAGCTCCTTCGACATAGTATCCTGCGGCAGTTGACGACGTGTGTGTCCCGTGACCCTGAGTGTCCCTCGCGGAGTTCATGCTGAGGGTAACGTTGGGATTTGCAGCTATAACTCCCTTATTAAAATATCTAGCTCCAATGAGCTTTGAGTTACACATGGAAGAATTGAACTCTTGTCCCGCCTCGCACGTCCCCTTCCACCTCGTCGGGACACTGGTCATCCCGTCGTCCTTAAAGCTGGCGCTCTCTGGCCAGACACCTGTGTCAATGACACCAACTATAACGTCTTTGCCGTACTCTGACGCAGGCCACAGTCCAGTGACAGGATTGAGCGACAAGAACTCGAATGAGTGGGTGGTGTCAATGGTGACAACTCTGTCATTATATGCCGAGACGAAACCAGAAGTTCTTTTAAGAGCCTCTAGTTCAACTTTAGACAATAATGCACTGAAACCATGGAATGCATGATCATAAGAGTAGAGGAGGCTCGGAGAGGATTGATGCTCTTGGTCGTGGTTGGATTTGACAGAGTCAATGGTGGAGGAGTACCAGTGATGGTGGCTAGCAAAAGCCTTCGGCATGGAGGATTTGTCCATGTGGACAATGTAAGTAGACCTATCATGTTCTAGTGAAGCCGATGAGGTACCACGAAAAACCAAAAGAAAACATGGAAAGAACAATAGAAGAAGCACCCCATTAACCAGACCCATCATTGTTAAGGTATGAGACCAGTGGGGTGCATTAACTGGGTATATATACACGCACACAAATTAGCTGCAGTTTGATGGAAGCCGTTAAAGAAAACGAGTTCCTGGGCGGCTTTTGATGAGCAATTGGCTGGGGTTTTAGCCCTTGGAATCATCTAATCGTCAAGAAGAACCTTGGTCACATAACTGGCCACTTGTTGGCCGATCAACATCTGAAAGTGAAATGCCACTTAATGAATAATTACTTGTGGCATTGGATTTGACAAATAGTGGTAACAACAAGGGAAGTTTGACTCGTTAAGCTCAGGCCACTTCGAAGATCGTTTTGGTTGGAAGTTTTGACTTGGACCTGTTCATTTGCAACATCAAACAGCGAGCATGATTCATTTCTACAAAGATAATACTTCCGAAGAAGTCATAGTAACTGGCACGTGTAGAAAGAGACCGTTAATCTGGAAGGTAATATCTATATTATATTTATTACATATATAAAAGTTTGAATCCTTCAAAATTATTTTTTTAAACCATAATACTCTTCTTATATTCAAAAATTACTCTTTTACGTTCAAAACACTATTAAAATGCCTTGAATCTAGACTTTTTAAATAAATCTATCTTTTCTACTGCTCATAAATACTATATGGACAAAAAAATATATGAAATGAGTAGCTCGTACCTCTGGTGAGGGAGTTAGCTGAGGGAGTTAGCTTCTACAGCTAAGTCCCTCACCAGATCGATCCGCAACTTGATGCAATAGTTTGCCAATGATAACATCTTATAATATAAGTAGAACAATTAACTTTTTTTAAATAATTATTAGATTGTAATGGTTTTTTTTAAAGATAGATGGATTTTACTCTTATATTATTTTATGAATAATTGATTCCGCATTTTACATTCCCAATGAAAATTTGATAATATGGTTCAATAAACAAATAAAGAAAGACATGATTAATTTTTTCATTTTGCTTTTTTATATCTGGCTTTAAGACCTAATAATATATTTAAACGTAATTACATATGTGTGCGTGTGTTCGTTTGTTATATTGTATATGTTATACTAATTGTACATCTTATGTTTGACTATGCAAATGTTAGTAATTTTTTTAATCCAAACTTCATTAACATTGACCAACTTAACATTCATTTTCTTACTTTGATTGTTATGCAGTACTCTCACTATTTTCCTATTTAGCAATAGTTGTGGCTAGCCTTGAAGATTATTTGTCGATTATTATGTCTTAATAAATTCTAGAAATTACTCCTTTCACATTACTTATTGATAAAATATTGGCACAACTTTCTAATTAAGGGTGACTCTATCTCTTCCGCTTCTCTAAAATTTGAGGTTTTGAATATAAAGGTCAATGTAAATGACTACTATTTCCTTTAAATAGGCATCCCACCGTGTGTTAGTGAGCAATTACCAAGCACATTCTCCCTTCACTACAAGAGAATAAAATGATTTGCTTTTAGCTAGAGTTAGTTATTATGATTTTACTTCTTTTTTATCTTTATAAATACCACCATTACATGTTTAGATAATCTCTAACTATATGCTATATAAATGGATGGTTCTGCGTGTTTACAATCAGAAATTTACTTTATGATAATGAAAATTCTTCTCTGTACTACTTTTAATGTTGCCAAAAAAGAGAGGAGAACGGGTTAAATTGATTTCAACAGTACGAGTCAATGCTTTATTCTATTTATTTGTTTTATCTTTTGATATTGTCTTTCTATAACTACATATTACATGTACAACCATATGAGCCGGGGATAATGATTCATCATTTGTCGATAACGAGTAACAGAAGCGATAAAAGGAATACCACTAAAGCACTCTAGGTGATAAAAAAAATATAGTAATAGGATTAGAAGCATAGTTAATCCTTTTTCTTTCAACAAGAAAGTTTCAAATAACAATATTAACCCTAGAAAGTGGCCGTGTATTTGCAGATAGTTATGCATTTTCACATGTTCTGGGGGTTAGATGTTACTAACCTTTCGTTGCAGCTTTTTCTCAAAGAGTAAATGTGTTACATAATGAATGTGAAAAATATTTTATGAAACAAGATGAGTAAGGATAGTGGTGATACATTCACGACAACTTTTGTATTCATTAAGTTGGTTTACAATAAAAAATAGCAAAAACGAGTAAAAAATGATTGAAAGCCATCCAAAAGTCGCGGCTATAAAGATGCTGACATATAGTTAAATAGCAATTTGTTGATCGTTAAATTTGGTACTTTTAAGTTTAGACTAAACGAATCGATTTAAAGTAAGGTAAAAAGCCCGTCTACCATGAAAAGGACTAGGCGGTTTAACTACTTCGCCCAGTTACTCATTTTCTTTAAAGTAAGTGTTTTTACTTCAAAAGAATGATGGATAAGACCATGATAGGGATATGGGTTATCATTGACATCAAGTCGACGTACCTTTTTTTTTTTACATTCTATAGAAGTTATACGATATGAAGGTAATTGAGAGTTAGATAGATTCATAACATTTTTAAAGCAATTCTTATGCATATACATCTCAATTTCAACTTATGCTCTTAAATTCAATTGAATTACCATGAGAACACGTGAGAACCATAAGAAATTGATTGGAGAACACGTGTATCGTACGTGCATCCTACTAATATTAAAAAAACCTCAAACTCAAAGTTGATTGACTTTTCGAGAAGAGGCCAATAAGATTTTAGGCTAAATTGTTGAAGTGTTGGATGATAACTTTATCAGATTAATTTTATGCTACACCTCATACTTAGGGCTCAGTTACCCTAAAACCGCAGTATTTTAAAATTGGCACCCAACATCAAATAATCAAAAAACTTGACTTCCATCACCAAATGACGGTCAAAATGACCTTTGACCAGATGTCCATTAAATTTTTAAGGGCAAAATGGTCTGATTGCCCCTTAAAGCATACATGTCATCCCAGTCACCTACACATGGCCCAATTGGGCTTTCCACGTCATTTCTCTCTAACAACAAAAGAAGAAATGAAGCAGAAGAGAAAAGAAAGGGGGCAACTGCACCAACAAATAGCCTCCAACAGTGAAGTCCATGCGTCGTTATCTATGCGTGCTTTAGTGTATTTGGCGAGGACAGAATCAGCCACCGGCAATGGGTGCACCAACAGCCAATCGACCACCAAGGATGGTGTCATGCTGTCGTGCCACTGTACTGTGGATGCTACCGCCAGATTTTGCAACCACCAGATGTGTCGCTGTGCTGCCGGAGCAGCCAAAATCTATCAACGGTATGGTGCTGATGGTGATGAGGATCAAGGTGCATTGAAATTTTCTGATACATTTGATGGTGTTGGTAGTGACATTGGTTACAGTTAGTTGACATGGCAGAAGGATTGTAAAAATTACGGCCATTATTCACGATCATGGTGCCAAAGATGCTGTCTTCATTGTCGCGAAATCGATGTAGATGTTGGAGTCTTTTGGAGGCTGACTTGGCTATACAAGTGAGGTACATCTTGTCCATGACTTTGGATGGAGACCCATAATTATAATTCATCTATGGCTTAAATGGAATCAAAATCCAAGTGATCATTTTACCTTTCCTCTTTTGTTTGATTGTGTTTTCCCACTTCATGGGTTGATAATGATTTGGAGATTATGATTGATTCAAAACTTCACTTTCAAAATACTTGCCCCCAATTTCTTTCACAAACAACCTGCTTGGAGGATCAGATGACGTTATTGTGGCGATGATTGTGATGACAGGAGATGAACTTTGTGTGGTTGAAGTTTCTTACAATCCAACCACCAACCCTTTACTTCCTCCGTCGCTAGATCCGTGGACCACCGCCATCCGCTGGGTCTTTCTTTTCTCTTCACCGGTCAACCACCTCGACACTGCCTTGTCGTAACCAGATCGACGATCCAAGATCTACCGCCACTCAATTGCCGGGTCCCTCTATCAATGCCGAAAGTCCATGCCTGTAAAAAAAAGTCTTCGGTAGGCCGATTTGTAGTGGATAGCAGTGGTGAGAAAAGGGGAGATAGTGGTTGGTTATGGTAGGGGGTGAGGGGGGAGGGCAGAGATTGGTGGTGGTTTGTGGTGGTAGGTGGTGATGGGATGTAGTGGTTGGCTGTGGTGATAAACTGGGAAAATGGGTTAATCGATGACTGCGGGGGAGGAAGGGAGAAGGGGAGAGAGAGAGAGAATTATGGCTGTTGAGGGAAAATGATGTGGAGGATATTGGTGTGTATAGTTGGTGACTAGGATGGCAAGTGGATTCCATGGGTTAACAGACCCTTTTGCCCTTAAAATTTTAATGGACATCTGGTCAAAGGTCATTTTGATCGTCATTTGGTGATGAAAGTCAAGTTTTTTGAATATTTGGTGTTGGGTGCCAATTTTAAAACACTGGGATGCTGGGTGCAACTGACCCCTAAGTACAGGGTGTAGCGTAAAATTAATCCTAACTTTATCCTTTTTTCCAATAATTGTTGCTCCAACACCACTTTGAAATATCCAATTCAAAACTACGTTGGTGCTTTTGCAAGGCTTATATGCTGAAGTTAGAGATTCATATTTTCAAAGAGGAATTATCATACCCAACTTGTCTTCCCCCTTTTCCATTTCACTTTTCGTTCTATGTTTTCTGTAATACCAAACTTCCTAAGATTAGCAAATTAATTCCGTTTCAGGATAGTAGCCATACTAGAGTACCTGCATGCATTTTCATGGAATTAAGCAGCACTTTCTATAGCATTTTCTTGGACAGTTTTTTTGCATTACTTCTTATAGGTGGGTTGGACATAGTTCATGTATAACGTGATTTGTAATTTCCCAAGTGTGAATAAGGTCAGTCAGATACCTATAACATACATTATAAGCTCAAGAAGGAAGACAGAAATAGAAGTCCCTCGCAGTATTGCACTTTTCCATAGTGTCCAAACCAAACCACATTATTGTATTCTCCAAATCACTTTTACTACATTATTAGAAACTCAGGCATCACCAGTTAAAACTAAACTACGCACGGCTTTCTACATGTATGGTTTGCATGTTTGCTCATGCTAAAGCTAACGGCAAGACCAAAGTAAAAGAATGGTTCTGGGCTAGAATCGGGAATTCCAAAGACACATTTGAGGATAAAATCACATACACAGCTCGGCATTCCAAGTGCAAACTCCAACTGCAAGTATATCCTAATTTCAAAATCTGTTGATAAACAAAGCAGACTTAAGAGGTTAAGAGCAGTAACAAGACTCAATACAGTAGTGACACAAGATAAGTCGTTAAACCAGCGGTTCACGCCTGCAATAGCATAAGATGACTAGCCCATTTCCAAGAGTCAAAGTTCCAGCGAACAACCAGTCGATAGAGCCTGCTACAACAGTCAAGACCCACATGATTCCATTATGTAATCTTCCAAGATCTGGACATTCATTTCCTGCTGAGGAAGAAACAAGCACATGTTAGACTTAATTTCATTCATCTTGACCCCATAATCAAGATCATTAGAATCTTACAATAACATAAACATAAGAACAATAGGGTTACGAACTCACTGGAATCGAAGGAAGTCATAGATTACCAAGAGTTTATTTCGATGATGAAAGAACGCCAAGATGCGGAAGCGAACACGTACCCTTTGATGTTGATATTCACTACTCTTCTCTATTCTTGATGATGGAATAGAGTGGTGTATTTTTTTCTTTTGTCTAGGAAGCAAAGAGTGGCCAAAACATAATAATACCCTAGCCTCCAAGAAAAGAGATATTTATATAGAGAGAGTAGTGGGATCAACCCTAAAGCCTGCCAAATCTCAATCGTCCATCAAAATTAAGAGATTAGGGTCTATAAGCCTTTTATACACAATAAATCATCAGTGTATTGGATGCTACAATTAAATAGGCCCATAATGTTATTTAGCCTAATTTAATTAATTAATGTCCAATTCAAATAATAAGTCAACATTAGTATGACCCGTTAGGCCACCTAATTGGATTGGACCGATCAAATCCAACATTCTCCCACTTGGCCAAGGGTTATACTAAGGTTGATGTCATAAGTTTTGACATAACGAAATTGAACAAAACATCCCGTAAGTTAGGCCAAATTTAACAAGAAATACTAAAATCGAATCGAAGATAGTATCCGTGTCTCTCAATGCCACAGAACCATTCTCCGGTTACAATCTCAGAACTTTTGTCAAATATGACAGTCAACAGCTTAATAGACATGAACTGCATCGTTCCATAATAAATAACAATATGAACGAGTTCATGTGATCCTTACATGAGTGTTTGTTTCAGAATACTTCAAATGTGCACTTTTAACGAGAAGTAACAAACCATAATCATAATATCCAGAATCCATAACATAAGGTGATCACGGAAATAAATGTCACAAATTAAAATCTCATCATCAAAAGGAAAAGCTATCAACCAAAATCCATGCTAGCAACATATTCTCTAAAGAGATTGGGTGGTAAGCCATTCGTCATGGGATCCGTTAACATAGCGGTCGTACTGATATAGTGAATAGACAATATGTGATTCTGAATTATTTCCCTCACAACGAGGTACTTAATCAATAATCTCAAAGGTGTTTACACACCCTGCATAATCAGAATTAGAATAACCAATAAACTCACGGTTATCTGACTTCCTATAGGTAAACATGAAATCCTTGGTACCCTATAAGTAGCGCATGACTTTCTTGGCTGCTTTCCAATGACCCATTACTGGGTTTATTTGGTAACGTCCAAGCATGCCAACAACATACGCTATATCTGCGCGAGTACAGACTTGAGCATACATAAGACTCCCTACTGCTGATGCATAGGGAATACGCTCCGTTTTGTCTTGCTCCAGTTGGTTCCTAGGACATTGTAGCAAACTAAATTTGTCACCCTTAACAACAGGGGCAACAGTGGGAGCACAGTTATGCATATTGAACCTTTTCGGAACCTTATCAATGTAGGCTCTTTGGGATAATCCCAATAGCTCACGAGACCTATCTCGGTGAATCTCAATGCCTATAACATAAGAGGCCTCTCCAAAATCTTTCATATCAAAATTTTTAGACAGAAAGTTTTTTGGTCTCATGCAACATATACATATCACTACTAGCAAGTAAGATATCATCTACATACAAAACTAGAATGATAAACTTACTCCCACTGATCTTTAGGTATATACATTGGTCCACTGCATTTTCTTTAAAGCCAAATTTACTAATCACATCATGGAACTTAAGATACCATTGTCTATAGGCTTGCTTTAATCCGTATATGGATTTCTTCAACAGACATTTCATATGTTCCTTGCCTTCAACCATAAACCCTTCTGGCTTAGTCATACAGACATTTTCATGCAAGTCACCATTAAGAAATGCAGTCTTTACATCCATTTGATGTAGCTCTAAATCATAATGAGCCACTAAAGCCATGACTATTCGAAAGGAATCCTTTTTCGACACAGGAGAAAATGTTTCATTATAATCTATCCCCTCCCTTTGAGTGAAACCTTTAGCGACGAGTCTAGCCTTGTATCTTTCGACATTAACTTTAGGATCTAGCTTAATTTTATAGACCAATTTACAGCCTACAACTTTGGCCCCTTCAGGCAAGTCAACAAGGTCCCAAACTTCATTTATTTTCATTGACTCTAACTCATCTTCCATGGCCTCAAGCCATTGAGTTGAGTGATTGCTCATAATAGCTTCTTTAAAGGATGTGGGATCATTTCCTATGCCTAGATTATAGTCAGCCTCATCTAGGTACACAATATAGTCATCAGAGATGGCTGTCCGTCTCTCTCTTTCTAACCTTCGAAGAGGTTGCTCATTGACAGGAATTGAAGTAGGATCCGTAATAAGGGGCACATCATTAGGTACAACCTCGGGTGCATCGTTACCCTTTCTATGAGGTAATGGCGCACCAACCTTTTGGATAACAGGAATAGAAACATGATCCTGAATTTCCTCAATGTTTATTATTCTTGGTGTACAACTCCCACTATACTCAGCATCTTCAAAAAATATTGCATGCCTACTTTCAACAATTCTAGTGGTATGTGATGGACAGTAAAATCTAAAACCCTTAGACCTTTTAGGGTAACCTATAAAATGACAACTTATGGTCTTGGGATCGAGTTTCTTAGTATGCGGATTGTAGACTTTTGCTTCAGCTAAACATCCCCACACATGAAAATATTCTAAACTTGGTTTCCTCTGTGTCCATAATTCAAAAGGTGTTTTAGGCACAGACTTACTGGGAACCCTGTTAAGAATATGCACAGCTGTTTTAGTGCTTCAACCCACAAAAACTCTGTTAGAGTGCTTTGGCATATCATACTTCGTACTATATCCATGAGGGTACGATTTTGCCGTTCAGCTACACCATTCTGCTGGGGTGTACCTGGCATTGTATACTGAGCGACGATGCCACATTCTTCCAAATACAAGGCAAAAGGACTAGGGTTACGATCCATTTCAGAAAATTTTCATAATATTCTCTGCCTCTGTCAGATCTTACAACTTTAATCTTTAGGTCGAGTTGATTTTCAACTTCGGCTTTGTAAGTCTTAAACATGGCAAGTGAATTAGATTTTTCATGAATGAGGTAAACATATCCATCACGAGAATAGTCATCAATAAAGGTGATAAAGTATCTATGACCACCAATACCCGGTGTAAGGAAAGGTCCATAAATGTTAGTGTGGATAAGCTTTAAAAGTCCCGACCTTCGAGTGGCACCACGTTTATTGCCTTTTACAAATTTTTCTTTAATACATTCAATACATGTGTCAAAATCTGAGAAATCTAAAGAATGAAGAATTCCATCCTCAATGAGGCATTCCATTCTGCCTCGTGATATGTGACCTAGACGTTCATGCCACAATTAAGCAGAATTTCATTCTCTCTCTTTCTCTTACCACAAGTTTTAGCAACTACATCATTCACGTTCATTGTTTTTAAGGATTCAGTAAAAGAAGTATTCAAAAGTAATTTGTAGAGGTTTCCCTCCAACAAATCGGAACCTATAACTCTAGGGTAAAGGAAAAGAGAGAAGCCTTTATTCTCAAACTTAAACGAACATCCATAAGCGTCAAGTCTAGAAACAGAAATAAGATTTCTAGTCATACTGGGACATAAATAGTATCAACTAAATCCAAATTGAAGCCATTCTCCAAAACTAAACGGAGAGTTCCTACAGCTTCAACTTGAGCTTTCTCTCCATTTCCTACTAGAACATTACGGTCCCCTTTGTTTAACTTCTTCACGGAAAGGAATCCCTACAATGAATTAGTTATGTGCACAGTTGCACCTGTGTCAACCCACCATGTATTTAAAGGAGCATCAATTGTATAAAACTCATAACAAACGCAAATAGATAAATTACCTTTCTTTTCCAACCATTCTCTGAATTTATGACATTCTTTCCTCATGTGTCCTTTATCCTTACAAAAGTGACACCTGGGACCAGAAGAACCCTTGGTACCAGAAGAGCTTGCCTTGTCAGTCTTGGTTATAGAAGCACTCTTATTCCCTTGCACATTACCTTTGCCAAATTTCTTTCCTTTTCCTTTAGATGGAATAGTTATGGCAACGTGATCATTATCAGGTTGTTCAGACTTTAGCCTCTCTTCTTCTTGGACACACATGGAAATCAACTCGCTCATCTTCCACTTCTCTTTCTACGTGTTATAGTTAATTTTAAAAGGACCAAACTGCGCAGGAAGGGAAGTCATAATAAAGTGCACGAGAAAACCTTCAGAGATTTTCATGTCCAAACCTTTTAGTTAAGAAGCCATATCATTCATCCGTAAAATATGTTCAGGAACACCATTGGATCAACTGTACTTGAGCGTAACTATTTTAATGATGAGAGTAGTAGCATGTGCCTTGGAAGAACCCTGAAACTGCTCTTCAATATGAGCAAGGTACAGCTTAGCACTATCCGAGTCAGGAATGGTTCCGCGAATAGCAGTCGTAATGGAGCCTTTCATAATCATTAGGGATATGAGGTTGGAACGCTCCCACTTTTCATAAGCCACCTTTTGCTCAGTAGAGCTTTCAGCCGTAAGGGCAGTAGGCGCGTCAACCCGTAAAGCATAATCCAAATCCATAACTCCAAGGATTATGCTAATCTGCTTTTTCCATTTTCTAAAATCGGTGCCGCTCAATGATTTGATAGAGGAAAGATAGCCAGTAATTGCAGCAGGATTGTATGCTAAATAATAACAATAATCATGCACGTTAGTACCGAAAATTCACATGATGAAAACAGTTAGTTCATCATTTAACATAATAAAATAAATTGAGAGATAAACAATTTATTTGTATGAAAAAGGTAAATACACAAAACCTTTCTTAATTTTAGACTAATTCTTGAAATCACAATAATATTGGCACGTTATATTCATCGGTATCCTAAATAAACCAATATTAAAATACATATGTTATCAATAATAATATATCAAATAAACAATTTTAATAGGCATAATTAAAATACATAAGCCCTTTTGAAAACCCATTTTAAAATGACCAAACAGGCCCAATTCAGTATCTACAAGCCCCTTGTAGGAGGACATAACAGGCCCAAATCGGAGGCCGAAACAGGCCCTTCTAACTGGCCAAACAGGTCCAATTCGATGATCAATTAACAGGCCCAAAACAGGCCTAATGAAGGTCTGGCCTTTCGGCCCAGATGTGCTAGGCTAAATTAAAGGGCCTTTTGCGGCCCAAAAGTTTCAGCCCATCCAACAAAACACTAGCTACAAGGGCCAACGGCTTGAGGCCACAGAATAGGTCCAAAACAGGTCTAAATTCTTTCTGCTAGGCCAAAACATAACACTTAACTAGATAGAAAGCATTTAACATAATCTGGGCCAATCCCGCAATAGATTATCAAGAGTTTATTCTGATGATGAAAGAACGCCAAGATGCGGAAGCGAACACGTACCCTTTGGCATTGATCTTCACTACTCTTCTCTATTCTTGATGATGGAATAGAATGGTGTATTTTTTTCTTTTGTCTGGGAGGCAAAGAGTGGCCAAAACATAATAATACCTTAGCCTCCAAGAAAAGAGATATTTATATAGAGAGAGAGTAGTGGGATCAACCCTAAAGCCTGTCAAATCTCAACCGATTATCAAAGTTAAAAGATTAGGGTTTATAAGCCTTTTATACACAATAAATCATCAGTGTATTAGATGTTAAAATTAAATAGACGCATAATGTTATTTAGCCTAATTTAATTAATTATATCCAAGTCAAATAATAAGTCAACATTAGTATGACCCCGTTAGGCCACCTAATTGGATTGGACCGATCAAATCCAACAGCACACCCTTCTCCATGGCACCAAAGGAAGCTACGGGGATTGGATCCTCATACAACGGCACATCATCGAACCCCATAGAGATGGATATAACATCAACCCCATCAGCAACAGCCTGGTCCATACCAGCAAGAACATCTGAAGCGTATCGCCCTTCATCCCAGATGACCTTATACATGGCTACCCTAGCTTTTGGAGCCATCCCTCTGGCTGTCCCCTTGGCATAGCCAAAGTAGGACCTTCGACATAGTTTCCAGCTGCAGTTGACGACGTGTGTGTCCCGTGACCCTGAGTGTCCCTCGCCGAGTTCATGGTGAGGGTAACGTTGGGATTCGCACCTATAACTCCCTTATTAAAATATCTAGCTCCAATGAGCTTTGAGTTACACATGGAAGAATTGAACTCTTGTCTCGCCTCGCACGTTCCCTTCCACCTCGTCGGGACACTGGTCATCCCATCGTCCTTAAAGCTGGCGCTCTCTGGCCAGACACCTGTGTCAATGACACCAACTATAACGTCTTTGTCGTACTCTGAGGCAGGCCACAGTCCAGTGATAGGATTGAGCGACAAGAACTCGAATGAGTGGGTGGTGTCAATGGTGACAACTCTGTCAATATAAGCCGAGCCGAAACCAGAAGTCCTTTTTAGGGCCTCTACTTTATCTTTAGACAATAGTGCACTGAAAGTCCGAAACCGTGGAATGCATGGTCATAAGAGTAGAGGACGATGGGAGAGGATTGAGGCTCGTGGTTGAGGTTGGATTTGAAAGTCAATGGTGGAGGAGTACCAGTGATGGTGGCTAGCAAAAGCCTTGGCCATGGAGGATTTGTCCATGTGGACAAATTTAAGTAGACCTATCATGTTCTGGTGAAGCTGATAAGGTACTGTTCCCAACCTATTCTGGTCGTACCCAAGGGCCCACTAGGGGTCCCGCCTTGCACATCGAACCAGTCAAAGTGCACACGCTCATGTCACGTACACTTCTTGCTTCACACGCCTTAATCACCAATTTTTCACGTTAGCATGACTCACGGTACCACGTTCATCGCGACGAGACCACCCGAACACCTTTTCGTCAGAATCATTGACCGACGGCCCGACCGGAACGACGGGGCCAAGGAGCAAAAGCATTGGCCAACCCCATGGGGTCGGCCTCGGCCTCCCCTGGGGGTTGGCCTTGGCCTTTCCCCCCGGTTGTTTACTCTTCACGCAAAGTCCCTTCCGCGCTTTGTTCTTTTCATACACTTCGTATGTGACTTTGGCACCTTGTTCGTCACATGGGTACGATTCATGTCGACACGCTCGTCGTAACGCAACTTCCAGATTCGTCATTGCCTATCAAAACACCTACCGTCGGCGCGTCCAAAGTTCACCTAGGAGGGGGAGTGGCCTTGGCCTCCCTTCATGGGAGTTGGCCATTGGCCTCGGCCACCCCTAGGGTCGGCCTCGGCCTCACCAAGGGGTCGGCCTTGGCCTCCCCAAGGGTGGTGGCCTTGGCCTTCCCCCAATTTTTGGCCTATGGCCTCCCCCCTCGCGCGTACTTGTTTTTCTCGAGTCTTTGCACCTCCGCGATGTTTACGGACATTCATACACCAACCTCGCGACGTCTGTCATGCATCAACCTCGCGACGTCCGTCCTCCACCAACCTCACGACATCCGTCATGCACCAACCTCGCGACGTCCATTGTGCATCAACCTCGCGACGTTCGTCGTCCATCAACCTCGCGACATCCGTCGTGCACCAACCTCGCGACGTCCGTCGTCCATCAACCTCGCGATGTCCATCACTCGTGACCGGGCATCGCTTCCGCGATGCCCGTCGCCCAAAGTCACGCGCTACAGCCGAATGACTCGTCACCGATGACCTCACACCATCACTCCCAACTTTGTCATTACTACATGTTCCATTCATTATTTTGTCATAACAGGAACACTCAACTCATCCCATCTACGGGACACACGACATTCGTCGCAGTGCCCGTGCGCCACTCTCATGATGCGTGCCCCCGGTACCAAGTATTGCTCCGCGACGCGCCCGTGCGCCATTCTCATGATATGTGCCCCCAGCACCAGGTATTGTCTCATACCGTTGGCATCGCGCCCATGCGCCATAGTCAATGTCTCATGATGTAGGCACATCGTCCATGCACCACAATCATGTTACATGCTTACGGGATGGGCTCACAACCTTAAAGCCATTGCCGTCACAATCGCGGGGGCTCCGGCCCTCGCAGCGGGATGGACTCACAACCTTAAAGTCATCGCCGCCACGGGATGGGCTCACAACCTTAAAGCCATCGCCGTCACAATCATGGGGGGCTCCGGCCCTCGCAGCAGGATGAACTCACAACCTTATAGTCATCGCTGCCACAGGATGGGCTCACAACCTTAAAGCCATCACCGTCACAATCATGAGGGGCTCCGGCCCTCGCAGCAGGATGGACTCACAACTTTATAGTCATCGCTGCCACGGGATGGGCTCACAACCTTAAAGCCATCGTCGTCACAATCATGGGGGCTCTGGCCCTATCAACAGGATGGACTCACAACCTTATAGTCATCGCTGCCACGGGATGGGCTCACAACCTTACATCCATCGCTGTCATAATCACGGGGGGCTTCGTTCGTAGTGCTCCGGCACGAGGACCCCTCGCAGCGGGATAGGCTCGTTACCATAAAGCTATCGCCGTCTTCATTCCGGGGGGCTCCGTTCGTAGTGCTCCGGCACAAGGACCCTTCGTCGTGGGATAGGCAACTCCTCCGGGACACTATCTCTGCCAAGGTGTCTTCGTGACTGGCCTACGTGCTCCGGCACTGGGGGCTCGCGCGGCACCCCTATGGACTATGACCCCCGGGTCACCCCGAGACAGGAGCAGGTCTTCAGAGGGCATCGCGCCTAGTCTGCCTGGCAGTTGGGCGTCGGGTCTTTCCCACCACTGCCAGGCCTGTGGGACTCTGCAAGGGCTTGGATTGGTGGCTAGATCAAGGGGGTTCTCTGGCCACACCGACGCTGTGGGAGCCAGTCTTTCCAGACAAACAGAGCGACGCTGTGCGGGGCAGGCTGGGTGAATATGCGATTCGACAGTCCGTGGAGCACCGACAGCTGTGGACCCCTAGGTGATGTGTCACTCCTGGGGAGCGCCACGTGTCGCGTGATGACATCATCATCTCAACCTCTAGAAATAGAGGTCTTGAGAATTCATTTGCAGGACTGGAACACTTCCAGACTTTTTACTCTCACTCTAGAATCCTAGAGAGAGAAACATACAGGACCCTGACTCTGGACCTAAGCATCGGACTGTGACTGTCGTCGTGTATTCACCCTGCGCCTTCGCCCTCGCAGTACTGCCACCCTCAGGCTCTGTCTGGGAAGCCCTTGGTCTGTGCCCTTGCTCCACCCTTGTTGTGTCTCACATCATCACACTTGGCATCGGACTCGGACTGTATTCCTTGTGGCACCTCCACGTCGACTGCAAACCCACCTTCCTTGGCATCATTTTGACGACTCTGCTGGGGAGGTGAGCATCGCAGTGCAGTTCGTCTTGTGCCCGACACAACCAAGCAACCATGCATCAGCAACGCTGGACTACCAGCCAAAGCCTTGACCCAGCCGTCCAAGAGGAGCATCACCTCGAGGACCAAGAGGAGACATGTCACAACCAACTCTAGGCTCCCCCTACGATGGATGCACCCGATGTGGCCGCGATCATCGACGCCACAATCCAACACTTTAATCCTACCATCACCGACCTCCAAGACTCTCAATCTGCTCTCATGGCTGTCATCTTAGAAATGCAAAAATCCATCCAAGTCTTGACTTCACAAACATAGACTTCTTAAGGCCTTTGAGCTCCCTACCCTGTGTCCGCTGCTCACCCCGTGTCATCCCAACCTCCTACTCAGATCCAGCTTTCAGGGCCTGGGCTAGTTTTGGACATTGCTCAGGTCCTAGTGTCGCGACCATTGCTGCCTTGGTCCTCCGGGCCCTTGACAGTAGGACTCGCGGCACCTCAGCCCGCGGCGCCACGCCTTACCCTTGCTCGAAGCACTTCGGAGATTCACAACTCAATTGAGATGGAGCCTAACACAAACGTAACCAACCAAAACCTAAGCACAAGTCGTTCCCCCGACTTACTCCAGTTGATCCTGCCTGACGATCGGCTTCCAGTCGCTGACATTACCCATATGCAAACCATACCCCAATAAGTTACTCTCCACCACCAACCCCTCTCGACCGTTGTCATCCCCTCAATGCCTTAGGTTGCCCTGTCTGGGGGCTCTGGTGCCCGGATCATCCCGACAGGGCACAAACCCTCACATGCTTCGTACGTCACCAAGCATGACCTTGATGCCATCCTTCGCCGTCTCAAGCAGTCATCCTTACCACACTCCCCCTCTAAGCTGTCAGGCCATGCTCTTTACTCCGGTAGCCTCATTACCAAGCCCTTCCCTGTCAAGTACAAGCAACCATCCTTCACATTGTTCAACGGCAAAGAGGGCAATGCCCGCGAGCACATCACCCATTTTGCTGGCTCTCTGAAGCACTACGGGGAGGACGACAATTTGAAGCTTCGTGAATTCCACAAGTCCCTGACTGGCCTCGCCTACTCTTGGTATCATCAGATTCCTGACGGTACTATCCACTCCTGGTCCGACATGGTCCAGCTCTTCCTTGACAAGTTTCACTATGAGACGGAGCGTGTGACCATCGTTGACATTGCCGGAATCCGCCAGAACCCCGGGGAAGATCTCAACACCTATGTTACGCGATTTCATCATAAGTGCTTGGAATGCACTGACTTCAGTAAGGATGAAACCCTCGTACCCATTTGCATCAAGAACATGAAAGACACCTACAGGGTCTACCTTGAAAACCTTCAGCTTCGGTCTTGGGGACATCTCAAGGAAGCTGCACGACGCACATATGACTCGATCGGTCTGTCAAGGACCCCAAAACCAACCTCATATTGCCTTGACCGCGACGACGGAAGCAGCCAGTAACGACGACAACAACCGCAAGCGTCGGTCCCAAGGAAGGGATGGATGCCCTGACAAGAGAAGGCAGCAGATGCCTACCTCGGAATACCTGTATGACTTGAAGACTGTTAGAGCTCTCCTCGAGACATGGATCAACGACAATGCTATAACCCTGCCCAATGCCAACGCTGAACCTACATCGGAAGAATTAGCCCATCCCAACTACTGCCCCTATCATCAGAAGGTCGGTCACGGCCTCAAGTGGTGTAGGGACCTCAAGTTCGTCTTCGCCGACAAAATTGCATCTGGCGAGCTCAAACTCTAAGCCCGGGACATTTGAACCAACCGCCCAAGCCTTAGCCTGCCTAGTGCGTTTTCCACACTTGTATTTTTTTCCTTCGTTTTGCAAGCTTCCATGTACTCAACTCCCATGTACCAAGGCATGTTGCCTATCTTTTGTAATCAATGAAGTTGCATTTTCCAGACTTAGAAATTTTTTCAAGCCATAGGGCTCTTGCACAGGCCTACTGACACCACTCTTGATGCCATCACCGACTACCTTGGGGGCTTCACCCCTTCCCAACCCCTTCAGCCTCACATACCATATCGACTTGGTACGTGGTGCGCGGGGTGGCTCGAGCCACGTTACTAAGTCTCAACGCTGTCAGTTGACACCCCCCAGGTCTCGCGACCGCCTCTGCCAGGTATGCATGCAACACGCCTCACCAACCCTCCCTTACCTTCGTCACTCGGTCGGTCATCGATGCCAGCCATCACCCTGAGTCCCCCATCCCGCTCATCTCAACCTCTCGTGCTTGAGGTCGCATGACCACCCTTTATAAAAAAAAAATAATTTCTTGACACTTAGAAAAATTTTCATTTTTTTCGCAACCGGTCATCGATGATCACCCTCAGCGGTCTCCCTCGGCACCCTTGTCCGAGCTCAACACTTAGAAAAAAATTTTGTTACAAAAAATTTTCACCCCTTATACCCTATGCTCCTTCTAACACTTGAAAAATGTTCTCAACACTTCGAAAATTTGCTCACCCCCTTCGCACTCCTCCCTCTCACCCTGCCTACTCGTGGTCGGGTCACCACCCTCTCACCCTCGTTCTACACTTAGAAAATTTTTTCAAAATTTTCATCTCCCCCACATACTCCCAACATTCATGCTCTCATCACTCTCCCTCTAACATTTTTTTCTCTCCTCCCTCGCCATTCTTGTTCGAGCGTCACTCTCCACTTTTCGACACTTAGAAAAAAATTTCACATAATTTTCATCTCCCTCCCACCAACCCCCTCACTCTCCCTCTAAAATTTTTCATCTTCACTCCCACCATCTCACTCCTTTCATTCTCATCTTGTTCATTGTGAAGAGTTTTATTGGGGGCTCCCTCTTTAGGGTTGCAAAAAAAAAAATGAATAATAAAAAAATTAATTATTTATTTATTTTTCTATTTCAAAATTCAAAAGGATCTGGCAGAACCCGCCCCACCCGAACCGCGCGCCCATTTTCTCTCTCAGCCTCGCGCCCAGACCCGCGGCCCAAACCCGACCCACCCGAACCTGACATGCGTCCCTCCCCTAACCCTAACCCTAATTACCATCTATTTCTCCTTCTCCCTCATGCGCCGCCCAGCTTTGGCGCCGCTGCCCTTCGGCCGTTCCTCAGCCGGCCCACCCCCACCGGCGACCATCCCCCCATCCCTCCGGCGGCCTCGGCCTCTCCCCCATTTCTCCTACTTCCCTCCTCTTTCCCCGCTGCACCAAGCCGCCGCCCCCCTCTCCCCCTTCCCTTCCCCTTTTCCTCCATGGCTGACCCAAGCTCGGCCTAAGCCTCACCCCCATCCCCTCACCGGCCTCGGCCTCCCCACCCCGCCAGCCTCGGCCTTCACCCCCTCCCCCCTTTCCCCTTCCCCTTTCCCCCTCACCCATCACCCCGCCCCCTCCTTGGTCGGCCTTGGCCTAGCGGCCTTGGTCGGCCTGGGCCACTTGGTCAGCCGGCCTTGACCCTCCCCTTCCCCTCCCTACCTCCATCTTCTCCCCCGCTCCCACGGCCGGCCCGGCAGCCTGCTGCCGCCGTGCCATCCTCTCCCATTTTCTTTCTTCTTCCATTTTCCTTCTTCCCAAAATCCCCAAAGTCAAGGCCAACCCCCCTCCCCCTTTGCATCCACAAGCCATTTCACTTGGCCTTCACCCTTTTCCCCACTTCGACCTCCACCACCACACCGAAGCCGACATCACCCACAACTTCGGCTTGCCCACCTTCACCCAACGACCGAACACCGACAACCAAGACCAAGCACTTCAATTTTTTTTTTTACAACCTTGACCGCCGTGCATCGGTCGCGCCCCGGCGCCCGTCGTGGACTGCCCCAGCATTAAGACGCTCGATCGCGCCCCTCATGACGATGTCCTTCGACATCAATGTACTTGGTAAGTGGTGTGCGAGGTAGCTCGAACCACTTACCCCGTCGCCATGGCCCAGGCGCCGCCTCCGCGAACCCCGTAGCCCGCGCCCCGGTGCCAGTCTTGGATTGCCCCAGCATCACGATGCCCGATCGTGCCCTTGTCGCGCCCCTCATGATGATGTCCTTCGACATCAATGTAGTTGGTAGGTGGTGTGCGAGGTAGCTCGAACCACTTACCCCGTCGCCGTCGCCCGGACCTCACTCCGCAACCCCCGTCGCCCAGCCATCACTTCGCGACCCCCGTCGCCCAGAAGTCACTCCACTACCCCCGTCGCCCATACACACTCCGTCGTGCCCATGCGCCGCGTCACTGATACAGTCGCGCCCCCGGGCTTTCTGTCACTTTATAGTGCCCTCGGCACCTTACTCACTCCATCACGCCCGTCTACTTATTCATACTTAGAATTCTTTTGCAACATTGACAGCCTTGCATTGCCCGTGACCCTAGTCACCCTCGTACGGACGCCATCTCCGCGACCTCCGTTGCTCGGACGCCATCTCTGTGACCTCCGTCGGTCGGATGTCATCTCTGCGACCCCTATCGCCTGTGCTCCCGCACCCTATCATCATGCCCTTGTGTCAACTCCTATCCATACTCAGGCTTTAGTAGGTGGTGCACGAGGTGGCTCGAGCCACCTACTCTTCATCTTCATCATGCCGTGACAACGTTAACACCTCTCGAACCAACAAACATAAAAAATTCTTCAACGTGTGAACTTACGAATATGCGTGCGGCGCCCGCTCGGGTTGCCCCTCCGCGCACACCACACGCAGGAGGCTTATGTTCCCAACCTATTCTAGTTGTACCCAAGGGCCCACTAGGGGTCCCACCTTGCACATCGAACTAGTCAAAGTGCACACGCTCATGTCAAGTACACTTCTTGCTTCGCACGCCTTAGTCACCAATTTTTCACGTTAGCATGACTCACGGTACCACGTTCATCGCGACGAGACCACCCGAACACCTTTTCGTCAGAATCATTGACCGACGGCCCGGCCGGAACAACGGGGCCAAGGGGCAAAAGCATTGGCCAACCCCATAGGGTCAGCCTCGGCCTTCCCCAACCCCATGGGGTTGGCCTCGGCCTCCCCTGGGGGTTGGCCTCGGCCTCCCCTGGGGGTTGGCCATGGCCTTTCCCCTCTGGTTGTTTACTCTTCACGCAAAGTCCATTCCGCGCTTTGTTCGTTTCATTCACTTCCTATGTGACTTTGGCACCTTGTTCGTCATGTGGGTACGATTCATGTCGACACGATCGTCGTAACACAACTTCTGGATTTATCATTGCCTATCAAAACACCTACTGTCGGCGTGCCCGAAGTCCACCTAGGAGGGGGAGTAGCCTTGGCCTCCCTTCATGGGAGTTGGCCATTGGCCTTGGCCACCCCCTAGGGTCAGCCTTGGCCTTCCCCCAATTTTTGGCCTATGGCCTCCCCCCTCGCACGCACTTGTTTTCTCGAGTCTTTGCACCTCCGCGATGTTTACGGACATTCGTACACCAACCTCGCGATGTCCGTCATGCACTAACCTCACGACGTCCATCCTCCACCAACCTCGCGACATCCGTCGTGCACCAACCTCGCGACGCTCGTCGTCCATCAACCTAGCGACGTTCGTCGTCCATCAACCTCGCGACGTTCGTCGTCCATCAACCTCGCGACGTCCGTCATGCATCAACCTCGCGACGTCCGTCGTCCACCAACCTCGCGACGTCCGTCGTTCACCAACCTCGCGACGTCCGTCGTTCACCAACCTCGCGACGTCCGTCGTTCACCAACCTCGCGACGTCCGTCGTCCACCAACCTCGCGACGTCCGTCGTCCACCAACCTCGATACGTCCGTCGTGCACCAACCTCCCGACGTCCTTCGTCCATCAACCTCACGACGTCCGTCGTGCACCAACCTCGCAACGTCCGTCATGCAACAACCTCGCGACGTCTGTCGTCCATCAACCTCGCGACGTCCGTCTCTAGTGACCGCGCATCGCTTCTGCGATGCCCGTCGTCCAAAGTTGAGCGCTACAGCCGAATGACTCGTCGCCGACGACCGCACACCATCACTCCCAACTTTGTCATTACTACATGTTGCATTCATTATTTTGTCATAACAGGCACACTCAACTCATGCCCCATATACGGGACACACGACGTTCGTCGCAGTGCCCGTACGCCACTCTCATGATGCGTGCCCCTGGCACCAAGTATTGCTCCGTGACATTCGTCGCCGCCCCTATGCACCACTCTCATGATGCGTGCCCCCGGCACCAAATATTGCTCTGCGACGTTCGTTGCCGTGCCCGTGCGCCATTCTCATGATATGTGCCCCCGGCACCAGGTATTGTCTCATGCCGTTGGCATCGCGCCCATGCACCACAATCAATGTCTCGTGCTATAGGCACCGCACCCATGTGCCACAAGCATGTTACATGCTTACAGGATAGGCTCAGAACCTTAAAGCCATCGCCGTCACAATCACGGGGGCTCCGGCCCTCGCAGCAGGTTGGACTCACAACCTTATAGTCATCGCAGCCATGGGATGGGCTCACAACCTTAAAGCCATCGCCGTCACAATCATGGGGGGCTCCGACCCTCGCAGCAGGATGGACTCACAACCTTATAGTCATCGCTGCCACGGGATGGGCTCACAACCTTAAAGCCATCGCCGTCACAATCATGGGGGGCTCCGGCCCTCACAGCAGGATGGACTCACAACCTTATAGTCATCGCTGCCACGGGATGGGCTCACAACCTTAAAGCCATCGCCGTCACAATCATGGGGGGCTCCGGCCCTCGCAGCAGGATGGACTCACAACCTTATAGTCATCGCTGCCACGGGATGGGCTCACAACCCTACAGCCATCGCCGTCATAATCACGGGGGGCTCCGTTCGTAGTGCTCCGGCACAAGGACCCCACGCAGTGGGATAGTCTCGTTACGATAAAGCTATCACCGTCTTCATTCCGGGGGGCTCCGTTCGTAGTGCTCCGGCACAAGGACCCTTCGCAGTGGGATAGGTGACTCCTCCGAGACACTATCTCCGTCAGGGTGTCTTCGTGACTGGCCTACGTGCTTCGGCACTGGGGGCTCGCGTCGGCAACCCTATGGACTATGACCCTCGGGTGACCCTAAGACGGGAGCAGGTCTTCGGAGGGCATCGCACCTAGTCTGCCTGGCAGTTGGGCGTCGGGTCTTCCCCACCATTGCCAGGCCTGTGGGACTCTGCAAGGGCTTGGATTGGTGCCTAGATCAATGGGGTTCTCTGGCCACACCGACGCTGTGGGAGCCAGTCTTTCCAGACAGACAGAGCGACGCTGTGCGGGGCAGGCCGGGTGAATATGCGATTCGACAGTCCGTGGAGCACCGACAGCTGTGGACCCCCTAGGTGACGTGTCACTCCCGGGGAGCGCCACGTGTCGCGTGATGACATCATCATCTCAACCTCTATAAATAGAGGTCTTGAGAATTCATTTGTAGGACTGGAACATTTTTAGACTTTTTACTCTCACTCTAGAATCCTAGAGAGAGAAATATACAGGACCCTGACTCTGGACCTAAGCATCGGACTGTGACTGTCGTCATGTATTCACCCTGCGCCTTCGCCCTCGCAGC
The DNA here is from genome assembly GCA_033070095.1 of Escallonia herrerae. NCBI lineage: Eukaryota > Viridiplantae > Streptophyta > Magnoliopsida > Escalloniales > Escalloniaceae > Escallonia > Escallonia herrerae. The sequence continues at coordinate 340,454 of JAVXUP010000382.1, read as the reverse complement.
ACTACCACCTCAGGCTCTGTCTGGGAAGCCCTTGGTCTCTGCCCTTACTCCACCCTTGCTGTGTCTCACATCATCACACTTGGCATCGGACTCGGACTGCATTCTTTGTGGCACCTCCGCGTCGATTGCGAACCCACCTTCCTTGGCATCAGGTACCACCAAAGGCCAAAAAGGAAACATGAAGAGGAGAAAAGAAGTAGTACCCTATTAACCAGACCCATCATTGTTAAGGTATGACACGAGTGGGGTGCATTAACTGGGTATTTATACGCAACTTATCTGCAGTTTCATGGAAGCCATTCAAGAAAACGACTTCCTAAAAGAAGTTGACACATTAAAATGCGATTTCTTATTCTTCGTTAACAGGACCACCCAAACCTCGGTCCTTAAAAGCTTTATACACGTTGGGTGGACTTCACGCCCGACTACTTATTCTTCGTCAACCCAACCATCTCGGTTCTTAAAACCTTTATACACGTTAAGGGGGGTGGGGTGGACTCCACCCCTGAGCATTTGGTAAGGCTTAAAATTAATGGTAGCATGAACTAGGGTTGTCTCTGATTCGTCAGAACACCTGCTGAAGGCCGATGGGATTTTCACGTAACATCCACGCCACTGGTAGTCATACCGCTGAGTGGTGGGCTATCCATGACAGCCTTCTACGACCTTGGAACCAAAAACATCGTAATAGCATCCTAGAAGTGGACGATAACGGTGGGATTCTCTCTCTTTCCTCCTTCTCCTCCTCCTCTCTCTCTCTCTCTCTCTCACACACACACACACGTATGTGCGTGCGTGCATCTGTGTGTGCGGGTGTTTTATTATATTCCGTTTTGTAAAACTGTATCATCATTTTTCTTGCTATTGCTTCCCTAATCAGAGTGTGAGTTAGGCTATTCTACCAATTCCATAGGATACAGAGACACGAAATAGGAATTGCAATCAACTCATCAAGACCATATACCAGTTGCAAACACCATTAGAGAAAAGGAAAACCAAAATTATGCTCCATTACAAATCGTATGTCAACTTAATCACAGTACAAAATCAGATCAGAAGAGAGAAGATCCAGAAAGAAAGTAATTTGATTTGATTGAACGCCGATCTACTCTGCGGTTGGTAACTTATGGCGACACAAGGGACAATCGTGACTCTCCTTCAACCACATGAGAATGCATTCCCCATGGAACATATGAGAGCAGGGCATGCGAGTGACCCAAGAAACATCTCCTCTAGCTAGGCATACAGCACATGGCTCCATTGTATTCAAACCATCCCCCATGGGAAAACCTGCTATTATACTTGATCCCTTGTTTTTTACGTGAAATTCTACCATTTAAACCAAAAAGGAAAAAAATCACACGTGAAATTCTACTACTTAAACCAAAAAAATCACGTGAATTCTTTCCATGTCATGATTTGCTTATAAATGATATGCGTCATTCATGTTAAGAGGAAAGAGAACTTTAACGCTAAAATTTAGTTCACTAGAATTTGGCAATGAATTGATGCTCCGCCTAGCAAATTTCTCACGTGATATTTGGCGAATTAAACTCAGATATCCTATGGCCAACTATATGGAAAGTAGCAACATTTAAGTTGTCTATATGCAATTATTGTGAAGATTTCTGTAATATTTGAATTTAATAGTTTTTCTTGCTAGAAAGCCTATATAACAGATCAACCTGTCTTGTATAAATCGAGAAAGAAAGAGTGAAAGATGATGTATAATGCACGATCTTCGAGGCTGAAAAGTATAGATGGTTGTTCTTGGCATATCATCAAACAAGGCCAACGGAGAAGGCTTTATTTGGGCAACTCAAGGCGCACCCTGAATGAGAGTATCGTGGTATGAATCCACCACCAGCGTTCGATGGGTAGCTTGAGGTGTAGAAAAGGCCAGATTCCATCAAGTAACCATGATGCTGGTAGAAGCGGGCTTTTCAAACGTAATATTTCAAGGCAAATTCTCATGGTCTATGTTTTCTTCGGATGTTTTTTTTTATGAGCCTGGTTGTTGTTCCTCGATCTGTAAGTTACAACTAAAAATGGGTACACAAGCATCTTGATAATCCTTTATGGGTTTCAGAAGGTTCGAAAGAACATCAGACGGCTCATGAATTAATCAGATAGGACACTTTTACGGATGTTTTTTTTAATGAGCCTGGTTGTTGTTCCTCAATTTGTATGTTACAACTAAAAATGGGTACACAAGCATCTTGATGATTCTTTTTGGGTTTTAGAAGGTTCGAAAGAACATTAGACGGCTCATGAATTAATCAGATAGGACACTTTATTCCTTTCGACGAGATTCATATTGATGGTTGTGATGTTGTGAATTTGATTACCTGGTTGGTGGTGGTGGTGGTGTGAGTTTGACGATGTGGGTGGTGCTTCGGAGGTGGCAGGAAAGGCTTCTGTAGGAGAATAAAAGCCGAACTGTTGCATGAAAAATTAAGGAAGAAATAGTAAAGAAGAGAACTCACAAATTAAAACCGGCGAACCAAACAAACATCTATTTTTGTGGAAAACAAAAACCACAAGAGGGTTTAACTTTCATTTCTTTGAACTAAAAATAAAAAACTACAAGGGTTTTAAATACCTTAAGCTGTCTTTATGCAGTTATGGTGAAGATTTATGTAATATTTGAGTTCAATAGTTTCTCTTACAGAAAGACTACATATTTGTGCACCCGTCTTGGTATAAATTGATGATTGTTCTTGGTGTATAACCGAATAAAACTAATGGAGAAGGCTTTATTTGGGCAAATCAAGATGCTTCTTGAGCGAGAGTACCGCGTAAGGCTTTATTGGCTTTCGAGGGACCACGGTGCTTGCAGAAGTAGGCTCTTCAAACGCAATAGTAATAATTTGTTCTACTTCTTTTCAAGGCAAATTATGGGTGTGTTTTGCATTTCAAGAGTTTGTAACACAACTAAGTAGATAATCAATGTTCTTGTTTCTATTTTTCCGGCTTCGTGTTTGAATGAGGTTGGTTTTCCAATGAGTTTGTACCAAGTATTGCTCATAGTCTTCATCCAAGTTGGCTTTATCTAGAACTAAGTTCCCTACAAGAAACTTGATATAGCCTTCGTACCACATTATACCGCGTTCCGGCCAGAACTGGATTGTCGTAGAAAGATGGTCGCTGAGTATCGCTTGACGTTGTTCCTCTGTCATAACTCCACCAAAGTGTCCTATAAACATCATCCTCATAGCACATTCCATCGTGATCTGAGAAGTATTGACCGGAAGATGAAACAGAGATCAAGATGAGGATGATGCTTATAGGACACTTTGGTGGAGTTTAATTGAAATCAGAAGAGTAGAGCATGTATATGTATAGGCAATTCAGATCAAACTGGGGGTTACACGAATGTTGGTAGGACTAGGATTTGTGTCAGTACTAATATGGAAAGGTGGCGTAATGCCGCTGTCTAGTTCAGTTCCGGTACCGTTGCAGTTCTTGAATCCTTTAGGGCTCTGGATTTAAATTAGTTCAATTTTGAATATACAAGAAACTTTCATTTTTCGGGACTGCAGCATAATTAATATAATAATGAAACGTAAGATTATATACAGTATACTTTTTTTCTTTCCTCTTTAGACCGCGATCATAGCAATTTTGAAGCAGAAGTAGTAGAAGAAGAAGACTCTCTTTTAGGCATGTCGTCGTCGATAGCCCGGCGACCAAGTTTTAGACTTTTAGGCAAAGTAATATGCCTATGTTTCCACGGCCACCACCAAATCTCAAACTAACCACCGCGGCCTCATCACTGCCGCCTGCCGCCTCATTACTACCGCCGATTGTGGGTTTATGGACTAATTTGAAAATGCCCACCACAGATCGACAACAACGATGACCACTGTAGATAGACGACAGACAACAGTGCCATTATCAAAACCGGTCGATTGGATGCGTCATGGATCGTGGAGAAGTGAGAAGTTTTGACTTTTGAGCATCAATACAAAACCTAAAAAATATAAATTGTTCCGTAATAGGCTTAGGATTATGATTTACTCGGATTTTTAGCTTTTAAAAGGTGTATTAATCAGTTTTGTATCTTTGTCCGATGCGTGATAACTTGATTTAATCAAATTTAATTATCTTATAATTATTTTCGAGCAGGCTCCTTGTATGATTATGCAACGATCTAAAACAAGGTTAGTATGAATAAACGACGTGGAGGATCCTATGCAATTTGGTATCGGTTTGACTTTCTTGGTTGAGTTTTAATTCAATGAAAAGTAATGTGCTGCATTTCCTACAATAGTGTTTCTTTAGGTTATTCCTAGTCTGACAAAAATTTCACTAAATTGTTTGACTGATATTAATGATTTAATCTGAACTATAATTTCTAGAGCCACGACCTAAAAAACTTTTGTGAGGGAGAGCAACATATTAGAACTCTCTAAGAAAATTTCTTACTATGGATTTAGTTATGAACTTCACTGAAAAACAATACGATATTATTATTACTAGCCCAGTAACCCGAGCCAAGAACAATACGATATTATTATTACTAGCCCAGTAACCCGAGCCAAGCTCGGGTCAGCTCATAAAATACACTATAATATAAGGACTCAAAGAATATATTACTATGTACCACATATCGTGAGACAAAAAAGATAATAATATTTTTAAAAATATATCTTATCTGGCTACAAAGAATAGATAGCGACACAGTAGAGCCACTAGGTACTTGTCTTCTTTAAGCTTTTACTTTAAGTTGTCAATTAATATTTCAAATGAATATTGGCTTAGCACTTATAGTAGTAGAATAGTCATGCTGGTGTCACATAAACTAAATAGCGAATAGGATTCTGGTTGAAATTAAAATGTGGTGAGGTTATAACGTATTCCTTTTGAATTATAGATGTTATATATGAATATAATTCTTTAACTTCAAAGGTGTTACATGGTTTTCAAAAGTTATTTAAATGATGAAGTAGAAATCATATGAAATAAAGTTGCATTTCAAATTTAATAGGACTTTTTTATACACATTACTTTCAAATAAGTTATTATTGTCTCCAAAAATAAATTTGATAGTATGACCACATAATATTTAATATTTCAGTATATGTGTGTGTGTGTGTGTGTGTGTGTGTATTCCTTTAATTCTTGTAAGATGCTAATAATTATAAACTTAAATTAACCAAGATGGCGTGTCCTTGTTTTCAAGTATTGGAATTATTTTATGCATCTTTAACGACTTGTCGCCAAGTTATAGTTTTTATATCTATTAAGTTTTGATGATGCAGAAAATGGTTCGATGCTACGTGGAGGTACCACAAAGGATGCAGTCCAAGTCAGCTTCCAGGTAGACAAAGCGGGAGACAGCGAGAACGGGGTAAGGGCTGAGGGCAAGGCTCCCCAGACAGGTCCCGAGGGCAGGCAGTGCCGCGTAGGTAGGGCGACGACGAACAGGGCCGACTGTGTCAAGGGTGCAGCATCAAGGGTCCGGAGACGGGAGTCCAATTGTGTTTCTCTCACTAGAATTCCAGAGAGAATGTCTTTTTAGAGAGAGAAAGTGAAAAGTCCAAATGAGAGAAAGATGCTTGAAAAAGCTCCAAAGTCCACTATTTATAGGCAAAAATGTGCATGTGTCATAAGTTGACATGTGTCACCCCCTGGGAACGACACGTCGCCAGGGGGGCCAAAGCACTGATCCTCCGTTGGGACTGTCGGTCCCTAAGTTCGTGCTGCCCTGCCCTTGCAACATCTCTCTGCCTGTCTGAGGAGACTGATCATGCCGCGGTAGCATGGTCAGAGTAGCCCGTTGCCCCAGCCTCCAGTCTAAGCCCTTACTGAATCCCACAGGCCTGGCAGCGGTGGGGAAGACCCGACGCCCAGCTGCCAGGTAGACTAGGCAAGATGCCCTTCCGAAGACCTGCTCCCATCTCGGAGTGACCAGGGGGTCATAGTCCTTAGGGGTGCCGACGCGAGCCCCCAGTGCCAGAGCATGTAGACCAGTCACGCAGGCACCCTGGAGGAGATAGTGTCCCTGAGGAGTCGCCTATCCCGCTGCGAAGCGTCCTCATGCCGGAGCACGGAGCGAAGCCCCCTGGAATGAAGACGGCGATGGCTTTGAGGTTGTGAGCCCATCTCGTAAGCATATAACATGATTGTGGCGCATGGGCACGGTGGAGTGCCCACGATGAGGGTCGCAGAGTAACTTCCCCCGAGCGACGGGGGTCGCGGAGTGACGTCCGAGCAACAAGGGTCGTTGCGTGGATGGTGCGCGACCGTGAGCGACGGTTGTCATGGCGACAGAGCGGCCACAAGCGACAGTCGTCGTGACTACGAGCGACGGTCATCGCGACGACAGAGCACGGCCCAGAGCGAAGGTCGTCGTGCTACAGCGGAGCGCGGCCGCGAGCGACGGTCATCATGACTATGAGCGAGCGACGGCAAGCGAGGGTCGTCGCGGCGACGGAGCACGGCCGAAAGTGACGGTCGCCACGACTACGGCGGAGCACGGTCGCGAACGACAGTCGTCGGTCGTCAAGGCAGGTGGCCTACCCCCAAGGGTGGCCGACCCCTCGGGGTTGCCGACCCCTTGGGGTGGCTGAGCCCCTCAAGGTGGCCCACCCCCAAGGGTGGCCGACCCCCAAGGGTGGCTGAGCCCCTCAAGGTGGCACCCCATAGGGTGGAAGTCACGTCGAGGTCGTTTATGCGTGCGACGCCCACTCGGGTTGCCCTTCCGCGCACGCCACACCCCACTGGGTGATGTGTAGTGCAAAGTGGGTCCTTTAGCGGGTCCTGGGGTGTGACTAGAATAGGGTATAAACATAAGTCCCCCTGCGTGTGGCGTGCGCGGAGGGGCAACCCGAGCGGGCGTCGCACTCATAAACGATGTGGCTATAGCCCATCCTGCTGCGGGGGCCAGAGTCCCTGGTGATGGAGCCGGCGATGACGCTAAGCCCGTGTAGCAGTTTGATTGAGCCGGACGGGAAGAAGCTCGTCCCGCAGTTTGATTGAGCCGGCGACGGCACGAAGCCCGTCTCGCAGTTTGATTGAGCCGGCGATGGCGCTAGCCCGTGATGGCGCTCAGCCCATGCCGCAATTTGATTGAGCCGGCGATGGCGCTAAGCCCGTGATGGCGCTCAGCCCATGCCGCAGTTTGATTGAGCCGGCGATGGCGCTAAGCCTGTAATGGTGCTCAGCCCATGCCGCAGTTTGATTGAGCAGGCGACGACATACAGCCCGTCCCGCAGTTTGATTGAACCGGCGATGGCACTAGCCCGTGATGGCGCTCAGCCAATGCCGTAATTTGATTGAGCTGGTGATGGCGCTAAGCCTGTGATGGCGCTCAGCCCATGCCGCAGTTTGATTGAGCCGACGACGGCATACAGCCCATCCCGCAGTTTGATTGAGCCGGCGACGGCATGCAGCCCGTCCCGCAGTTTGATTGAGCCGACGATGGCGCTAGCCCGTGATGGCGCTCAGCCTATGCCGCAATTTGATTGAGCCGGCGATGGCGCTATGCCCGTGATGGCGCTCAGCCCATGCCGCAGGGAGGGGGCCTCGTGCCGGAGCACTACGAGCAGAGCCCCCGGAATGCCGTACACTCCGGAGAGTGGGTCGAAGCATGTTCCACGTCCATGGCGGGGGCGCATGGTGTGGTGAATAGGTGTGATGCCCGGAGGCGTGTAACATGGTTGTGGTGCATGGGCACGGCGACGATTGTCGCGAAGGTATACTTGGTGCCGGGGCCCCGCATCATCAGCGTGGCGCAAGGGCGTGGCGACAACTGTCGCCGAGCAATACCTACTGCCTGGGGCACGCATCATAAGCATGGCGCCAGGGCGCGGCGATGACTGTCACAGAGCAATACTTAGTGATGTCGTCATGGCAATTGTGCACGGTCGGTGACGAGCATCAAGTGACCATTGGCATTGAGCGTGTGTTGTAGAGAGCGCGATGAGTTGGCACGGGCGACGTGGATTGAGGAGACGGCACGCGGGCGACGGGGCCTGTCGCGGAGTTGTCATGTGAATGCGTACGACGAAGGTCGTAGAGTGGTGCGCGAGCGACGAGAGTCGCGAAGTTGGAGCGCCTGCAACGAGAGTCGCAGAGCTGTCGCGTGGACGCGGGCGACGAAGGTCGCGGAGATGGCACGCGGGCGACGAGAGTCGTGAAGGAGCGCGGGTGACGGGAGCACGGAGCTGTAGCACGGACGCGAGCAACAAATGTGTGAGGGTGATGAGAGTTGTAGAGTCGGCGGGCGGACGCGAGTGATGGGGGCTACAAGAGTTACGAATGGTGCGCACGGCGCTGGTGGAGGGGGTCCGCGCAGAAGGTATGTAGGGCGCTGGCGACGTGGGTGGTGGAGACGGTGCCCGGGCTACGAGTGACGTGGGTCACGGAGATAGCCCCAGGCTATTGGCAACGAGCTGCGGAGACGGCGCCTCGGTGATAGGCCGTGATTGTTGCGGAAGGTGTGGCGCTGGCGACGGGGGTCGCGGAGACAGTGCCCGAGTGACGAGCAATGAAGGTCGCGGAGATAGCCCCCGGGCGATGGGCAATAAGTGTTGTGGAAGGTGCGCACGGCGCTGGCGACGGGGGTCGCGGAGACGGTGCCCGGGTGACGAGCGACAAGGGTCGCGGAGACAGCCCCCGGGCGATGGGCAACGAATGTTGCGGAGAGGGCGCCCGGGCAATGGGCAACTAGTGTTGTGAAGACGGCGCCCGGGCGATGGGCAGCGGGCCGAAGGTGTGGCGTTGTGGCTGGGGACCTGGAGGCTGAATGCGGTGTTGCCTTGTGAAAATGGTGGGTGCTTTTTTAGCATTGTGAAAATGGTGAAAATGTATTTTTCAAACCAAAAAAAGCAGTGAAACTAAAACAAAAAAGGGGAAGGGGGTCGCGCCAAGTGGGTCCCCTAGTGGGCCCTGCTGGTCTGACCAGAATAGGGTAGTGGGCCCTGCTGGTCTGACCAGAATAGGGTATGAACATATAGCCCCCTGCGTGTGGTGTGCGCGGAGGAGCAACCCGAGTGGGCATCGCACGCATAAACACGTAGTAAGTTGTTGATGTTGTTTTGCCGAAAAGTGGTTGACATCGTCTTTGAGTGACGAAGGCGGGCGACGAGGGTTGCGGAGACGATGTCCGGGCGACGGGGGTCTCGAAGAGGAAGTCCGGGCGACGGGCGTCGCGGAGGTGAAGTCCGGGGGACAAGCGCATGTGCGAGGGCAAAGCACGGCGGTCAAGGTTGTAATTTTTTTTTTTTTGGCTTTGGCTTTGGGGATTTGCGGGAAAAAGAAAAAAAAAGAAAGAAGAAAGAAGAGGGAGAGGATGGCACGGCGGCGGCAGGATGCCGTCGCCAGCCGTGGGGCGGGGGAGAGGAGAGAGGTATGGTAGGGCTGAGGGGGGTCGGCGGGGTGGAGATGAAACAAGAAAGGGTTGGCGGCGCAGCACCTTCGGCCGTGCAATGCGGGCTTACGGGATCGAGGAAGAGGGAGAGAGAGGCCGAGGGGGGGTCGGGGTAGCAGGGGGGTAGTGGGGTCAGCCAGGTGGGTTGCGGGGAGAAGGGCCGAAGCAGAGAAAAAAGACGAAGGGAAAGAGGGGTCGGCGGCGGCCATGGCGCCGTGGGGCACGAGGGGTCGGGGGGAGAGCAGAGGGAGAGAGCCGAAGGGGAGAGGTGGTCGGCGGGAGTAGTGGCGACGCCGGGAAGGGTCTGCCGCCGGAAGGCGAAGGCCGAGATGGGGAGGCCGAAGAGTTTGCGGCGGCGCGAAGCAGGCGCGGCGCATGGAGGATGGAGAAGAGATTAGGGTTCTGGCATCCGGGTCGGGTACAGGTCGGTTCGGGTAGGGCGGGTTGACCGTTTGGAACTGAGTGAAAAAAGGGGAAACGGGGCGGGTCAAGGCCCTCGCGGTCGGGTTCTGCCCATCTGGGCTGTCTTTTGATTTTGACTTTAGAAATAAAATTTGCAATGCGATTTTTCGTATGGAGCCTATAAAAGGAGCATGAGAAGGGATGTAAAATTTGGAGGAAGAATAATTTTGAGGTGAAAGGGAGAGAAAGAGGGAGGTTTAGGATTGATGAAAATTTTCGTGAAAAATTTTCTAAGTGTTGGGGAGAGCACCCGAAGGTGAAAAATTTTGTGAAAATTTTTCTAAGTGTAGAATGAGGATGAGGGTGATGACCCAACAGTGAAAAATGAAGAAATATGTCTAAGTGTTGAAGAGTGACAAGGGCGCCGAGTGAAGTCGTAGGGGTGATGACCCGACCGCAAAAAATGAACAAAATTTTCTAAGTGTTAAAGAGAAGGGAGGGTGCCGAGTGAAGTCGTGGGGGGTGATGACTCAACCGCGAAAAATGAAGAAATTTTTCTAAGTGTTGAAGAGAAGGGAGGGTGCCGAGTGAAGTCGCGGGGGTGATGACCCGACCGCGAAAAATGAAGAAATTTTTCTAAGTGTTGAAGAGAGGGGAGGGTGCCGAGTGAAGTCGCAGGGGTGATGACCCGACCGCGAAAAATGAAGAAAATTTTCTAAGTGTTGAAGAGAAGGGAGGGTGCCGAGTGAAGTCGTGGGGGTGATGACTCGACCGCGAAAAATGAAGAAATTTTTCTAAGTGTTGAAGACGGAGAGTGGAGCTCGGCGGTGGTTCGGCATCAACGACCGACTGAGTGACAGAGGCATGGGAGGGTTGGCAAGACGTGTTGCGTGCATGCCCATGAGGTCGCACGGTCTGAGGGGATGTTGGCTGACGGAGTTGAGACTTAGTAGCGTGGCTTGAGCCACCTCTCGCACCACGTATCAAGTTGCTGTAATGAGAGGCATGCAGAAGGGGTAGGGAGCTTGGCTTGCTTGGGGTAGGCAAGGGGTGAAGCCCCTCAATGAAGTGAGACATAGCACCAAGGGTGGTGCCATTAGAACAATGTTAGCTTGAAAATTCTCCAAGTCTGGAAATGACGGCCTCTTGGATGGCTGGGTAGAGGATGTGACCGGTAGTTCTGGTAGCCATACGTTGCTGAGGCATGGTTGCTTGGGTGTGTCAGGCAAGGAATGAACTGCACTGTTGGTAGTCTTCATAGCCCTCCGATGCACATGCATGGTGCCTGAGTCTGAAAGATATGCAGACTGCAATACGATGCTCACCTCCCCAGCGGAGTCGCCAAAATGATGATGCAGAAAATGGTTCGATGCTACGTGGAGGTGCCACAAAGGATGCAGTCCGAGTCAGCTTCCAGGTAGACAAAGCGGGAGACAGCGAGGACGGGGTAAGGGCTGAGGGCAAGGCTCCCCAAATAGGTCCCGAGGGCTGGCAGCGCCGCGAAGGCAGGGCGACGACGAACAGGGCCGACCGTGTCAAGGGTGCAGCGTCAAGGGTCCGGAGACAGGAGTCCAAGTGTGTTTCTCTCACTAGAATTCCAGAGAGAATGTCTTTTTAGAGAAAGAAAGTGAAAAGTCCAAATGAGATAAAGATGCTTGAAAAAGCTCCAAAGTCCACTATTTATAGGCAAAAATGTGCATGTGTCATAAGTTGACATGTGTCACCCCCTGGGAACGACACGTCGCCAGGGGGGCCAAAGCACTGATCCTCCGTTGGGACTGCCGGTCCCTAAGTTCGTGCTGCCCTGCCCTTGCGACATCTCTCTGCCTGTCTGAGGAGACTGATCATGCCGCGGTAGCATGGTCAGAGTAGCCCGTTGCCCCAGCCTCCAGTCCAAGCCCTTACTGAATCCCACAGGCCTGGCAGCGGTGGGGAAGACCCGACGCCCAGCTGCCAGGTGGACTAGGCAAGATGCCCTTCCGAAGACCTGCTCCCATCTCGGAGTGACCCGGGGGTCATAGTCCTTAGGGGTGCCGACGCGAGCCCCCAGTGCCAGAGCACGTAGGCCAGTCACGCAGGCACCCTGGCGGAGATAGTGTCCCGGAGGAGTCGCCTATCCCGCTGCGAAGGGTCCTCGTGCCGGAGCACGGAGCGAAGCCCCCCTGGAATGAAGACGGCGATGGATTTGAGGTTGTGAGCCCATCCCGTAAGCATATAACATGATTGTGGCGCATGGGCGCGGTGGAGTGCGGGCGACGAGGGTCGCAGAGTAACTTCCCCCAAGCGACGGGGGTCGTGGAGTGACGTCCGAGCAACAAGGATCGTTGCATGGATGGCGTGCGACCGTGAGCGACGGTTGTCATGGCGACAGAGCGGCCACAAGCGACGGTCGTCGTGACTACGAGCGACGGTCATCGCGACGACGGAGCACGGCCGAGAGCGAAGGTCGTCGCGACTACGGCAGAGCGCGGCCGCGAGCGACAGTCATCGTGACTATGAGCGAGTGACGGCAAGCGAGGGTCGTCGCGGCGATGGAGGACGGCTGAGAGCGACAGTCGCCGCAACTACGGCGGAGCGCGGTCATGAACGACGGTCGTCGGTAGTCAAGGCAGGTGGCCGACCTCATAGGGTGGCCGACCCCCAAGGGTGGCCGAGCCCATAGGGTGGCCGACCCCCAAGGGTGGCCGAGCCCATAGGGTGGCCGACCCCCAAGGGTGGCCGAGCCCCTCAAGGTGGCCTACCCCATAGGGTGGAAGTCACGTCGAGGTCGCTTCACGAGCGTTTCACGTGACCTGAGCATACGTTGCTTTGACCGGCTCTCGAGCGTTGAAAAGTTGACCGCTGACTGGGTGATGTGTCGCGCAAAGTGGGTCCCTTAGCGGGTCCTGGGGTGCAACCAGAATAGGGTATGAACAAGTTTTTTTCATAAAAATATAATTAAGTATAAATAAAAAAAAGTACTTTCATTGATCGTGAGGCCCTATGCAAAAATGAAGCGGTTAATCTTTTGTTTTGTATAATTACACAGATATATTTTTACATTCAAAAGGTTTTAAATATTCTCAAATATAATAATTAAGAATTATTTAATTTAACTGTACCTTTTTCTAATAAATACGTGATTTCTTTTCAAAATCTCATATATGCGATGTAGCCACTTTGATTATTGTGCGATGTTATCAAAGCGAAAAATTGTCTTATAATTGTTCTATTGATCTTATATATTACATTGATAAGTTTTGCAATGATTATGTTATGTGTAAATATATATACACATTTATTACATTATAATAAACTTAAATTAATTGTAACATGTTTTTTTCTTCTAAATCTCATATGTGATTTTTGTTTTCTAGATACATAATTTTATATCATCGTATGAGAGAGTTAGTTTTAAGGCCACAATAGTCAAAATTAAATCCTAATAATTAGTATATATATTTTTAGAATTAGTTCTCAAATTATATAAGCCTTTCTAATATAGCCCTCACATAATTCTTACTAAACTAAATAAACTTAAAAGTATGAATCACGTCCAAAATAATATTTGTATACCTTTAGATCTAACATATAACCTTAAATCCTTTTCAAATATCAGATTTATGTATAAGCTTTATCGTTACTATAATTTTAATTAATAATAATTAGACAGTCGTTTGTTGGCCCTGTGATCCCACCCAAAAAAAGATGGTCAATTTTTTATTTTACCAAATGGATTCTAAAAGCTATATATTACATTTGATAAATCTTTACATCGATACGGTAAGCACATATTAAACATAAAATAAATATGAATCAATTGTTACATTATTTTTATTAATTGTAACATCATTTTTTCCCCTTACGTTATTTTTATGATTTTTTTTCTAATACTACCGGCGCTCTCGTTCCGCAGCATTAGCAAGCCCACTCTTGTCCAGTTCAGGTGAACTCAGTCAGTCTATTCCTAAGATAATAAGTCTTGTCTTCAGAAGTAACATAGCCTGAGTGAAGAAGGTGGCTCAAGCCGGATTCATCATTAAGTCGTCTGTTCCCTTAACCTTCTAGAACGCGGCCCAAAGCCTCTATTCCTATTAGTCATATTAGAAAGTGCTTTTAAGAATACAATAATTAAAATTAAGTCATAATAAGTTAGTTTATTAATTAGTTAGAGTTTTAGATGTTTGGAATTAGTTTTTCAGTTATAAGACTTGCCGATATGCAAATTAACTTACAAAAATTAATATTACAGAGTGGTTTTTATTTCTTAGATATATGAAATTATACATTCATATTACAGTGTGGTTTTAAGAATACAATAGTCATATTATATTTTTGCATCTTAAACATTTTAAATATCCTCAAATCTAGTAACTAAAAATTATTTAATTTGATTGCACCTTTCCTTTTCTAATACATATGTTATTTCTTTTAAAAATCTCATATATGCTTACATAACCACTTTGTCGATCGTCAGCCTTATCAAAGCAAAAAATCATCCTATAATTTAAATATTAATTTTATCTATTATGTAAATAATTTTTATAATGATTATGTTACGTGTAAATAAACATACATTTATTACTTTACAACAAACTTAAATTAATTGTAACATGATTGTTTTCTTCTAAATATCTATAAGTTATATTTTTAGATACATCATTTTTTGTCTTCATATGAAAGGGTTAGTTTTTAGAACACGATAGTCAAAATAAATCCTAAAAACTTAAAAATAGGGATCATATTCAAAATAATATTCGCATACCTTTAGATTCATTGGCATATTTAGTATATAGCTTTAAGTCGTTTTCAACTATCAGATTCATGAATAAGCATTATCATTAGTACAATTTTAATGAATAATAATTGTACAGTCATTTTTTGTTTGCATGGTTCTATCTAGAAAATAACGTCAATTTTGTTATTTTATCAAAATGATTCTAAAAGCTGTTATACTATGTTAAAACATCATTACATCGATTACGGCAAGAAAATTTTATAACTTAAAAAAAATAATTATTATTACATTATTTTTATTGTTCTAATCTTAATTGTAGTATCACTTTTTTTCTCTTCTCTAATCTAGTATGTTATTTTCGCTTTTAAGATATATGAATTTTTAGATTTATATTAGAGAGTGATTTTAAAGATACAATAATCAAAATTAAGTTCTAATAAGTTAGTTCATCAATCAGTTAGAGTTTTAAAACGTAAATGTAGCATATTAATTTCGTTTTTAAGATATATGAATTTTTATATTCATAGTATAAAGTGATTTTAAAGATATAATAGTTAAAATTAAGTCTTCATAAGTTAGTTCATCAATCAATTAGAGTTTTAAAATGTTTAAAATTAGTTTTCAATTATATAAGGCTTAATAATATGAAAATTAACTTATCAAGAAAGAAGAATCCCACCCAAGATAATATTCTCGATTACAGCATCATTTTTTTTCTCTTCTAAATCTAGTATGTTATTTTTGTTTTTAAGATATATGAATTTTTATATTCATATCAGAGAGTGATTTTAAGGATATAATAGTCAAAATTAAGTACCTAATGAGTTAGTTCATCAATCAGTTAGAGTTTTAAAACGTTTAGACTTAAATTTTGAATTATATAAGGCTTAGTAATATAAAAATTAACTTACCACGAAATAAGAATCCCATCAAGAAATAAGAACCCCGTACAAGATAATATTCTCAATTGTAACATCATTTTTTTTTCTCTTCAAAATCTAGTATGTTATTTTTGTCTTTAAGCTATATAAATTTTTATATTCATAATAGAAAGTGATTTTAATAATACAATAGTCAAAATTAAGTCCTAATAAGTTAGTTCATCAATCAGTTTGAGTTTTAGAATGTTTAAAATTAGTTTGTCAATTATATAAGGTTCAGTAATATAAAAATTAACTTATCAAGATATAAAAATCACATCCATGATAATATTCTCAATTATAGCATCTTTTTTATCGCTTTTATATCTAGTATATTATTTTCGTTTTTAAGATATATGAATTTTTATATTCATATTAAAGAGTGGTTTTAAGGATATGATAGTCAAAATTAAGTCCTAATAAGTTAGTTCATCAATCAGTTAGTGCTTTAGAACATTTAGAGTTAGTTTTTCTATTAATAAGACTTAGTAATATGGAAATTAACTTTATCAAGAAATAAGAATCCCATTCAAGATAATATTTTCAATTGTAGCATTATTTTTCTTCTCTCCCAAATGTAGTATGTTTTTTTCGTTTTTAAGTTTTTTATAAAAAATTTATTCATAATAGAGAGTGATTTTAAGGATACAATAATCAAAATTAAGTCCTAATAAGTTAGTTCATCACAGTTATAATTTTAGAACGTTTAGAATTAATTTTTCAATTATATAAGGTTTAGTAATATAGAAATTACCCTAATCAAGAAATAAGAACCTCATCCAAGATAATATTCTCAATTGTATTTTTTTTCTTCTAAATCTAATATGTTATTTTCGTTTTTAAGATATATGAATTTTTATATTCATATTAAAGAGTAATTTTGTGGATACAATAGTCAAAATTAAGTCTTTATAAGTTAGTTCATCAATCAGTTAGAGTTTTAGAACATTTAGAGTTTAGTAATATGGAAATTAACTTATCAAGAAATAAAAATCCTATTCAAGATAATATTTTAAGCCTTTAGTGACACTTATTACAGTTAAAATTCTATTTCACATTGAAAACATAATATGATGACGTGTCAAGTAAAGAAATCATATCTTTGTGATGATGTATCGCGCAAATAAGTTCACGCTTCGCTTATTATATATTATATTATATAGACTATTTCGTAATAATCAAGTCAAATAGTGACATGAAGCAAAATTGTAGACCATGAACAGATTTTATTTTGTAATCGTATCATAAGGTTAAAATCTGATAAATCAATGCTCCACCTAACAAACTTGGCAGGTTATTTTTGGTGAAATAAACTCAGATATCCCAAGTTTGTCCACTATAGAAACTGCCATATTTAAGTTGTCTATATGATATTGCAGTATTACTATCATTTGGTGAATATTTTGTAGTAGGATAAATATGCCAAATACTCTTGTAGTTTGGGGTCATTGTAAAAGGCTTCATGGGGCTAGAAAAGTTACAAAGAGACACCTTAAGTGACAAATCTGTTACAACCGTCAAAAAAATCTTTTAAATTAGTGGCTCGGGACGCTCACGCTCCTGAGAAGTGCATTTTGTAAAGATTAGTTCAATACAATTCCCTCCCAAAAGTCCTAATTTTCTTACCCTCTCCAACCAATCAAACCCTAGCCTCCGCCCTCACAATCCAGCACCATCCACCACCCCCACCCTTCTCTGCCACTCGGACCAGCCACGTACAACGTTGTCACAATCAGCCCCACCCACAACCACCACCTGCCTCACCTAAAACTGCTGCAGCATCCTACCTCACCTACAATTGCCATCGCCACCTCCTCCATCCAATAGCCCGCCACCATCATCCCCTCCAACTCCAAAGAGCAATTAAAAGCCCCCTCTCGACGTTGCAAGCCACCAGCCCCACCTAATCGCACCGCTGTCATTAGCCTACCAAATCTCGTTACCACCATTAGCCCCAACAAATCCCACCTACCACCCATGCCCACTGCCACCATCACCATCCATGCCTGTTGCCTCAACCAGACTCAACCCCTCACTCTCGTCACACCATAGACCTGCTGCCGTGGCCCCTCTTCTTAGAATCACTATCTCATTCCCCACCACTACCACTCATACCCACCACTCAAAGAAAGTCTAGATCTAAAACCCTAGCCGTATGTACAAACCCTAGATCTATGTATCAAAAACACAAATCCTAAAAAACACTAGATCTATGTTAATTTTAATCTTGGCTTTTGTGTGGGTATGAGTCCACACATGCAAGCCGCCACCCATTGCTCAACACTCTTGTTGCACATAAACACGAGTGGTTTAGGTCTTACGTCTTTATACATGGGTATTTTTGGATATTTTGTTGATAATGTAACGGGAACCATCGAATACAACAATTCCAATCCGCAGGAGCCTACATATCCTTTTGTAACATTTCCGTTCCGCGGAGCCTACATATCCAGTGCCCGTCTCTGTGTTGTGTATACAAAGCTTAGATAACCCTAGAAAGCAAATAGATGAAGGTGATTGTGCTGTCTTCAACATTGGGAAGTGTAGATGATTATTCTTGGTATATATCATCCTCGGACTTAAACTCTGGTATCCGTCAACAACAATTCCAATCCGCAGGCTGTGGTGGATGGAGGCAAAACCTGCCTCTTGGGATTTACGACGGCGGAGGAATTGCTTCGAAACCTCAAGGTCTCAACCCCAGACTACCATTTGACGGCGTCAGTTGCGGAAGTGCAGGCTAGATAGTCAATTAGCCGCAACGGGACTGACAGAAGTAACATCAATGATAGAGGTGGAGGAGAGGGCGAGCAGAGAGAGAACCGGAGTCTAGATCGCCGCAAGAGTTTGGAAAACGATATTGACGACCACTTTGATCTACGTTTATGTTCTGCTACTTTTAGGGTCAATCAAATTGAACCCATATGGCGTTCTGAGTCATTACACTCCTACTACATAAAGTTCAAAAAATACTGTCCACCCCTGTCAAATATTGTCAGCTCGTGAAACTAACACTGATAACTAAGAAAGTCCAGGAAGATCAATCTTTTCCAAGGTCCTTGATAATTGCCATCCACAAGCTCTGGTGCTTATGAAAGCTGAAAAAGTAAACAGGGGGGTCAGCAAAACATTCCCAAACTAGCTCAAGTTGCAGTTATATCTAAATGATTGCTTAGATTGTCCATATAAAGCATAATCATTTCTGAAATGGACCAGATTTTTAGCTGAAGTTTCTCATTTCATTCAGTCGAATATACTAGTTAATTTGCAGAGGCAAGACATGGTGATATCTTCAGCGAAGCCAGCTCAAGTAATTAACAGAGACATCACTTTGATCTGTTACATGGGTATCAAAATCAGGATCTAGGATAAGAAGACCACAGGATCCTGCTTCATATAGGACACAAAGACTACATAACAAACAACTTACCTCAAAAGTTACTAGCAGGATCTCTATTCTAGTGTTGCTCCGCCCATGGAGTCTCAGAACAAACCTTGCGCACTCCCACCCTGAAAACCTTATATACTGTTTGACGCTCCCGCCCCAAACCTCACACCCACTGAGTGGCGAAGCCAGAACTAACCGATAAGGCGGTCAAATTTCAGAATGCAAAAATCAAGGTGGTCAAGTCTATCGTGGTACCCTTAAACCTGTTCTTTACAAAATTAGAGGGCAATCTATTAGTCAAAAATTTCTTGCCCAAAAAATCAAGGTGGTCAATTGACCACCTGATGGCATGAATAGATCCAGTAGATCCGCCAACTGCTGCACTAATGATTCTAATTACTAAGGCTCAAAACTTGTTCCAGGATTAAATGACTAGCTCAACAATGCAAAATATTCTAACACAACTTAAACGTAAACTGCGCAAGTATTTGTAGTATGTAAAGGTTCACTACCTCTCAAAAGCTTCCTGTATATAGCTCTATCTACAATGTCTTGCATCCAAGAGTTGACCCTAACTTGTACTCCAGCAAAATGAGCAAAAGCTCTCTACCATGGTGTACATATTTGACACCTGAAACGTGATAATAGTCAAAATACCTGCGAACCTACATATGCAGAAAATAACATGGCAGTTATACCTCAGTGGTATGGGAAGGAAACAGAGGAAGACTGTTTGACAGTTGATGACTGTTTACACATATATTCCTAATCCGAGCTCTTTTGGGTTAGTTTCCACCATCCATGGAGACCTGTTAAATGACACAGTTGACTTAAACCATATTTAACAGAAAAAGGAGATAAAACACACTTAACACTAGCATAGCTGTGTACTTGTTCATGACAAAATTGCTTGTTCCCTGAGCAGCACGTTCTAGAAGAACTTCCCTTGCCTCAATTGCTATTCCTTCAGGCTGCATGAAAAGCATAAAAAGAAGCTTAGAAGTCAAAGAACAAACTTTTGCATGATTTATCATGTGGCTGCGGTATATACCTCCTCAGGAAACCAAACCCCAGGTTGTGTGCTCCCTTCAAGAATAGCAAGTGCAAACGCAGCTGTTGCAATACCTACGGATCTGATCAAAAACAGTTTATACCCTGAGAAATAATGGCCCCCCTAAATTTCTATTTAAAGTAGCAACACAAGTAGGAATGAAAATGGTACACAGGATGGAGAGTTCAATTATTTTTAAGTGAGCATCTAAAAGTGATATAGGCATCCCCAATTATTTCTAGGAGCTTTAACGTACAACTTACATAGAGAGTTGTTTGTGTGTAAATATGCCAACTGTAGTCCGTCCATCTGAGGACTCCAAATCAACCTGCCACAAGGAAAACCCAATAGGTAGGATCAGTATCATTTAAGAACGAGTAAGAACATCTCTGTCCCTTCTCTTAGTAGACCAAAAAACAACTAGAACAAGCCATAATAGCCAAGGAATTGAATCAGCCCTGTATCTTACCCTCATTGAGACGCGCTCTCCAGCTATTCCGTCAACTGCCCGGACTACTGGGTCAAATAATTGAACCAATTGTTGGACTTTGCTTCTGTCTCTTAGGAACTCCTGATACATGAATTGCAATATATAATCTGGTTGATAGGATGGGCCTAAGTACTTTACGTACTAAATGTTTAAAAAATGATACTTAATTCAAACAACTAACTGTTTATTTCTTGGGACAAAAACCATTGCATAGTGCAAACACAGAGGCTGAGATAGTCCATAGTAAATTAAATATATCTTTTAAGTAACTATTCAGTGGTCCAAAAGTGAAGGTATCCCAACAGAGAACATGGCAATTCTCAGGATATGTGATCTCTAAGTAACACAGGGTACTGTATTCAAAAAGAAAATAAATTGCAGTTCCATCCCAATTCCTATACTGAGGCACCATGTTAGTGTTAGAATCTTGAAAGAATAAGCTTAGAATGAAAAGCTTACTGAAGGAAGAAGATTTGTCATAGCTAACATTCCCCAGTTCCAGAAAAATGGTGCAGTTCCAAATCGAGCACTGACAGTTGGTACCCCTAAGATCTCATGGGCACTTCTCACCTCCGGCAAATTCCTGAAGTTTAAAGGAGGTGGTGTTAATTTTACAATTCTGGAGATGTAAATTGTGTTTTTGAAGCACAACTAGATAAGATCTTGTATTCCTCGCACCTATAGTATCGATGTAACAGGTTTTGAAGTTGAATATTATTAAGCATGATAAACATTGTAGGACCCAACCTCTAATATCTTAAGCTTTTAGACCAGATGCCAACATAACATGGTAACAGGACTCTCGGTGCAGATGGTCTTGGGTTCAATTCTTCCCGCTCACAATTGGTCACTCTTTCTGTTATAGGGAACTTTGCACCCCGATCATTTGTGCGTTTGGTGGTGGTGCACTTCATTTCTTTCTCATTGATTTGTCTCTCCACGCAATTGGGGGCATGCTCATAAGTAAAGCATGATAAACATTGTGGACCATCCTCTCCACAAATACTATTGTACCTAGTTTATTTCTGGGAGGCAAGTCAAGTGGCCCATTTATAAACCATCTTATAAGAACATTTCAAGGCCCTTCATGCAGCCCATCGAGGGGAAGGTTTATTTGAGCTATTGCATTAGACAACAACTTTATATGCATGAATATATCTAATGAAACAGAGATGAGGAGGCAACATAACATACACGGCAGGGGGTGGGGGAGAGGGGGAGAGGGAGGGAGGGAGAGAGAGAGAAATAATGTGTGCGCGCCGTGCCTCCTTGATATAATGAGTGCTGCATCTCTTTGACATGACCTCGAAGATGATATTTATATGTCTTGTTTGTCTAGTTGTGATTAAGTACTGGTTCTTAAGCTCAACTTTGTCTATCATTAAAGATGGAAGTGCATAGCTGTCAAATACTTGGACAAACTAACAAAGAGATATGCTGATACTGGAAGCTAAAAGATTGGATTTTTAGATGAATTACTTGATTAGTATTTAGTACCGTTAATGCCAGGTTTAGCCAGATTATTTGGGAGATTGTAACCGATTACTTTGGGATTTGACTTTATACTTAGGCTTTCGTTATAGGCAAAATTTGCATCAACAATCGCACCAGGAAGTGCGCCACAGTGCATGCATGTTAGAAAGAACAAGAACACAAAAAGGATCCTACTCACAAAAAAAAAAAAGTGTAACAACAAATTGAGTTTTAAGAGAACCCCAAGACCAAGCTCCAGGCCTGAGACGAGGACGGCCAAATCTTATGGCATCCTCACTTACCAGCTCATTAAACTCCCAAGCCAACCCCCATTCAGCACACCTACAGCGCCTGACACCAAAAAGGACATCAACTCCTTATCGCGCATACCACCTGGACAATGTACCCCTGCTTTTAACTAGCTACCTCGGGCCACCTCAATTACCATGAAGCGCCAGACTATGCAAAAAGAATCACCCTTTCAGCGCTTGATTGCCACCATCATCAACACATGTACCCCTTCTTTTGAGATAGTACGATTCCAACTACCTTGCTGTCAACTACAGTGCTGAACTAGATAAAAAGTTCAGTTAAGAGCGAGCAACTGGCACGTGCCAACAAAAAAAGACCCACCAAGGGAGAGGAAGAGATCACAGATAAAAACACCAGAGAGAGAGAGAGAGAGACACACACACAAGCCCCTCCCTTCCTCCCCAATGTAGACGAAATTTGTGGGGGATTACCAAAGGTAATTGTTTACCTTTTCTTTCAAGGGCCATCTGTTATCTGATTTCACCGGCCCTTGATTGCCTTATTCTTCTACCTACAAGCTACGCGAAACCGTTTGTGCTTGAAACTAAGAAGGGCCAATAAGGAGTTGCACCTCATATAGGTGTTGGGTTAGATGTGACAAACTGGATACAATGACTAGAAGTTCAAGCTCCTAAGCCATTGGTTGCCTAAAACACATTATCAGACTTTGGTTCCATACGGTCTTTGGTTTGAGTCTTCCTGTTAGATTTTGTCTCAAATTATGCTATTGCGGTTTGGACTATCTTCAGCTTCTGCACTAGATGCATCTTACTCTGCATCTCCATGTACAAGGGGTGTTAGAGCATGATACATTATACACCTTATCTTCTAATAATGATGATAGCAAGACAGCTTTAATATATGATGCAGGATGTGGTGACTACGAGAAAACTTGTTATGCAGTCAAATAGGAATTCATGTCCTCATATCCTATGGTACAAACCTTTTCAAAACCTCTGAGATTACATTCAACAAAACTGGGATGGTCACTGTGCGGGATGCGGGCATCATGCATGCTATAATATGTAAAATAAAGGTTTAAGGTGTAAGAAAACTAGGAAATTCTCTCATTTCCATCTCCATGGCTGTGGACTGGTGCATTATTAGGGTTCCTACTTTCATAGACTTTTATCTCACAGAACTTACAAGAGGAAGACATCTTTCTTTCTGATCCCTTTTCCAAAATCAATGTTGAGCATTCCACTATAGGGCTTTAGTTTGATTCTTTTTCCTAGCAAATAGTTGGTTATCTTGGTTAGCATCATGAAAAATAAACATTAGAAATATAGATACAACTTCAATATGCCTCTAAGACAGACCTTTATTATATGCTACAACCTCCTCTCCGAGAAGTAAGAAACTAGTGGCCAATATTGTTGGGCCAGCACCACCAGTGCCTGCAGTTTAGTAGTAGAACCTGAAACAAGCCTAGGTTAAATGGCTTGCACTTGATCATACAAAGGAGTATGGGGCCATGCATGCTATATTAAGCAAACAAATCTGATGACATATGACTACTTAGCAAAGTTTTTGACAATGGAGAGCCAAGATCAAAGTGGAGGATGGATAATTTGTATGAAACAACATCAACAACATGGCAGGGTAATAGAAAGGAGGAACCTGTTACTATTTTGTTTAAATGTGTTTGAGAGGGTAGATAAGACTTTACATATTGAAGTAAAACAAGAAGTAAATAATAGTTACATAATGCTACTTATCTCAAAAGGGAACCTTCTATACAAACCACAAAGCAAGCATGATCATTAATGCCATCAATGAAGTAAGAGATGTTAAATGTTAAGGGACCTTAGAAAAGCTAGAATTTGCTCTATCAGCACATCAAGGGAAATTGTAAGATCTGTTAATTATTAAAAATGCCACATGCAGCAGAAGATGTTGACGTCCCTTAAGTTTTTCTATTAATGGTTGCCCATGATTAAAGGACGATGAAATTAAACTCCAAGAGAAAAATAGAAAACGAGAGCCTAGCCATTAAATCTAGCAAAGCGTTTATTATTCGGAGGTGGATAGCAAAATATATAGTAGGATTAGAACAAGTATTTTGAACTGGGATTTCAAATCAATAGAATCTACAAAAGGTTTAGGTCTTCCACCCAGAAAAATGGTCAGCTGAAGAGATTGCTAGACAAAGATATACTAGGCACAATAAACTGAGGAGCTTCTCATGGAACGAGAAGGTTGACAAGAAAAATCATATAGGATAGCATCCCAAATCCTTATAGTTAAAGGGCTTGCACGTGACTCCAGAGCCGATAAATAATATCCAATTAAGTACATGAGCGTGCCAGGTGGGGTTTGGTTTTTTTTGGGGGGGGGGGGGGGGGAGGCCAACCCGAAGTCCGCATGAACTCTTAACTAAAAAGCGTAGTCAATATCTATGAAATTATTTGAGATAAATTGTTAGGTACATGTACAAAATAGCATAAGATGTATGCATAGGTGCATAAAAGAATTTAAGCATAAATGTGTGCAAGCATATCCAAGGAATCGTACTACAAACAAAAAATGCAACTGAAGAGATTACAACATAAAGGACATCTCAACCTGTTTTAACTTAAGAGTGTCTTAATGGTCCATTTACTACATGTATGCATGTGGTCATCGAAGAATACCAACGCCATGCTTGCCTGACAACAGGAACAACTCTACGCACATCCAGTCCCCTTTCTAATAGGTACAGTTGTGAAGCAAAAAACGCCTAGATACCTAGGGTTTCAAGTCTAGGACATGTCACTGACTAGTTAATAAGGTAGGGAGTTGCAACTATTAGTATACAGTTCAAAATAAAATTATGAATTAACTGTGTATTCTTGACTATGCTAAGCAAGTGATAATATCTTTGTAGGTGTGCTCTACTATGCTAAGCAAGAAGCTCTAACAAGGCATGCTGAAATTCCACTAAGCAAGAAACCGAAACTTAAGCTAAGGAAGGACATACATCTCAAAGCCTTAACAAAGTCTTTTACCACGCACCCATAGGCCTATTTGAGAACTCCCAAGGTTCCACTCCGTTAAAACGTCTCCAAGTATATGCTTCAACGTCCTTGCTCTAGAGGTCAAAAGCACTTAGGGTGAAGGCTCAAGGAACCCAACAATTGTCCTCAAGTTGGTTGAGGAGGTCCCCTTTTATAGGTGGAGAAATGAGGAGAGCATTTATAGCTGAGCAATGTGGATTGTAAAAGTCCAAGTTTCCCTAAAACGATGCTCGGTGGCATTTTGTAATACACGTGAAGAGTAAATTAAGTGATGGGTAAGAACTTATTGGTGTGGACCAAAAGTTAGCTGCACTTGTTAGACTAATTAAGTGTGGTTGCTGATTGGTGTAAGTGGTTTCGGACCTTTATACTTGAAAATAAGTTGGCTTGATGAAAAGGCCAACATGGATCATGCACACTAGGGCATGACAGACACCAATTCGGTTTGGACTTGGCATATACTTCTTATGCTCATGAATATCAAATGCATGTTTAGCTCTTGATTTCGTTCTATTTATCTATTCTTATTTTTGAAATATGGATTATTAAAATCATGTTCTGTTTTTCCTTTCAAATGGAAAGAACCTCGAGTATCCATACAAGTGAAATTAATACAACAGTCCTTTTGTCTACTTCTTTACTATATCATACAGAAAAACAAAGCGACTAAGGCCTACAGCACATGGCACATTGGGTCAAGATTACCATCTTAAGTATCAAAATAGAGGGTAAAAATTTTACCCTCTATTTTGATACTTAAGATGGTAATCTTAAGTATCATTTACAGTTTCAAAATAAAGGGTAAAAAGTTTTTATCCTCTATTTTGATACTTAAGAGGGTAAAAAGTGAGCATCTACAACAGCATTTTACAGTTTCATCCGAGGCAAAAAATTCTGGGCAACCACACATGGGTTACCCTTGCCCCACCGCCATCTTTGGGGCCTTGTAGTTCTACCTTCTATAAATTCATGTGCTTCGACCATGAAAGAGGAAAATTCTGCTATTCACCCAAATTTCCCATATGGCTGATCAATCTTTAAATCCTTTTCCAACATCAAATAATCAAAAGCAACGTAAATGAAAACTTCCAACCCGAGTAGATTGATATTTATCTCGAGTCATGCTTATGCCTAAATCTATGTCTTGAAACAATGGCATCAAAGATTTTTCTAATCTGTACAATATAGAGTTGCATTCATCTGAATGGTGCTCGAGTCTGCATGGCTTTGCTGCTATTACTTCTGGAAAAATATAAGGACATCATATATGAAGGTTTCCACATTTATCTTGACATTTCATTAGTACTCCAGTGAGTAAGTTGTTAGTTCATTTTTCCAACAAATCATATAGATTCATGAAACATAGAACACTGCATCAGTACCCACACAAAGCAGTATTATATCATAACTGCCATGAAAATGAAAAACCCCACATGTAAGAATATGTCAGTAGTCTAACCAAATCTAAGTCATGGTGCCAAGCATCATTTTGATAGCCCTTTCAGCAAAGAGTGTCAACGCTAGATTGAATGGATGTTGGCATGTAGTAAACCATCATATTTAATACTTCATGATGGTGGTCAGAACCAAAGTAAGAAAACTAGAGAAGCAAATGGCTTAGAAATTTGAGTCAAAGAAAGTTGAATAACTCATTCAAATTCCAAGATTCCTGCTGTCCAGTTGTAGCGGGTGAATAGTTAACAGCTCAACAATGACATGGATCTAGGCACTACAATCATATGGGTGTAATGATTACCTCAATCTTTCAGGCTCAACCTTGCTTTCAGTTCTTGCAGCACGAACTAGCTCTGCAGCCATCACTATCATTTATAGGAAAGAGAAACTGAAATCCGTCATAAAGAGGAACAGCCATAGATGCAAAAGTATTCACTAAAGAAAAGAATCTGGGCTAGACGAGAATCCCAGTATATCGTTTAAAATCCACTCCCTAGTCTTTATACTCACTAGTGAGGTTGCAGCTCGAGTCCCATGATTGAGTCAGTGATGACTGGAAAGACCCTAAAGTTTTAGTTTACCCAAGTGCAAATCGCATCCTAATCTTACACAGAAAATTCAATGACAAGACAAAGTAGTTATGATTAGGCATAGTAGCGTTTATGTGCTCTGACAGTACGGTTTTTTCTTGAGAATACCTTAAAAATAGATGATGCGCAATTCACTCTGTTGGCGTTGAGATCTATAATAACTTATCGGTTATCAGACGGAATCTCAAATGATTCAGTGTTGCATATAAAAAAGGTAGAACGACAATCATCTTGAGGTGGTTAAATTGCTTGTGTCAAAAAACATTAATTTCGCTACTACCAAAAATTTTGCCTTCTATCTATGTACTTGTCGGTGTCTTAGACGCGTAAAAGGTTAACATTGATGAAAGAATTATTAATAGCACCATTGCTCACGCCTGGATAGATTCCCCCTGTTGTTATGGCTGGAATGTTTGCAGCCAGAGCTTTTTCCATAAAAGATTTGGCACGCCATACATAGCTCGTATCATCACACACGTCGACATATGCTGTCTAAGAGAAGACAAAAAATTCAAATATTTACTCTATACAACATAAGGTCACTGATGCATCAGTAGAAACGCAAAATCCACTTTATGTTTATTACCTTGTTCTCACCTTGGTGTGTATTGAAGCTTCCAGCACAGTGCACTTATCTGCCTGTTGAAATGGTCCTGCGGCATGTACTACAAGATCCACATCTGCAGAGGAACAGTCACAGTTACAGAGAAACATAGGTACTCATACAACGTTGTCACAATTGGTGTGAGTTGGTTTAAATCACTTCAAAGGATCTGTATTAAACACATCATGCTTTTTAAACAGCTCATGGGTAGGAACGACCCTGCTTTTCTTCACTCATATGGATCGTGTCATGTTACATTTCAAGAGTGCTAGTAGACAAGGGCTCTTCGCAAACAACCTTGAGACAAAACCCTCGACTTAGGTCTTAATACTGGGACCACAAGCAGCCATCCAAAACCATATCTTACCAACAGATATAACTGATTAGCATAATGAGTGCCTCTTGATGACGTTCCAGGGTGTCACGTCCCGCACATTTTCGTCTCACAGAGGAACGACTGTGAGGCTTCATGAAACTCGCAACTTGCTTCCGAACTATGTCAGAACCGCCATCCTCTTATACAAGGCAACTATGTATTTACGTGGAACCCACTGATAGCAGCGTTGCATAAGGTCTGCCCAAGCCTACCTATAACCTTAGTTGTAGCAACATCCCTTACAGTCTCACAAGACAACTCATAATGATCTTGTCAACAATGCCCACATGCGTGCACCCAAAGTGCCCCACAGCTAACCCTCTGTGCACACTATCTGCCTACTGTGTCTCTGTGCACTAGACATATGCCAACACAAACCAACTATGTGCCTGCCTAGAAAGCATGGATTCAGGTGCGGGTGAGGATATGCGGATCCGTCATTTCTCAAAAACTAGGATACGGGTGCGGCGGGGATAAGGAAAATATATATTAACATATACTATTTGTGGGTAATAAAAACAACAAATTTTAAAACAAACAATAAGAGAGTTTGTTAATGTAGTGGGCTCTTTTAGAAATACTGAAGTTCATAGCCAAGTATGATAAAATTTGTACAAGTTCTGGCATCACTATTTCTTTAAAGTATTGGGCTAGCATGAATGATAGTTTATTAGATGGTACCTGAAGAAAATCTATAGGAAGTTGAATACAGCTGCACCTTGGAAACAGCAGTCACTCTAAGGAAACAGAACTCATGGATCAAAACCTCCGACATCGACAACAGAGCTCTGCAATGAGAAGGGACTTGCAGGCAGCCGAACACTGCTTGTACCCGCTGCTGCCAGGCAATGCTCATCACCGCCTCTGCCTCCACTCTCCTTCTTCTTCTTCTCTTCTCCTTCTTCTTCTACCTCTCTCTCCTATCTACCAGGAACCCAAGGAGAGTGGCCCTACCGTGTCCAAGAACCCATGAATCAGAAAATTAACGTATGGCTAAATTGCAAATAACCCCCTAAGCTTTGCATCATTGTGCACTTACTCCCCAAGATTTCAATTGTGTCGCATGACACCCTAACGTTTTATAAAATGTTGCAATTAAACAGAAAGTCGTGTGAAAGGACAACTGACAGCCGTTCCTATGTACCCTCGACTTGACTATTTTAGAGGGGCAAGACCTGTAAACACATAGGTCTTCTTCCTCAACCTCCAATTCCTAAACCTTTGTTTCAAGAAAACCACCACAACCCAAACCACAACCTGCATAGTAACTCTGCTGCCACAACCTGCTCCTCCACTAACCCTCCTCTTACAAGATATCTTATTCAAAAATCCCTAACACCAATTCCCCACAAACCCAAAACCCTCAACATTTGAAGACAACCACCACCAATCAACCATTCTCGCACCACCATAACCTCCTCCTTCACTAACACCTGTCTTACAAGATTTGCTTATCCAACAAATCAAAACCCTGACACCAATTTCCGACATACCCAAAAACCCCAAAATTCCAATCGTGACTTTTACCAATTCAAACAAGCCCAATGCCATCTCACATCCTTGTATTACCCTAAACCCTTACTAACAAGCAGATGTCCAAAGACAAAAACTTTGTACGAATTTCACATTCTTCTTGGGAATTATACCATCAACTAATGTTTCTTTATATCTGGAGGCATCAAATTCTTGGTGGATTAGGGTTCGAAGGGATTTGCTCACCATGTGGGAAGAGGCAGCTTGCTCAAAATTCAGATTGAAATTTTGGGGTTATAGGCTTGTGGGGAATTGGTGCAGGGTTTTGTTGGATAGAGAACTTTTTAAGAGAGGGGTTAGTGGGGGTGGAGGTACGGTGGGTTCGTAACGGTTTTGCTGAAGAAAGGCTTAGGCCAAGAGGGTGAAGAAGAAAACTAATGTAATTGACATGTTTGACCCTCCAAAAGAGCCATATGAGAGGCACATGGGAAGGGTCATCCACTCTTTTCCAACAAAAGTATGATTTTGGATGCAATTGCAATGATCTATAAACGTCAAGATGTTGTGTGGCGAAATTAAAACTCTGGGTGGTTAAGTGGGACGGTGATGTAACCTCGGGGTTTTTTGCAATTTAGCCTTAATTGAATATATGTATATGTCTGGACACACATCCTGTGCGGACCTAGCAAGACCCGATCCACACCTGGTGCTGTTTTTCAACCAAAATTGTGCACCGTGCTTCATAGGTGCCTGCCTAAACATAATTGCCCTAACGCAGCGCATTGAAGTGCTAGTGTGCCCGACGTCATTCCCATCTTGCAAGGAACGTGCCTGTCCAACGTGGCTCCAAGCCTTGCTTTACTTGTCTTAATGTGGCCATCGTCAAGAATAGCTTAACCCATCCTAGCACCATGCCAACTGCAATGCTTGCCAACCGGCACATGAAGTCCAACATGCCGCCACCAAGCATGTCATCAATGCCAACCGTCCGATGGGAGTGTCAAACCCAAGACATTATCCACCTTGGCACATGGCGTGCAAGCACCCCAATAGCCTAATATGCATGCATGTCCAATATCATATAAGATAGTCCAGGGGCGGAACAAGTGAGCAATCATAACATCTGACTCAATGTCAAGGCACCTTCTAACAGTGCCCACTTGAAAGGTCTTTCCCATATGGGAGCTCTCATGTATGTCTTTAACACTATTAAGCTTCACCCAAGTTCCCTTGGGTCACTCACTTGATGCCCGCTTGAAGGCACAGGGGGTGGTGGAGTCAGTTCCCACACACAACCATGCTCCCCCTTATACTACCGCTTGGAGCAAATTCCAGAGTGACAGTAGTAGATATTCCTTTGCTCGCAGGAGTCATTATGTCTGCGATGGACCAAAGCACAAAGATATTCTTGTCCAAATCTGTTTTGCATAATTAATGAACTGCCACTGCACAGTCTTGGGCCAAGAAACACATTGGGTACTCTCCACTTACCACCAACCCCTGAGGATATGCTACAAGTCACGGGGCATTGGCTTATACTTGACACAGGGGAACTCCTAGTGTCTGACGCGTACATCTTTATGAAAAAGGCCTGCTTCTGTGTAGACTAACCCAAAAGCAAGTGCTTCAACGTTGACTGAATGCTGATGTTCAGGTGTGCATCCTACAACATATGTGAATCAGGATTCCAGTTCAGTTCTCCATTTGATAAGAATCGCCAAATATCTTCAACCGGTAGACAGTATAACACTATTAGCATATAGAATGATGGGAGGGAACTGAGTAGCTAACATCCTGAAGTTTGTAAAAACTGTCTTAGCCTAATGTTGCTACAGGAAGTTAGAAATACTCATGGAAGCAAAATAGACAAAACCAATAACGTCAAACGACCGGTGCTTGCCAATCTGTTTGTTTTATCTATAGGAAAAGATACCACTGGGCACTGGGAAGAGAACAAACACTATCCCAACGAGAAAAGTCACATATACTCCATTGCCTCGACTATCGTTCACGGAGAGCAACAGAAGGTTTGGTAAAAAGAAAAAAAAAGGCTTTGATAACTAACGGTTAATTGGAGATGCTGACACTACTGCTATGAGAGTGATGTAGCAAAGGGCGCTGAACAAAGCAATGATTTAATAAAGGGAATAGTAGTGGCTAGATGTGATAAAGGCTGGTTACGGGTGAAACCCCATTTTCTTTCTGGCAGTTATTGCTTTTATTCTCAAACCATGTACAAGCTCTGTGAATGATATCCGGCAAACTTGTAATGAAAATAAGCATAACGACAGTGCAACAAGGATAAAGCAATACAGCTTATAATACGAATGTGGGTGCTGAAACCATTTGTTACTAAGAAAACTTGTTTGAACCATCTGATGTGTAGGTACAGCAGTAAACTGTGGCATCGGGGGGGGGGGGGGGGGCGGCATGGTTCCTAAGTAGTGGTGACCACTTCACTCCTCCGCGGATTGATACATGTAGGAATGCTCACACAAGAAAGTTGACTCCTGGGTCTGGAAGAGTAGAATCCTACAATCGATATCCTAAGTTTATTCAGGCAGTAACAACTCTTTCAGGAAATTCAAATCAGATTGAAGAATCAGTGCACCATTTAGAGCTGTTTCCAATGAGTTCATATCATCAATGTTGACTTCTGCAAATTCGGAGTTCTCCCCAAGTGTAGCCACCATGGCAGCACCTTTATCCCTAATTGCAGATAACCAAAGGCAGTGTACGATTAATTTCAGTACGAAAAACAGGAAGAAACAATACCAGAACAGCCATAAACAAAGATCATGTAAATGAACTGAATTGACAGAATTAAACTGCATTCCTTATTTAAGAAACGTTAAAATAACATAAATTCTTGCATTTAACTTTAAATGAAGTGATCCCTGAGTGGAAGAATTAGAATAGGAAGTGTCAGGCCAGCATAAATAAGAAGGAAAATAAAAATTACAGAAAGAGAGTGAAGAGGGATGAACAAAATCCGTGAGCTTAGAGATGGTATTTATAAAAGGAAATGACTTGGGATTGTCAAAGTGATGTGTTCTTTGAGGTAGGGGCAATTTTCATAGCACTATATCCTTTATTACACGCTGCAATATCATAACGACGTTATACGACCATTGGTATTTGTCTCCTGAAATTCCAGTTCAAATGCATGTTCTACATTGTGATAAACATCTTGATATTTGAAAAGGTTAGTTGAGTGTGTGACGCGGCTTATATTGATTTATGTACGTGCATAATGTTGTTATTTCACAGCTGAGCTTATCGGATCCCAACGAGGAGACTAGAGGCAAGATTCCTAGTCAATAGCAATTTGCTAGATGGACATAATATTGATTCTGTTAATTGTTCAGCAAGCCATGGTCACAGTAAGTGCTTCATTACTACAGTATTGTCTTCTCGAATTATTTAGAGTGATTTATTCTCATCTATGGTGCCATGACTATTTGACTTACTGAGGTTCCGGCTTACCCCCAATCGTTTGCCATTGTAGCGCATTATTAACGTTTAGAAGGATATTAGCGGGACTCCGAACTCTCAAGTTAATCTTATCCTAAATCATTTAGAGTAATTGTTAATGCTTGTAGGTTTGGACAATTATGAATCTTATAAAGTCACCAATGGCATGTCATTAGCGACAAAATTTTTAGACTCTACAACCCATTAAAAATGCTCTCTCTAATTATTACTTGGGTAGTTACAGGAATCATCATATCACAAAACACCCAATCTTGAACTGGGCATTTACGGATTAACCACTTGGGATGTTTCTATTAAACATCATACGCACAAAACACACAAATCTTGAACTGGGCATTTACAGATTACCACTTGGGCTGTCCACAACTAAACAACAATACAACATTAAGCACAAAACACACAAACCTTGAACTGGGTATTTACAGATTAATCTTCGCAACTAAACAACAATACAACATTAAGCAGAAAACACGTAAATCTTGAAATGGGTAGTCTAATATCACCTGTTTCGGCCGCCAACAACAATGCGAAGGTCGGGGCAGAGCTTGGCCAGAGCCAAGGCGGTGGAGCCTCCGACTCTTCCGGTTCCTCCAAGTATCAGAACCTTTGATTTACGGGCCTTCTCTGGAAGATGAACTGTCTTATTGGTGTTTTCACTCTGTTTGGGGCCGCATGCTATAGCTTGAGCCTTGATGCCGTTCAAATGCATGCACAGGCACGACATTATTTCTCTGTATCTCCAAACTAGGACAAGAAGAAGGGGCATGTCCATTCTTTGATTCCTTTATCATGTTTATCAGTTTATCGTTTGTACCGACGTGGCATGACCCAGAAGCTTCGAATTTGGAATTTAGGGAAGGGCTAATTACAGCGGTGTCGTGAGGTTAGGGTATAATTACAGTTAAGGACAATTAAAAACTTTTAAAATATATCAACCGTGTCCATTCGTCAAGATTCCGTTAAAAAATTATATTTTTTGACTAATGTCACTCATACGTATTTTTTTAATGTCAATACTACCCTTATACCATATATATATATACATAGGGAAAATTGCAAAAAACAATCTCGTGGTTTGGGTCAGTTGCAAAAAGACTCTTGTTGTTACAAAAGTTGCAAAGGAACACCGGTGGTCGCAAAAGTGTTGCAACCCACGGTTTCTGTTACGAAATAAAAAAACTTGTCCAAAATACCCCTGTAAATTGTCCAAATGAAAATTTTGTCCTTCATTCTTCGCCACAAGCCCAAGCCCTAATTAGGACCGGTGTGAGCAAGCAGATGAGGCAACAAGAAGGGGACGGGATGGAAGGGGAAAGGGGAACTCTGGCCACCGGCGAGGGCCGAAGCAACATACGGAAACCAACGGCGGCAGACGGACAGAAGAAACGGCAGAAGCTACGGCCGACCAAAGCTAACCGGAGGGAGGAAGAGGGATCGAGACTGCCAATGTGTAGACCATAGATCCCTACACTCCGGCCTTTCACCACCACGACGTCAAACCGAAAACAAACGGTGACCAAAGCTAATCGAAGGGAGGAAAAGAGAGATCGAGACTGCCAATGTGTAGACCGTAGATCCCTACACTCCGACCTTTCACCACCACGACGTCAAACCAAAAACAAACGGTGGAACGCGAAATCGACGAACAGATCCGGGTGGAGCAGGCACCGACGCCGCCGGCGATTGTGATGAGGCAGGTGGAGGCGATTAGGGTCTGGCTGATTGGAGGAGAAAAAAATCAAGATTTGGAGAAGAAAGAAATAAAAGGCATTTTTGTCATTTTGTTAGAATAATCTCTACCAAACGCACTATTCAGGCGCCTGAACATCACATGTTGTTATTTTGAAAGATTTTTTTAACGGTTGTAAGAATAACCCCGGGTGTTCTTTTGCAACTTTTGTAACAGTAGGGGTCTTTTTGCAACTGACCCAAACCACGAGGTTGTTTTTTACAATTTCCCCAAATACATATACACTGTATAGAGATTAAAAACTCTTATTTAACAAATTAAGGTTTCAACCCTAATTCCCAAAATTAGGGTTTCAAACCTAATTCTTTTTTTTTCAAATTAAGGTCTTAAACCTAATTTTTAAATTAGGGTATTTTCGAACCCTTATTTTTTCACTTTTTATTATTTTAGATCCTTTATATATATATATATATATATATATATATATATATATATATATATATATATATATATATATATATATATATATATATATATATATATATATATATATCAGCATTTGACAAATAGTTTAGTTTTCTTGTTTTTTTCTCAGTATTATAAATCAGTTTCTAAAATAGAACTGTATTTGAAAATTCCATTTTGGACTTTTCAATTTTGATTTTTTTTTTTTAGATCCACCTTTCAACTTTTGTTGGAAGCATTTTTATGTTTTTTGTGCTTTTCTTCAATCTAAATCACCAACACATATAACTCAAGAACAGCAAACCACCAACATTGCCAACCACCATACTCATTGACCGCCACCGCCACCACCACCACCAATGACCAACACCTTGACACCAAACTACAAACATTGTCAACCACCATAGTCATTGACCGTCAATCAGCCACCACTACCGATCAACACACCTAAACATCAAACTTGCCAACACCGCCAACCACCACAGCTACTGATCGTCTCTATCACCACCAGGGATCAACATCCACGAACACCACCAACTACCATACCCCCTGATAACAAAACCACCACCACTGACCAACACCGTCGACTACCAAATCCTCTGACATCAGTCACTACCACGGCACCATCACTATTCTAAATCCAAATTAGCATCATATGGACCACCATTGTCCTTACAACAAACACCACCAAAAGATTTCTTTCAACGAATAGTCCTGGTATCTTTGATTTGCGCAGCTAAATTCCAAGCCAATTAAGATCATTCACCCAATCAAACCAATGAAGCCCTAGTTCAAAAGCTAGTGTGATGTTGCCACAACAATGTTGGATGGTGGCAGAAGAGATGCCTTGGTCGTGGTGGGGGTGCTTGTGGTTGTTAAACGTAGGAGCTCAAAAGAAGCTTTCAAGTATTGAAAAAGGAAGAGAAAAAAAATAGAAAAAAGAAGAAAGGAAAATTTAAAAATTAAAAAAAAAACAAAAACAAAAGTAACAACCAGTTATACAAAAATGCTATCAAATAACCTATCAGTTTTGTAAAAAAAAGAAAACTCAAAGAGGTTTTGGTTTTAGTTTTTTTGAAAACAAAAACTGAAATAAGTTTCAAATACACCAGTAAGTCATTGACTACCATGTCATGAGCAATGTGACTTTTTTTTATGTCTACTCACCTTTTTGTTAATAACGTTCAATTAGGTTAAGAGTTGTTGAATGATAAGTATTACGAGGGAGGCAAGTTCGAGCCAGTGACGTATGTGTTCCAACTAACTTCAATTTAAGTAGAACTGGAGATATAGGGTAGAGCGAGATAAGGCAATTTAGACCTCAAAGGGACTTAATGTGGTTGAAGTGAGCAGACACGAAGTGATTCTTGTAGCTATCAGAGGCCGATGACCAAACCGTTGGATACAAAAATTTAGGATGCCCAACACATGCAAGGACAGGGAAGCCTATTATTTAAAGCAAACCTTGTCTCGTCCTCCAGTAAAGTACATTTGGAATGGCTCATAAAACACCAACCAGGGCTAGTGAGCCTGGGGAATCTGCACTCTGCTAGACCAACAGTCAGGCGAGGCTTATGCCTCCACGGACTTGGGGGAGTATGCACTTGCTCTTGTCTTGTACCTTGATGTAGTCAACCTTAGAGTTCTCAACCCCAAGGGGTGGTGGGGATGGCAAAGAGCATCGAGGTGTGACCTCGAGATCCCGAGTTCGAATTCCCATATCGACGGGGCCATATAAATTGCAGTTCTTACATAATCCCAAGAAAAAAAAGACCTTAGAGTTGTCGGTGAGCATGTGTAGCATTTGAGTGAATGCATTAATGCCTAAATGTCCAAAGCTTCACAAATGTATGTAAAGCAAAAGTGACTTTACGTGGGAGATGATATGATTACCTCTATGACTAGACCTTTTGGAGCATGACCTAGGCATCCAATGGGAGGTTAAAGTTCCCTCAAAAGGTGAATTCGACGATCATCAAGTGGGTTGGGCAGCTTTGGCAAGTGTTGTGCCATCCTCGTGGTGGGTTAGGTGGCGTAGCAAGTCCAACGCTCCTCAGGTTCATTGGGTAACCATGTTTTGAACTAGTGGGATTTCAGCTTCAATTTGACAACTTCAACTACTTTGATGTGTCGACTTTGTGACGTGGACTTAAAGGTGGATTTAATGCGTGCCGATTTGTACCTTACTAAAATAGACTAGAAACTACGTATTATTTCTAGACTATGTACCCACAAGTGTCACGTATACAAAATCAACCACGTGATTTGGTAAGACACAATGTAAGCTATTGTGTTAACACCACACTTTTACTGACACACGGCATGCTGACTATTCTAATACCATTCTAATTATTTCTAACTGACAAGCATATTGATTATGAGGGTGTTACTAACATAAGGAATACTTTGAAAAAGGCATAAGAAAGTGTTACACATATCCCTTGTTTGTCAATTTTTTGCATGTGCAATGCCAACACATATAAGAGCTTCACAGTGATTCTCCCATAATTTTTATATAATGCATTTCGCTCTCGCTTGGCTCAAGATAAGACTAAATGGATCTCCTCCCACTAGGGCTTTGAGGAGGGGGGGGGGAGGTACACAAACAACAACATTTTCTCTCCCTAAATATGGTCATGGGGATTTCTTCGAATCTATGCAATCTCTCCTTTTAACTTTCTTTCATGGCACTCTCCTCAAGTTTAACAGGTGATTGTACTTGCCACTACTTCAAGTCTGTAGCAACAAGAAATTAGGCTATAAAAATGCATGGCAATGTGTAAGTAATTATCTACAACAAGACTTTGAGCAATTATATTTATTTCCATGTATACCCCTATTTGCACCAAGCAAAATTATAACGACTCAGCCTATCAAGGTTAATTCGTCCCAAGGCATCAACATGACACATCACCAAGAAGTTGGGTATCGGTTAAAGGACAAGTCTCCATTTAAGACTGGTTCGTCCTAAAGCAAGTTGTTACTATTATTAAACTGCCAAACCAACGACAACATGACTGACACAAGGCCAGTCCTAAACAAAGAAAGGACACATGTTCACATAGAGGCGTGTAGTTTTAACTATGTAACTTGTCGTCATAGGAAGAGACGTAACTAACATGGCAAAGCCAATAAGGTAAAATTAGGCCTTATTCAGTCTCAATACGTGACAGGGTTAGATCAATATCAAGGAAGCTTTACATGAATAGAAGGGTAAAACAGGCAGGCTTGGACACGTAGCACTTCTATATTGGATCAACCAGAGGTCAATTATAAAAGCCATAATTATTGTATTAATAAACCCTCTTCAACACCACCCACAAACTAGCTCCTAGTTTACATTATTACTATTTCACTATTTTTCTGCTACAATAGTTGTTACTAGGAGAAATACTAATGAGGCCATAACTTCTGCCACCTCATACCCCTAAATATATCCAGCATGTCTGACTCAGGGGGGCATATGAGGGTGGAAAAAGTTAGAGAAGATCAGTTGCACCCTTTTGGGGATCAAGGAGAAAACCTCCCAGGAAAGGAGGTACTAAGTGATGAACTCGTCCAAAGGATGATAAATGTGCTTCAAAAAATGCAAGAGCGTATGTCAGAGTACATCCATTTTAAAGACTTTCTAAATAGGACTGAAAACTCTAAAAGACATAATATATAGCAAAGTCCCTTCACCATAAAATGTGGGACCTAGGATGAACCAAAGGGGTAAATAGCCAATAGGGAGCAAATTCAAGTTACGCTTGCTTTTAAGGGAATGTCAACCCACAAGAAGACCATTTTACAACAAGGAAACAACCAGGGTTGA
Source organism: Escallonia herrerae (assembly GCA_033070095.1). NCBI lineage: Eukaryota > Viridiplantae > Streptophyta > Magnoliopsida > Escalloniales > Escalloniaceae > Escallonia > Escallonia herrerae. Next base: position 301,367 of record JAVXUP010000382.1, on the reverse strand, counting down.
AGGCCCCAAAGGGCAAACTATAGTAACATAGCCTTTTGTGGGCAATTCAGAGTCGTACCAACCTTGCCCTCAAAATTATTAGCATTATCCTTATCTCCTTCCTGATCCTCAAATGATGGTCAAGAGAGAGCAGTTGATGGATCTTATCAGAAACTAGGTCGGCTCGAGCTGTAGACATATAGTCATACCTTGTTATTCATAACCTTATCTAGACTGGATCGATATGAACTTTTCTTTTCCCAAAAAGTTACAAAGTCCCTGACTTTTCTACCTTTAGTGGCAACACTATTGACTCTACTGTCCAGTTATATGAGCAAATCTATAATTTAGTGTGGAGAGCTAGCTGGAGTTGATTTTTTTAAGTTGAGATTGTTCTCAAACTCCCTTTTTAATATAGAACTTTACCTGGTATATCGGCCTACCATTTTGATCGAATGATCAAATTTGAAGGTATAGAATTCCATGACCTGTTCGAGCTAAGTGACAGGGCCTCAAAATAAGAGGAATTGCTCCAAACGTGATAGATAGGATGAACCCTTCTAAGGGGACTTGTTATAAGGAGGCCAAAAAAATGAGTTTATGCTATAAAAGATCGGCCTGAGTTGAACTGATAGAAATTGTTGCCCAGAAAATTGTGCATTTGCAAGGTCGTAATTTGCCTGAGAAAGGCTCAATATTAATGAACCATGTTGAAGATGATAAAAAAAAAGTATATGGAAAATCTCCAACACTGCCATAGAATTTCTTACCCATTTTTTGAGTTTCCTTTGTCTCAAACTTTTTGTAAAGTGAGAAGCGCTCAGTAAGAAATGCAGAGTACAAAAGGTAATTAATAAAGAAAAATGGAAGATAATAAAAAATGTAATAGGCAATGGTGTTTCAAAAAACATAAATCTAACAAAATATATCACACTGAATGATTTGGAAGCTCACTTTTCAACCGACAGACCAAGGGCCCTTTCAAACTTCTTCACAATAAGACTAAGACAATAAATATGTGATTACATTGCTTAATGTCATCAAAATTTAGGCATGACTCTATCATGCATTAGTTTAGAGATGTCAATGGGCCGACCCAGCCGAAGCCCAGCGGGCCTCCAACGAAACCGGGCCGGGGCCAGGCCAGAAGAAATGAAAACTAGGCGGGGCCGAGCCAGGCCTAAAAACAGGTAAACTTGGGCCCAGTCCAAGCCCTGGCCTTAGGCCCAATATTTTAGGGCCAGGCTTGGGCCGGCCCAGGCCCAAAAAAATTTTCTGGTTTTTTTCCCTATTCATAACTCTTTGTTATTCACATGTATAAATTAAATGGTTGGAGACTTGGAGCAACATCACAAGCCTCAAACGCCAAATGAAACTAGTGTAAGAGGTTCCTCACTGACGTTGTAGTACGATTCCCGTTACACGAGAGGGGCACTAGCAGCTAAACATGGGTGACTCTCTCATTAGTTTGTCTACTTCCTCTTTTTCTATACACATCCTTATCTTTATTGTAAAACCATGACCACTGCAAAGAGGTTGCAATCTTCGGAATCATTAACTCATATTAAAAATCTCGAAAACATTATTATCTACAATATTAACATCATGTTTTTTTTATTTTTCTTATCACTAACATTTTGTCTAGTCATCGAGCCATTGTCATTTGTCAGACGGAGCCTCTTTTCAAATCATGGCTGCAACTAGGATTTTAATTTGGCAAAACATATAGACAAGGGAAGGAGAAGATATACTTGAACTCATTTTCATTAAATAAATGTTCCAGATTTTGCTACATGGCGCCAATAAAAGTTTTTAGCTGCCAAAAAAATTAACAAAATAGTTGGTTGAAAACACGTACTTTTTCGTCTAGGAATGAATGGTTGTGGTGGTGCTTGGATTGGTGTTCGTGATGGCCGTGGTGGTGGTGTTTGTGCTGGTGGTGGTGCTTGACCTGGTGGTGGTGTTTTTCGTGATGATGATCCACGCCTGAATTTCTTTAGTATTCCAGACATATTTGACGTTAAACTTTTTTACTAGATTGAAAAAATAAAACTAGAGCAGTAATAAGTAATTAGAAATAACAATTAAAAAGAATTGAAGCGTAACTAGAGAATAAGAGTAATTAGTAATTCAAAATTGGCCAGAGTTGGTAATTAAAAATAACTTTGTAATAGTAATTAATAAATAAGAATTCACTAATTACTAATTAGTAAACAAAATAATTAGAGAGTAATAAATGAATAAGAGGAATAGTTAGTAATTAGAATTTAACACGAGCAGTAATTAGTAAACAGGAGTAGTAATTAGCAAAAGTACTAATTAATAAACAAAAGTAGTAATCAGCAAGAGTAGAGTTGTCAAATGGGCCGGGCGGCCCGCGGCCCAGCCCGGCCCGGCCCCTTTTTGGCCCGGGCTTGGCCCGGCCCATACATGAACAGTGCTGGCCCGGCCATTTTGGGCTTAGGGCCAGGGCTTGGGCCAGGCCTGGATTTTTCTGAAAAAAGCCCTGGCCCGGCCCGGCCCGAAAAAGCCCGGGCTTGGCCCGGCCCGATAACGGCCCGAAAAAAGCCCGGGCTTGGCCCGGGTCAGGCCCGGCCCGGGTTTGGCCCAGTTCTGGCCCGGGTCAAAGTGGCCAGAGAACTGTTTTTTCTTTTCTTCTTCCAACGACAAGCCCGTGTACGAATAAAAAATGAAAAAAAAAGAGGTAAAGAAATAAAGTGACGCGTTTGACCATTTCTAATCGCAACATGGGGATTAAGCTAACTTGACTTGTGGGTGGGTCAAGATTGAGACTTCTTCATCACTTCCACACTTTGCTCTTGAACCCATTTGTGACTGGCCTTCATCACAAAAAATCACCCCTTTTTCAACAAGTTTGCTGCAACAACTACTGTAATACCAAGTCATTAGTGAGAGCACTCTCTGTATCAACAGCAACAAAAATGGTCAAGGCCATTAGGGTTCATGAAGTTGGTGGCCCTGAGGTCCATTTCTCTCTGTCTCTCTCCCGGTATCTGTGTGTATTTGTGTGTGGATATCATACTTAACATATGAAGTTTGCGATTTAATTCGCTGGCTCTTTTGAAAGTAGCCACTAAATATTGAATAACAAGAAAATGCCCAAAAAAAAATTAAAAAAAATAGGCCCGGGCCTGGCCCAAGCCCGGCCCTAAATGTTGGGCCTAGGGCCTGGGCTTGGACCGGGCCCAGATATCCCCAGAGCCAGGCCCGGCCCGGCCCGATTGGCAGTCCCCTTGGCCCGGGCCCGGCCCGTTTTGCTCGAGGCCCGATGGGCTTGGGCCAGGCCGGCCCAAGCCCGGCCCATTTGACACCTCTAAGCAAGAGTAGTAATTGGAGAGGAAAATAGTAGCAAAGCTTGTAGAAATGTAGAATGTTTAGATAAGAGAGAGTAAGAAGATTGGTGTGAAAAATTAGAAAGGAATGGTGTCAATTTATAGATTTTTCAAAGTTCACAAAAGACCAAAATATCCTTTACAACTAGCCATTTATAGTTGTTGGGAAATAAAAGTGGAATTTTTGGAATTAGTGGGGAATATAGCCGTTGGGGTGGACAAAATTTTGAAAAAAGTGGGCCAGCCCAGAATTTGGGCCAATTTCGGGCCGGGCCTGGGCCGGGCCATTTTTCTTGAAACCTTGGCCTGGTCCAAGGCCCTAAAATTTTGGGCCTACACTGTTCATAACAGGGCCGGGCTGGGCTGGGCCTGGCCGCAGGCCACGCTGGGCCATGGGCTGCCGGGCCCATTTGACATCTCTACATTAGTTGCTCTGACCCGCTATTAAAATGTTGTCTACCAAATAACTACCGTATTTTTATTTTAGAATAACATTGATAATAAAACGCTTTTTCAGCGATTACAAGAGATGCCAAAGGGCTAAAAAAGGTCACGACATTCCTGTGACTCGTTCTACGTGACCGCAAAGGTCGATAGTAACAAAGAACCTAATAAACTTAGACACATTACAATTGAATTAGAGCATAACATATCCTACACTACAACTCAACTTAAAGTAACATGAAAAGATTACAGGTTTAGGAATACAAAGGAACGAAACAGAAATAAGAACAAAACACAAAACACGATGTGATAACAATAGAGCAGGCAATCAGGGACCGCACGACCCAAAGGTGAGTACATTATTAAACAAGGCACAGTACACCATCAAGATTTTCAACACCGCAAATTTTATCCTTTTACTGTCCTTTATCAAATTCGAACCAAAATTCGCGAGACAGGGCAGAGAAACCACTACCCACCCACAACAGACCATGGTAGGCACACAGGATGCTCAATCACCAAAAAGAGCCCAAACCAACTCCCCTCCCCCTACCCCTCGGCACCCAGAACAGATTACCCCGAACCCCAGAGAGATCCTTCCCCCTACCCCACCCCCTCTGGGCCTCGAATCCCCCTTTCTCCCAACATAACGCACCCCACCCCAAACCCCCAAACCCCCTACCCCCGCGAGACCCTATCCCCCCACCCCAACCCCTTAAGACCCCCAGGTTCCACAGAACAAAAATATAATCATGGCCAGCCCCCTCAAAATCAAGCCCTCATATAATTACCAAAGATATCATAACCAACCACTAACCCAATCTCCACCACTATACATCACGGAACATATAAGAATGAAACGCATAAAAGCTGAAGGACCTTTTAAAAATGACGGTCAGCAATGTTGGCGCAATTTTGGTTACCAGCGGTGAAGTTTCAGTCACCGCCGGTGAAATTATGGTCACTTCCAGCAAAAGGTGGAAAGAAAGACGAAACGAGCAGATCTATTTGCATCTAACAAGTTCGACCGAGATCAGAGACTTACCGAGAGGTTGCCGTCTCTGATCAGATCTGGTGAGGCGCCACATCGACGTCCGTCCATCGCTTGCGCTGCCAGCCACCCACTAATCAAGCCTTAAGGCTATCACCACACAAGACGGAAGAACAAAAAATATAGATTAGAGTGGCTACCGACCCACGCGCGCAGAAGCACAGTGGGGCGGCCATGGTGACCGTCGGTTGAAACCTTGTTAAAGAGAAGGCAGAGAGAATGTCTTTTAGATAGAGAACGTGTTGACCTATACCAAACTTTTGAGACGAGTCCTATTGTGTAGTTTAGTCAGGGTGCCTCGTAAAGAGGGTTGCTAGCTTGTCAATCTCTAAGGATCCTCAACGAATAACAGTTCCATAGAAAATATTACCATCAATAAAGTCACTTTACATGACGTGTTTTTAGGATACGAAAATAAATTTCCCAACTTAGTTTTCTATTGGAAAAAAGACACAAACAACACCAAGGGTCTTCAAGAAGTTGTAACGATACTAACAAGATCTTGTACCAAAATTAGTAAGTTAATAAGGTTTAGGGTCTACAAAGCAATTTACTATGCAAGTGTCAATCATGAAGTAGCAAGTTGAAGTACCATAATTGTCAATGGTTAAAATAAAATAAGATTATTGATTGAGTTTATCTGAAATGTATACAAATCAAGAAAGCATAAGTACGAGGCTCGTTAAAGTGGAGAGGACTTCAATGTGTTAACCTTGAAATAAATGGAGATGCAGTATATAGGAAAAACACATTTTACAAGTAGCATCCTGGAGCGTAAGAAGGCTGAAAAATACATTTTACTGACTAAATAAGTGTACATTAACCATGGAACCAGAACTCTTCCGATAAACCCAAAAGTTATAGGAAAGCTATAACGGTTACTTGAACTATCAAAAGTTCCTTTTACAGTACTGAAAATCTTTAGATCTGAGCAATTATTGCTCAACTAAGCTTATAATAATAATGGCTATATTGCTCTTCCAAGCTATAAAACCCATTTGATGATACTTTAAACTTTGTGGAACCATATGTTAAGCCATTAGAGAAAACATTTATGCGCAAGACTTTAATCTACTCACTTCGTAATTCTTGATTATCATAATTAAAGTGAGCATTCTTGTGTGAGCTTCATGTCAATTGTCTCATCTCTCCATCAATTTGAGCTTCAATTGTATACATTTGCATCATGGAGAGAGCTTCAAGTGCACAAGAATCTTCATAACAAGCTTGGTGTTAAGTCTTGAAACTTTGAGGTTGTTAAAGAGCACTTTGTTTTCTCTATCTTCCCTACACCGCACTGTCTTCTTAAACATCAGAAAGATTACTGCCTACTAAAACATAGACCCTTATCAATTTTTTATTTTATTTTATCTATCTCGTGTCCCCTTCCCCATCCTAATTTACGACCTTACTTTAGGCTGCTTCCTTCATCAAAAAAGAATACCGTAAGAGGTCAGTCTTGTCTCCATTTTTAACTTGATCTGTTTCATCATTTTGGATGTTCCATGAAAGCCTACATAGTTAATAGTTAGTAAGTCAGATGTTCTTATGGCTGAAACTAGGTGAAAGGGGTAGAATATGTCTTCAATCAATAATTACCGACCTCAACTAACATGAGAAAGTTCTCATTCACGACGAGATACTTTTGAAACTCGAGAACATAAAGAGATAAAGATACATTTTTTTGGTATGCACTTATGTGAATTATTTTGAAGTTTTAACTTTATATTACTTAAGTTGTCCAATTTCTTGTAGTATATTTTTATGGCATGTATAGAAGTCTAGTAAGTGAAACTGAGAAGAAATTTGAATTATACAAATATTTCAAAAGTACCAAATTAGTATCTAAACTATTATATTTAGCCCAAGAAGTCTGAAGGCCAACGAAAGACGGAAGTCGTTCAAAAGTCCAGGGTATGACCGTTGAGGCGAACCGCCTCAAAAAAATACCTTTAGACCCTATACAACAGGAATGTATTAAGTACCCGCTATACTCTTTCGGTCTCTACTTCATTTCTATTAATTTTTGGCATTTTAACACATAACACATGTAATAAAACAAACCATAATTCTAATTTATATTATTGGTTTGAATTCGAGAACAGGGGTGAAATGGTCTACGTAACTGGTCAGATAAACCAAAATTAAAACCATCGTAGTTCGACCGGGGCCTAAGGGTAGCAACCTACACTTCGGTCTTAGACTTGAACTAAGAAATAAAATGAAAAGACTCTTTTTTATGGTTTTTGCATAATAGAAATGTGATTGCGGCGAAGGAAAATACTCTAGACCATTATATTAAACTAGGCTAGAAAGCAATAAATATACCTCACGAGTGCGCTTGCCTAGAAGTCTCAGGAGCACTTTGTGAAGGATCCATGATGCAATTGACTTAAGAATATATAGCAATGATATATGAAATGCTAAATTCTCTTAAGAGATGATACCACTTCTATATGAGAAACGATATAAAAGCTCTACGAAGAAAAGGCTGATCTCTGAAAATATAGCCTAAAGACCCTATTTATCGAGGTCTAGGGCGTTATAAGTGATAAAGATGGCCATCTTAATTTGTGATCAGTAATGGGTCATCGCTATCGAGTGGCATGTTCTCCAAAAAATAAATCACATGTTTACCATCACAGAACCCCCACGTATGAAGGGTATACTCTGATATCATGGTTGCATATGTTCACCCAAAAACAAATCACAAAGAGCTCATCTGCAACCATGATATCGGAGTACCCTCTATACGTGGGGGTTCCCTCATGGTAAATGCCAGGATACATTAGTATGAGTATAGTGCAGTCGAAAGATCATTGGAACAATCATCACAAGAGCCACATGAACCTCCGAAGCACCCTACTCCGACTTTATCTTTAACTTTGCATTTTGTTACCTTGCTTTCCAACTCTGTCACAACACCTACAATCTCATGCCTACGCAAATAGTATAATTATACAGCACATTGTAGTAATATGAATGAATGTGCTACGTTAAGCATGTGTATGTGTGTTGTGTAGAGGGTGGGGGGGATGCGTGAGTTTGTGTATGACAATGTGTGTGAGACGGGGGAAAGAAAAGAGAGACGGAGGGGAAAAGATCGGAAGAAGAGGGAAAGAGAGAAATTAGAGGTAAAAAGACAGATATGCCATTGACTAAATGGACTTAATGAAGATAATTTGACGAAGTGACCTGATTGAAACGAATTTCAAAATTTAATGGTCACTTCGACAGAAACCGATGTCCAATGACCAAAGTTGAATTTGCCTAATAGTACAATGGTCAACCGAGTAGTTAACTCTAAAAATAATGTAATAATTGTTATTTTTTTAAATTATTAAAATTTTCTCACCGTAATCAATGTAATGATTTGTTAATATAGTATAGTAGCTTTTAGAATCCTTTTAATAAAATGAAAAAATTGACGTTATGTTTTGGATGGAACCATGCAAACAAAAAATGACTGTACAATTATTATTCATTAAAATTTTAATAATGATAATGCTTACTGATAAATCTAATAGTTGAAAAGAACTTAAGGATAAACACTAAATATGTTAATGTATCTAAAGGTATGCATATATTATTTCGAACGTGATCCCTATTTCTAAGTTTATTTAATTTAGCACGAACTATATGAGGAAGCCTTATATATAATGTGAAAACTAATTCTAAAACTTTAAATATACGAATTTTTCAGGATTTCATTTTGACTATCGTGTTCTAAAAACTAACTCTCTCATGCAAAGACTAAAAACAACGTATCGAAAAAATATAACTTATGGATATTTAGAAGAAAACAATTATGTTACAATTAATTTAAGTTTATTGTAATGTAATAAATGTATGTTTATTTACACATAATATAGTCATTGCAAAAATTATTTACATAATATATAAAATTAATAATCAAATTACAGGATAATTTTTGCTTTGATAAGACTAGACGATCAACAAAGTGGTTATATAAGTATATATGAGATTTTAAAAAAATAACATATGTATTAGAAAAGAAAAGGTGCAATCAAATTAAATAATTTTTAATTACTATATTTGAGTATATTTAAAACCTTTAAGATGCAAAAATATGATATGACTATTGTATACTTAAAACAACTTTGTAATATGAATATATAAATTTATATATTTAAAAAATAAAAATAATATTATTTTGGATAGGGTCTTTATTTCTTGATAAGTTAATTTGCATATCAATAAGCCTTATAACTGGAAAACTAATTCCAAACATTCTAAAAATCAAACTAATTAATAAAGTAACTTATTATGACTTGATTTTAATTATTGTATTCTTAAAAGCACTTTCTAATATGATATGAAAATTCATATATCAAAAAAATAAAAATAACATATTAGATTTAAAAGAGGAAAAAATGATGTTACAATTGAGGTTTAAGCAATAAAAATAATGTAACAATTGATTCATATTTATATATTTTAATGTATGCTTACCGTATCGATATAAAGTTTAATCAAATATAATATATAGTTTTTAGAATCTTTTGGTAAAATAAAAAATTGACCATCTTTTTTTGGTTGGACCTAGTATTATCAAAGGTGCGCCTAGGCCCAAGGCGCACTCCTTGCGCCTCGCCTAGGGCTAGGCGCAGCCCCTTTGAAAAGGCAGGTGCCTAGGCGCCCAGGCGCAAGGCGGTGGTGGAGGCACAAAGAAAAGCCCAAAAATTCTAATTTTTTTATTTTTGCTTCATGGCATCATCTCAACCGTTCATTATTTTTTATTCTTTATTTCATAACGTGATAAATCAATATTTAAATCACAAAAAAACCTAAAATCCCAAATTCCTAATCATTTGATTGTCGTATTGTTGTTCATTCTGCTAGCGTCCCGTCTCCAGTTGTTACTTTTTTAAAAGTAAATCTACTCGTTCACTTCACCTTGTAGACAAAGAAGATAAAAATTGAGAAGGAATGTCTACCAGATTTGGAGCCTATGATTCTCTTTTGAAGAAAACATTGTTGCTTTATCCTTCACTAATGATGATGATGACAATGTCATATTCACTTATGATCAACAACTTCTCATTGGATCTGAAATTTTTTCTAGTGTTCAAAATCTGTTAAATTGCCATGTTCTAATTTTTTTTACATGATTTTACTAGTTTAATGCACTAATATGTATTTATTTTTATTTTGCGCCTCACTTCAAAGAGGCGCATGCCTGGGCCTTGCGCCTAGGCTCCAGGGACACTTTGCGCCCCTTAGGGACGCCTGCGCCTTTAATAACTATGACTTTGACCACACGATCAACAAATGACTGTCTAATTATTATTAATTAAAATTATAATAATGATAAATCTTATTCATAAATCTGATATTTGAAAATGATTTAAAGCTATATACTAAAGTTTAAACATGTTAGTGTATCTAAAGGTATGCAAACATTATTTTGGACGTGATTCATATTTTTAAGTTTATTTAGTTTTGCAAGAACTATGTGAGACCTATATTAGAAAGCCTTATATAATCTGAGAACAAGTTTAAAAAAATATATACTAATTTATTAGGATTTAATTTTGACTATTGTGTCCTTAACTCTCATATGATGATAAAAAAAAATTATGTATCTAGAAAACAAAATTCACATATGAGATTTAGAAGAAAAAGAAACATGTTCCAGTTAATTTAAATTTATTATAATATAATAAATGTATATATATTTACACATAACATAATCATTGCAAAAATTATCAATGTAATATATAAGATCAATAGTACAATTATAGGATATTATTTCACTTTGATAATTTCGGACAATAATCAAAGTGGCTATATCGCATATATGAGAATTTGAAATAAATCACGTATGCATTAGAAAAAAAGGTACAATTAAATGAAATAATTTTTAATTACTATGTTTGAGAACATTTAAAACCTTTAGAATGTAAAAATATATCTATGTAATTATACAAAACAAACAATTAACCAGTTAAATTTTGTATACAGCCTTACGATCAATGAAAGTACTTTTTATTTGTATATAATTATATTTTCATGAAAATTTTTTTAGTAGATATAAAAACTATAACTTGACGACAAGTCATTAAAGATGCAGAAAATTATTCCAACACTTCAAAATAAGGACACATCATCTTGTTCAATTAAATTTTATAATTACTAACATCTTACAAGAATAAAACACACACACACACACACACACACATATACATACATATATATATATATATATATATGTGTGTGTGTGTGTGTGTGTGTGTGTGTGGGCGCGCGCGCGCGCGCTCGCGGGCAAAACTATCCACACGCGATTTGTGGACTGTCTAGATTTTTTTTTTTACGTTTTTTTGTTGTCTGCTACATAATGTAGCGGACGGTACTGTTGAAATAATACCGTCCGCTACATAATCTAGCGGAAGGTAAAAGTACCGTCCGTTACATAATGTAGCAGACGGTATTATTGTTAACAGTACCGTCCGCTATATTATGTAGCGGACGACGAGATTTGGCCCACCACATCTCGGGGGTGGACGGCCAGATCGCTCGGGCAACTCAGCCCTATTTACCTGCACGAGCAATGGATCAGCTCCCTATATATATATATATATATATATATATATATATATTATGTGATCGTTTTGTCAAATTTACTTTTGCAGATAATAATAACTTATTTGAAAGTAATAAGGTGTATACATGAGTCCTATTAAATTTGAAATGTAACTTTATTCCATATGATTTCTACTTAGTCATTAAAATAACTTTCGAAAAACATGTAACACTTCAAAAACTTTTGTAGTTAAAGAATTATACTCATATATAACATCTACAATTCAAAAGAAATACGTCATAGCCTCACCATTTTTTTATTTCAGCCACAATCCTATTCGTTATTTATCTCTATATAGCACCAGCATGATTATTCTACTACTATAAGTGCTAAGTCAATATTCATTTGAAATATTGATTGACAACTTAAAGTAAAAGCTTAAAAATATATAAGTATCTAGCGGCTCCACTGTGTCGCTATCTATTCTTTGTAACAAATAAGATATTTTTTTAATAATGTTATTATCTTTTTTATCTCACGATATATGATACATGTTAATACACTATTTGAGTTCTTATATTATACTATATTTTATAAACCGAACTGAGCTTGACTCCAGTTACTGGTCTAGTATTCTATAAAGAGTTAATTATTCGGTTGACCACTATCGCATTAGGCAAATTCAACTTTAGTTACTGTACTTTGGGTTGTGTACGTCTAAGTGATCATTGAATTCTTTCATTGATCTCAATTGGGTCACTTTATTAATTTTGGCCCATTAATTATCCATGTACGAGGCACATGAGGCTAAGGGACAAAATTGTCAAATGAAAAAAGATTTCCTTTTATTTTCTCTTTAATTTTTAGTCTGGACTTTTATTCAATTGACCGCGTCATTTTTTTTCAATTGACCCCAAATAGATTTTATTTTCTTCAGTTGATCCCAGCAAAAAAAACTTAGAAGATACTGCCAAAGTCCTCCGGATCGTTTAAAAATAAGTGAGATAAGCATACTCTCTAAACCTCATACTATTTTATCATGAACCTTTATTTAGTATTTGTACTTAGTTCAGTCATAATCTAGCACGCTTGCGCTCGCACCAAAATAAATATAAAGTCCTCCCAAGGACCGGCCAGAGCATTTTAATAACAAACAGATTCACATTATATTAAAGCTGCTGCATCTAACCCATAATTCTATATATCCCCTTGGTATATCCAAAGAATATAAGAGGTAAAAGGACAGGTATACATAGATATACTGAAAATGATATATGAGTAAACAAAGGGAAGTCACAAGTTCAATGCTAACAAAGATAAGGGGGTGTAAATTCATAAACGAGAAATTTCTGGACAAAAGAGCTCCTAAATTTAACCCAACTTTAAGATATAACGGAGAGTATACTTTGTCAAGTAAAAATGTTAAAAGGGATGAACAGAGTCGTCTACTAGAGAACAAGTAATGAAGAAAAAATGGCGTCTATCGATGATTGTGATTGTTGCGATTCATGGTAGCCGTCCTGACCACTTCTTGTTTTCAAGAACCTCCACATTTTAGGCAAAATCTGCCATTTGCAAGGATCTGAACCGACGCCTAGCCACTGGAAGCCTTCAAAACTTGTGGGTTGACCTACCTTAAACTATTTCCTTCCCTTGCATACATTTTCTAAACTATACAGATTGCAGAGAAATTTCAACTTGCTTGAACGCGTTCGGCATATAATCCAGCCGTACTGCATATCACCAACTCTTGGTCTTTGACTTGTTCATGTCCTCTGCTGCCGAGAGCTAATACAATTCACAGTTTAGTGGGAAACCATCATCCAATAGTTGAAAATGTTAGAGATTTGGTTAGGTTTTTTTATATAGAAAAAGCTTTTATCCAGCTTGTTTACACCATTAATATATGTATATAATTTGCCTCAATGATTGTATGCATCACTATAAAAAGGGCCACTCCCTTCCACAAGCATGCAAACCAGTAGTTCTAAACAGCACTTCCCAATGAGAAACCAAGGGAAGCCGGGGCAATGGCCTCGAGTAGTATATGCTGTGGCATTTTGCTTGATAGCCACTAGTGTAGTTGCTGATAAGCCGTACGTTTACACGTCGCCGCCTCCGCCTTACGTGTATCAATCGCCGCCTCCGCCTTCATCATCGCCACCTCCACCATATGTTTACAAGTCTCCACCTCCCCCTTCGCCATCGCCATCGCCACCGCCACCACCACCACCACCACCGTATGTTTACCAATCTCCACCACTTCCCTCACCATCGCCACCACCACCATATGTCTACAAGTCTCCACCACCTCCACCTCCATCTCCATCACCACCACCTCCATATGTTTACAAATCTCCACCTCCTCCTTCTCCATCACCACCTCCTCCTTATGTATACAAATCACCACCACCACCCTCTCCTTCACCTCCTCCACGTTACTACTATAAGTCGCCACCACCACCATCACCATCCCCTCCACCACCGTACTACTATAAGTCTCCACCCCCACCTTCGCCATCGCCTCCTCTCCCGTCCTACTACAAATCACCTCCTCCTCCAGTGAAGTCACCACCTCCTCCCCCATACTACTATAAGTCCCCACCTCCACCAACTAAGTCACCTCCACCCCCATACTACTACAAATCACCACCTCCACCAGTGAAGTCACCACCTCCTCCCCCATACTACTACAAGTCCCCACCTCCACCAAAGAAGTCACCACCACCTCCATACTACTACAAATCTCCACCTCCTCCAGTGAAGTCACTATCTCCACCCCCATACTATTACAAGTCCCCACCACCACCAAAGAAGTCACCGTCGCCTCCGTATTACTACAAGTCACCACCACCACCGGTGAAGTCACCTCCTCCACCCCCATACTTCTACAAGTCTCCACCTCCACCAAAAAAGTCTCCACCTCCTCCATACTACTACAAGTCACCTCCACCACCAATGAAGTCACCACCTCCTCCCCCGTACTACTACAAGTCCCCACCTCCACCAAAGAAGTCACCTCCACCTCCGTACTACTACAAGTCACCACCGCCTCCAGTGAAGTCTCCACCTCCTCCCCCGTACTATTACAAGTCCCCACCTCCACCAAAGAAGTCACCTCCACCTCCATACTACTACAAATCTCCACCACCTCTAGTGAAGTCACCACCTCCACCCGCATACTATTATAAGTCACCGTCACCTCCACACCACTACTAGGACTTGCTACCTATGATTAAGCTTCGATCTTGACAATAATAGCCAACTTCCTCGTGGAGTCCATGCTTTAATTTTTTTGTCATTGCTTCCATTCTTATCAAGTGTAATGTGAATAAGTAAGGATCCTTGCTTTATGTAACTTTCTGAAGTATTCACTGTATAATGTCTTGTACTTGGGCAACGAAATACGTAACTTCAAATGTTATAATAGTAGCCTAATGTCCTTTAAATAATGATTTTGTACAATAAATGTGAGGAATACATGTCCATTTTTTGTAATTTGGATACTTCTATTGGATTGCTTTTCTTTCTTTTGCTCAAACTAGTAACATGATTAACAATGAGTCCCTTTGGATAAGAAAAGAGGCAGAGAAACACAACAGTCTGCGTCTCGAGATGAACGAAATGATTTGCTCTGATTGACGTAAATGTTTAGGGAACTTGTTTGGATGGTCTTCAGATTCGTACAGAACAATTTGCATAAAACATATTTAGCATTAAAAAATTAGCATTGGGTGGAATAGTACTAATTAGATGACAGTATCTAAACAATAAGGTTTATTATTAAAATGTTAAGAAAAAATTATTAAAAAGTTAAGAAAAATATATGAGAAGCTTGTGAAAGAACTTTTCCGAGAAGCTTTGCATCCAAACTACATAGCGCCACAAATTTAAACATCAAAGTGATGAAAACAATGGGAAAAAAATCCCCGATCTCTTTCTCGGCCAACTGTTTGTCTCACACCCGTTCGACTACTAATATCGATAATGTAAGTCTCAAGGTTTAATAAGACCAAAATGATGCCCGCGCACTGTTACCTATTCCTAGTCAGACGGAAACAATTCAGGGAATGGCCGAACGTTAACTGCTAAAATGTTACACGAATTACATGCAGAGAAAGCTCTTAATGAACAGATGTCCTCTTCTACACTTCCCCATTTATGTTTTGGATTTTGGTTCGATAACACTGCCTTTTAACTAGCAATGTACATCGTGGTGTTTCGGAAGAAGTCCGACCTGATTTTTATTACAACCATATGTGTTTCGGGGTCTTTTTCATCCTTTAGTGTTGATTTCGGTGCACCGCATTACTCAACTGCCTGTAAAATGTATGCCTGACTGGTGACACGATTGGGTGTTAGTATACAAAAGGGACTAGCAATACGAGCAGCACAAAGGTAGTCGAGTTGTTTAGTGCCTTGGAATTAAGAACCCAGATCAAGTAGTAATCGAGTTCAGTTATGGAGGTCATATAGTTAATGATCTCTGACCAACTGATACCCAAATCCTGGGGATTTCGTGGCACACCAGAATTCTACCAAGATGCGGCCTTCGTATACTTACAACGCAGCCAACAGAGGAATTGAAGGACCTGCTTTCGACGGATGCAGATGGAGTCAGTTTTTCAAGGGATTAATCTGCAATTTTTAGTATTTCAGTGATATTCCAAAAAAATCCTATCGGAATTGTACAAGGTGTCAAACCAGCTGGCCAGAGTTGCAAAATTGCGGGTCACTAATGCCTCAAAAGGATTCTGTCCAATTCGTTAAGTTCCTTCAAATCGAACCACAGTAGGATATCGTGTGATTTCAGTGAAGTGTAAGTTGGCCACAACAGATCAGTCAACAAAATGAAGTAAAACAAAGAGAACAACTAGTGCTTTGATGGATGTATCAACACCTTATAACTTGCAGCGATACGCGGGTTGTTTTTTTTTACCAAAAAGCTATCTTATATCCACTTTCCTCCATGTATTAGCAAAACAAAATTGTCCAAAGGTCTCAGCATTATGAAACCGATGGTCTATTTGAAAAGCAGCATTCAGTAGCAAATGAATTCTAGATGGAACTGTTACTTTTGTCAAAACAAAACTATGTTGGTTATACAGCTAGTCCACCATAAAACCTGTTACACTTCTTCCCACGCTCATTCACTGAATGTGCATTTGCAACTCCGAATCAAACATTTGTTCTTTTCGTACAAATTTTAGGAACTTTCATGCATCTAGAATGCATAGAAATTCTACAAATTCTCCAGTAGGTATAAAGCACCTTAGCGAGATTGATTGTGTGTATGCATGAGATGATTGTGTGTGTAGTGTATGTGATGGGGGTGTTGGTTGGGGGGGGGGGGGGGGGGGGTTGTGCGTGCGAGATTGATTGTGTATGCGCGTGCTCGTGAGATTGAATTTGGTCTGTTTGTGTGCCACTGGGGGTGGGTGGGGGTGCGGGTCTGCGCAAAATTATATTCCATATCATAGTATTAGGGTGACATGGCCACGTGGATCTGCATTATGATATTTTTCATGAAGACGGTCATATCGCTGAACTTTTTAACGACTTCCGGCCTCTGTTAACCTTGGCACTCATTTGGTCCAAAAATAATATATAGGTACTGATTTGGTACTTTTAAAATGTTGGTTACTTACTCTATAATGGGGTGATACTTTAAGCACATATTTGACATTAGCCCTAACAAAGATTCAAAATTTGTAGTAAAAAAAGGAGAAAGTAAAGTTCAGAATAATTTCTAACCCCGATCATTCATCGGATAGTAAGACCCGCATAATCAATATAAAAGAAAAAAGAAATCTATTACCAATGCCTAAGGTTTTGAAAGTTAAGAAAATTAGAACAACCCACTATTTTACCAATACATAAATTCATGATAGAAGTTTAAAGAAGAAGGCCTAGTCGAACTATAGATATTCTAACTCCCTCCTATATTGGTAGATTTAAGTTCGCAGCCATATAAAAAAGTTAGTCAATGTAACACCCTATACTTTTTCGAATTGTCTAGAATAAGTCTAGAATTGGTCGAAAAAAGGAAGATAATTTTGAGCGATTCAAAATGTAATTTTAGAAAGTTTATGGGTCATTTTATAAATATATAAACTTTGGGGGTTGTATTGCATTTATGAAATTAGGCATGATAGGTGTCAAATTTGCAAGGAAAATTGTCTTAGATGTTGCAATCTCCTACTTCTTTATTTGGTGATTAAATACATTATTATATAAACTATGATCTATTTAAATCTTTAGGAATTAAATAAAAGAAAACAAAAATAAGAGAGATTAGGAAAAGATAAAAACAAACAAAGGGAGAAAGAGCAAAAACAGGGGGAAGATTGCGCGCGAGAGAGAGAGAGAGAGAGAGAGAGAGAGAGAGAGAGAGATTTCTCTAAGGTAATCCCTCTTTTCTTTAGTGTGTGAAATAGTGTGCATTTTTCAGTATGTGTTTCGGCAGTGGGTGTGTGTGTGTGTGTGTTTACTATGTGTGCGTGAGAACAAGAGAGCGTGTTGTGAGTGTGTGTGTGTGTGTGTGTGTGTGTGTAGATGTGCGTTTTCAGTGTGTATGTGTTTTGTGATGTAGTGTGTGAGGAGGGTGAGGTGGGTTGTGAGTGTGTACTGTGGGTAAGGCAGTGCTCGTGTGTGTGTGCGCGCGCGCGAGCGAACGTGGGTGGTTGTATGTGTGTGTGTGTGTGTGTGTGTTGTGTAGGAGGAAATTGAGTAAGATTCTGGAGTGCCCTCCACGATTTTGAGTAGGAAGATCCCTGCGCGGGGCAGCACTGCTAACTTGTTCTATAAAGAATATAAGTTTAAGTTTTAGTAGTTTAAGTTGCAGTTTTTCTTTTTTAACTTTGTATTTTGGAGAATTTGAGTTAATGTCTATTTGGAAGATTTGGTACGTGCTATAAGTTGTGCGCGTTTGAATTAAGATGTTTTTATCAGTGAGCAGGGTTTGATGAGAATTGATGCAGTAGGTTAACGCTCCGGGAGTTCGGGGCGTCGGAACTCTGGATTTCCGGATCGTTATAGTGGATGCAATAGCCGCTCCAACTTAAAGAAGAAATAAAAAAGAACAAGACCATTTATGGACTTAAGAATGGTTCTCTAAGGAGTAGCTGATATTAAGGTGTTCTTTTTATCGTTCTTAATATTGACTTTAAGTTTTGATAGGATTTTCTTTATAAGTGAGCAGAGACTTTTAGTATTGTACGTATACGATTGGGCAATATCCACAACCGTTTTGATTAAATTCATTTTCTTTTTGTCACTAAAAGATGTATTAGGAAATTTTTAACCTCTTCATGACAAAATTATAAAATTTATCCAATTTTTTTTTTAACATAGCCTTGCCCTTAAAAAAAAAAAGAAGTGTCCTTAATTTTTTTGCATACCTTATAACTTAAAAAGGGTATTGTTAAGGATCGAATGTTTAGCCATTTAATCTTTGGGATCAGTTTTATACCGCGAGACTAGATTTAGCACCAGCTTTGGTAAAAATTATACCCTTTTGTCACTAAAGATGCATACTGAATTTTCAATCTCTTTAGCGACAAAAAATGTACAGATTTAGCCGCAAAGGTTGTAGTTAGCCTCACACTTAAAAAGTCAGAAAGACCCTTAATTTTTGTAAAATTTTTCTTTTAAAAAAGGATATGTTTTATGAAAAAATGTTTAGATCCTGATTTGATACGCGTGATCCTGATTTGATACGCGTCATCGAGGTAAGTTGTTTGTTATGCTTGTTATGTTAAGCAGGATCCTGTGGACTTGTTATACTAGATCCTGATTTGATACGCGTGAAACAGATCAATTCGATGTCTCTGTTATTTATTTGAGCTGGCTTCGCTGAAGATATCACCCATGTCTTGCCCCTGCAAATTAACTATTATATTGACTGAATCAAATGAGCAACTTCGGCTAAAAATCTGGCCCATTTCGGAAATAATTACGCTTTATATGGACAATCTAAGCAATCATTTACGACATAGCTACACGGTTATGAAACATGCTTTGCTACTTGAGCTAGTTTAGGATTGTTTTGCTGATCCCCCAGTTTACTTTTTCAGCTTTCATAAGAACCATAGCTTGTAAATGGCAACTATCAAGGACCTTGAAAAAGGTTGATCTTCCTGGACTTTCTGAGTTATCCGTATTAGTTTCATGAGCTGACAATATTTATTTTACAGGGGTGGACAGTAATTTTTGAAAATGTATGTAGCTTGGTGTGATAACTCCAAACTTCATGGGGGTTCTTTGTAATTGACCCCAGAAAAAAGTAACAGAACATAAACGTATATTAAATATGGTCGTCGCTATCGTTTTCCAATCTCGTGTGAAGCAATAATATCCCGAATAGAGTATCTGGTGAATTTGCGGAGAAAAAAAAATAGCTTTTTAAATCTTCGTTCGGGGCATAAATCTTTTTTTCCTCTAAGACAGTCTAGACTCCGCTTTCCTCCTCCTTCGCATTGCCTCTATCATCGATGTTACTTCCGGCCAGTTCTGTTGTTGCTAATTGACTAACTATCTAGCCTGCACTTTCTGTAACTCACGCCCTCAAATGACTGCGACGGATTTGTGCTGGCGTACGGTCATTTTTGGGTGAGACCTCATGTTTCTCAGTAATTCCTCAGCGCGGTCGGAAATCCCAAGAAGTAGAGGTTGCCTCCGAAACCACTGCTTGCGCTTTGGAATTGTCGGTGCTGGAGATCCCCCAGTCTAAATCCGAGGTTGATATACCAAGAACAACCATCTACTCTCATTAACGTTGAGAACAGCACAATCACCTTCATCTATTTGCCTTCTAGGTTTATCCAAGCTTTGGATGCACAATACAAAGGCTTGCACTGAATATATAGGCTCTCCGGGATTGCAAATATTACGAAAATATTCCCCATAATAATTTCAATAGGCAACCCTAAATGTGGCAGTTTCTGCAGCGGGCAAACTTGGGATATCTGAGTTTATTTCAATAAATATTACTTGCCAAGTTTGCTAGGTGGAGCCTTGATTACGCATCAGATTTTAACCTTGTGAAACGATTACAAAATAAAATCTGATCATGGTCTACGATTTCGCTTCATTGACTTGATTATTATGAAATAAAATCATTTCCTCCACGATTTGACTTGATTACTATGAAATAAAATCGTATCCTTTATCTCCAAAAAAAAAAAATCATTATTAAATTGATGGTAGGAAAGTTTCTTAGGGGAGTTCTAATATGTTGTTCTCTCTCACAAAAGTTTTCTAGGTTGTGGCTCTACAAATTGTAGTTTGATTTAATTCATTAATGTGACTCAAACATTTGAGTGAAATTTTTGTTGCACTAGAAATAATCTAAACTATAAACACTATTGTGTGACAATGAAACACATTACTTTTTTCATCAAATTAAAACTCAACCAAGAAAATCAAACTTGTACCAAATCACACATGATCCTTCACCCCATTTATTCATCCTAACCCTGTTTCAGAGCATGGGGTTATCATACAAGCAACTTGCTTGGAAATAATTGTGAGATGATTAAACTTGATTAACCGGTTGTCACGCGTTTGAGAAAGATACAAAATTGATTAACTCAGCTTTCAAAAGTTAAAAAGCCTGAATAAATCATAATTCCAACTAAAGAAGATTATAAATTGATCACTTCTATGCTAATCGGGTTTGATCAATTAATGATTAAACTTGATTAAATCTGTTTATCACGCATTTGATAAAGATACAGAGGTGATTAACTCAGCTTTCAAAAGTTAAGAGCCTGAATAAATCATAATTCCAACTAAAGAAGATTATGAATTGATAACTTTTGTGCTAATCCGGTTTGTCAATTGAAGTGCCAATTTATTTTTGCTCCTTCCGTCTGCAATGTTATGGAACAATTTTTATTCTTTTGGTTTTGGGTTGATGCTCAAAAGTCAAGAGTCTCTCTCTCTCTCTCTCTCTGCATTTTCAAACCTTGCACCACTGCCGCTTTTTACCGCCGACCAGGCCACCACTGCCACCATCTTCCACGATCCATGATGCATCCAATCGACCGGTTCTGATAATGGCAATGGTGGTCGGTCTTCTATCCACGGTGGTCATCGTTGTTGTCGATCTGTGGTGGGTATTTTCAAATTAGTCCATAAACCCACAATCAGCGGTAGTAATGAAGCGGGAGGCGGCGGTGATGAGGCGGCTGAAAGCAGTGATGAGGCCGCGGTGGTTAGTTTGAGATCTGGTGGTGGTGGTGGAAACATAGGCATATTACTTTGCCTAAAAGTCTAAAACTTGGTCGCCGGGCTATCGACGACGACATGAGCAGAGGCTTCTTCTTCTTCTATTTCTGCTTCAAATCATTTCGGTTCAAAGGGGAAAGAAAAAAGGTATACTGTATATAATCTTATGTTTCATTTGTCTATTAATTATGCTGCAGTACCAAAAAATGAAAGAAAGTTTCTTGTATATTCAAACTTGAACTAATTTAAATCCAGAGTCCTAAAGGATTCAAGAACTGCAACGGTAACGGAACTGAACTAGACAGCTGCATTCCAAACCTTCCCATATTAGTACTGACATCCTATTCCTACTAACATTTGTATAACCCCCAGTTTGATCTGAATTGCCTATATATATACGTTCTCTCATGCTCTGATTTCAATTAACTCCACCAAAGTATCATCATCATCATCCCCATCTCGATCTCTGTTTTATCTTCCGGTCAATACTTCTAAGATCACGATGGAACGTGCTATGGCGGAGGAACAACGTCAAGCGGTACTCCGCGACCAACTTTCTGGGACAATCCAGTTATGGCCCGGGCGTGATATAATGTGGTACGAAGGCTATATCAAGTGTATAGTAGGGAACTCAGTTCTTGATGAAGCCAACTTGGAT
The DNA here is from genome assembly GCA_033070095.1 of Escallonia herrerae. NCBI lineage: Eukaryota > Viridiplantae > Streptophyta > Magnoliopsida > Escalloniales > Escalloniaceae > Escallonia > Escallonia herrerae. Next base: position 279,108 of record JAVXUP010000382.1, on the reverse strand, counting down.
GAAGATTATGAGCAATACTTGGTGTAGTCACTGGTGGACCAAGCTTCGAGGGAGATCTCGACGGCCGGTCAATCTTTGTGGGGGATCTCAGTGGCCACAGTTGAGTTGTTGCCGGCAACTGAATCATCAGTCCAGGCTCTAGAGAAAGTAAGATATGAAGGGGATGGTTTGAATACGACGGAGCCATGTGCTGTATGCCTAGACGAGATGTTACTTGGGAGGCAGGTCACTCGCATGCCCTGCTCTCATGTGTTCCATGGGGAATGCATTGTCAGGTGGTTGAAGGAGAGTCACGATTGTCCCTTGTGTCGCCATAAGTTACCAACAGCAGAGTAGATTGATGTTCATCAGATCAAATATATATATATATATATATATATATATATATATATATATCTTTTTTGGATATTCTCTAGTTTGATCTGATTTTGTACTGTGACTAAAGGTAGAATATAATCTTTGGTTTTCCTTTCTGTTATGGTGTTGTAGTTGGTATATGGTCTTGATTGCAATTCTTGTTACTAATTGTTCAGATAGAACGTTTCTGTATCTTATTTTCTAGGGTGATACTTTTTTTTTTAATATAAAATTTCCCAATTGGGAAATCTGAAAGAATCTAGGGTGATACTTGTGTGGTAGTTATGTTAAAGGCCCTATTCTGCTGCCTTGATAAGGAAATAATAAAGAGGACTACAAACTCATTAGAAAACCAACCTCATTACAAACAAAAACATTGATTATCTACTTAATTGTGTCACAAAATCTTGCAATACAAAGAACATCCAGAACTTGCCTTGAAATAAAGGAGAACAAATTTTTAATAATACGTTTGAAGAGCCTACTTCTGCAAGCACCGTCGTCCCTGGAATGCCAATAAAGCTAGCCTTACACGGTACTCCTGTTCAGGGTGTGCCTTGGTTTTTGCCCAAATAAAGCCTTCTACGTCCGTCTTCTTCACTTACACACACGAAGAAGAATCATCGATTTATACCAAGAACAATCATTGATCTTCACCATAATTCCATATAGACAACTTAGGGCCTGTACGTTTACATTTTTCGTTTTGCGTATTTGTATTGTGTTTTCGTTTTTAATATTTTCGTATCCAATCACAAATTATAATTGTGTGCTTTTATAATTTTCACCACTTTTTTTGCGTCTACCTTTTTCAGTTGTTCTTGTATGTTTACCATTTTTATTTTCGTTTTCATTACTGTTACCACCATTTTTCCGATATTACCCTTACTGCTTCTTTAATGGATCTTTCTCTTTATTTTACGATCGTATTCCCAAATCAAGGATGCAACCGAAACCAAATCAATGGGATTCTTTTTCCGGGCAGGATTCCCAAATCATAGCTGATGATTCCCAAATCATAGAGGATTACCTTCCTCTAGTAGTTTTAACAACGTGAGAATCCTGAACTCAAACTCAGTTTGTGATGAAGTTGATTCCGGGCATGTTTTTCTAGAAGATCTTGTTCCCTTGGCAGTGGAAAAGATTGAAGCCCTCTTAATCGAAGGATTAAGAATTCAGTCCAGCATGGCAGATGAGGAAGCGCCTTCAAGCATTAGGCTGCAGTCTATTGAGAAAGCCTCTTTAAGCAAGGCTGATGTGTTTCAGGCGCACGACTCTTGAGACCTATGGATCTTCCACTAAATCCAGACTTCCATTACCTCCAACCTCCGGGCAGTGGAGTCCAACTGAGCCGAACACACTCTTGCATGTCTCAAGTGGGTCTTCGCACTGGCTTCTCTTGCTTCTGTGCCTTGGCACATCAAGAGTTTGTGTTGGTATCGTCATATGGGCAGCTCGAAGGGATGGGGTAAGAGGGAGTTAAAGATCCAGGCAATGGATCTAAAAATTAGAGAGAAACTAGGGTGACTTTATCTGTAACGATGAAAAGAGAGACGGTGAACAGTGCCTTTCCTCTGTAACGAGGAGAGAAAGGGTAAACAGTGGCGTGGGGTGGATTTCTCTGACATGGATTCATCTGTGCCGGAAAAGGTGAAAAAAGGTGAAAACACCTCTAAGGTGTTTTTTCTTTTTTCGGCACTATTTGGATTTTGTATCCAAAATGATAAAAATACAGAAAAAAAAAGCATCTTTTTTTTACCATAATTACAAAATTAGAGTACAAAAAAGATAAACATACGCCCCCTTAAAGTTTTTCTAAAACCTTGTAATATTTGGCTTTCGGTCCAAAGAAATGGAAACTAAACCTTATCTTGGTTTTCATTTTTCACAAACCTTATCTTGGTTTCCCAGCCATCTCCAAAGCACCGCCCACACCGTCAAACGCAAACCACCACCACCACCCCCCAGGTAATCAAATTCACAACTTCACCACCATCAATATGAATCCCATTGAAATGAATAAAGTGTCCTATCTGATTAATTCGTGAGGCGTTCGATGTTCTTTTGGCCCTTCTGAAATCTAGAAAGGATCATCAAGATGCATGTGTACCCTTTTATTATTGTAACTTGACAACAAATTGAGGAACAACAATAGAAAACCAAGCTCATTCAAAAAAAAAACCCCAAAGAGAACATAACCCATGAGAATTTGCCCCAAAATCGTACGTTTGAAAAGCCCGCTTCTGCTAGCATCACGGTCACTTGATCGAATGACTTGCCATTAGGCCTTTTCTACACCTCAAGCTACCTATCAAACGCTGGTGGTGGATTCAGACCACGATACTCTCATTAAGGGCTCGCCTTGAGTTGCCCAAATAAAGCCTTCTCCATTGAACTTATTTGGTGATATACCAAGAACAACCATCTATACTTATCAACCTTGAAGATCGTGCATCACCTTTCACTCTTTCTTCCTCAATTTATATTAGGCGGGTTAACAGTTATGTAGCCTTTCCAACAAGAAAAACTACTCAATTCAAATAATATAGAAATCTACACCATAATTTCAGATAGACAACTTAAATGTGGCTAATTTCCATACAGTTGGCCAACTTTGGACATTTTAGTTTATTTCACAAAATATCACGCGGGAAAAATGCTAGGTGGAGCATTAATATACTGTTAAATTCTAGTGAACTAAATTTTGGCTTTAAAATTCTATGTTCACTCAACATCACTGACCCAAATCATTTATAAGCAAATGACATGGAAAGAATTCACGTCATTGACTACGTCGACCTTTTCTTTTCAGTTGTTTATAGTTTGCAGGGAGGGCTTATACGGGTGATTTTTTTTTTTTTGGTTTATATGGTTGACAAAAATGGTATCAATTGTTGTGTTGTATTGCATTTACATGTAGCACTATATATATATATATATATATATATATATATATATATATATATATATATATATATATACACACACACACACACACTGAAGAGCTAATTCTATGGGCTAAAATGAAGCTGTAAAATATGGAAATCCTATAACTATGCCCAAAACTTAAGCTATATAAGAAGGAAGTGAAATAGATCATGGCTTTTGTTATGGGCTGTCAAGACTCCAAAGTTTAGCACTTATTTAACATGTGCATAGCATTTGTTATGGGCTGTCAAGATTCTAAAGTTAATCACTTATTTAACATGTGCATAATCCCGGTTGATACTCCCCCTCAAGTTGGAGCATGGAGATTTCGAATGCCCAACTTGCCGTAAAGATAATGAAACTGGTGACGGCCAAGTGCCTTAGTGAAGATGTCGGCGACCTGCTGTGCTGTGCGAACATGTGCGGTACTTATGTTGTCGGCAAATAGCTACTCTCTAACGTAGTGACAATCAATTTCAATGTGCTTGGTCCTTTCATGAAAGATCGGGTTCGAAGCAATATGTAATGCCGCTTGATTGTCACATAAGAGTCTCATGGGACGATCATGGTGAACGCCAAGAGAAAGAAGAAAGGATTTGAGCCAAGTGAGCTTGCAAATGGTTACCGCCATTGAACGGTATTCTGCCTCAGCAGATGATCGAGAAACTGTTGGTTGTTTATTGGTACGCCATGAAATGGGGGAATTTCCCAAGGAAACAAAATATCCAGTAACGGAACGCCGGGTGAGTGGGCAGCTGGCCTAGTCTGAGTCACAAAAGGCATAGATCTGAAGAGGACTATCAGCCGGCAAAAATAAGCCTTGGCCCGGGCGGCTTTGAGATACTGTAAAACCCGAAGTGCGGCGTCCCAATGTTAGGAACGAGGAGACTGCATGAACTGGGACAAGACATGGACCGCATAGCAAATGTCAGGCCTAGTGATGGTGAGGTAGACAAGGCGACCAATGAGTCACCAATATGGTCCTGGGTCAAAAAGGAGAGGACTGCCAACAAAAGCAAGACCGTGGTTCTGTTCCATAGGGAATGCAGCGGGCTTGGACACAGATAAACTAGATTCAGAGAAGATATCCAGTGCATATTTGTGCTGAGAGTGAAAGAGGCCACGCGGTCCACATGCTGCTTCAATGCCCAAAAAATACTTGAGAGGCCCGAGGTCTTTGAGCTTAAAACAGTCGTTAAGATACTGTTTGAATGAAGAGCAGGCGGTGCTATTATTCCCAGCAAGTATCAAATCATCCACATACACAAGGACAGAGAGAAAGACGTCCCCTTTCCGGTAGGTGAAAAGTGTGTGATCGGCATGGGACTGAAGAAAGCCATAAGAACGTAGGGCGGTGGAGAGCTTTGCAAACTAGTTACGGGGTGACTGTCGTAAACCATAGAGAGATTTTCACAAACGGAAAACCTTATTTGGGCTAGAAAGAGAGAACCCCGGAGGTGACTATATATATACTTCTTCATGGAGATCACCATGCATAAAGGCATTGTTTATGTCCATTTGATAGAGCTCCTAATTTTTAATAACGGCGATTGCTAAGAAAACCCGAACGCTCACCATTTTGGCAACTGGGACAAAAGTCTCGGTATAGTCAAGTCCTTCAACTTGAGTATCCCCTCGAACCACAACCCGGGCCTTGTATATCTCAATAGACCCGTCGGAGTTGAATTTAATTTTGTACACCCATTTTGAGCCAATGGGATTCTTGCCAGGAGGTAAGTCTTCAATAGTCCAGGTACCATTTGCTTCAAGAGCGTCAATTTCTGCTCGCATGGCTGCACCCCACTTTGGATTGTGGGATGCAGTCTTGTAGGAACGCGGCTCAAAGCTAGAAGAAACTGCATCCAAAAATTGAGTGTGCGCAGCAGAAAATGACTTATAAGATACAAAATTAGCCAAAGGATACCTGGGACCGCTAGAGCCGTTGGTGGGTGTTGAAGATGAGGGGGAAGAACTTGAGCAGTGTGACATACATAGTCCTTGAGAACAGAAGGAGCTTTCTTTTGTCACTTTCCACGACCAAGAGTGGGAGACGGAGCAGTAGGAGAGCTCGATGGAGAAGCCGGATAGGAGATCTCAGGGTCAGGACCCTCAGTGATACCCGACAGACCAGGGGAAGGAGTGGGAGCCGGTGAGGGTGGCGGATCTCCCCCTATCGCTGGTGGTGTGTCTCCCCTATCATCAGAGGGGATGCCATAGGATGTTCGGCACAGTCCCATGCTGGGCAAAAAGTGGTGGTCGCGGGTGTAGGAGAAGGGCCGAGAGGTGTGGTAAATAGGAAGACGGTTTCCTCAAACTTCACATCCCGGGAGAAGAAGACTTGATTAGTTTCAAGATCATATACCCGCCAACCTTTCTTGCCCGAAGGATACCCAAGAAAAACACAGCGTCTACTTCTAGGGGCAAATGTGTCTGCGGATTTTGTGTGAGCATAGCAAAGATAGCCAAAGACCCGAAGATGGGAATATGATGGGACCTTTTGGAAGAGGAGTTCATAGGGTGTTTTGTGTTTGAGAATGGCTGAAGGAGTACGGTTTATGAGGTGAGCAGCAGTAAGTACACATTCCCCCCAAAACTCAATAAGTAGGTTGGCTTGAAAACGTAGGGCTTGGGCGACCTCTAGAATATGACGGTGCTTCCTCTCAATCCTCCCATTTTGTTTGGGTGTATCGACCATAAAGGTTTGGTGTAATATACCGTGGTCATTGTAGAATTGGGTCATGGGCTGGGAATCAAATTCATGGCCGTTATCGCTCTGAATTATTTTGACAAGTTTGCCAAATTGGGTATGGACCATATTGCAGAAGTTTCGAAGCAAGGTACCAGTCTGACCCTTATCATGCATTAAATAAACCCAGACATCCCTACTATAGTCATCCACAATGGTCAAAAAATATTTTGCACCAGAAATAGTGCTTACCCGATAGAAGCCCCAAATGTCACAATGTATCAATCCAAAAATATCCATAGCACGACTAGTACTAGCAGGAAAAACAGTCCTAGTGTGCTTTGCACGACAACACACATCACAAATAGTTTTAAGGGAAGGGGAAACAACTGGAACTGTAGGAAGATGAATAAGAGGCTGATTGGAGGGATGCCCCATGTGCCGATGCCAGAGCTCGTAGGACTCAGACTCAGAGACGACGACCACTGTAGCAGTAGAGAGTGGCTGAAACACGAACACCCCCCGATGCATCTTACCCAGTCCAATGGGGCTCTTCGAAGTGCGGTCCTGCAATACACATATATCATGGGAGAAAGCCACAAAGCAGTTAGCGTTAGTAGCTAAACACGAGACAGAAATAAGATTAACAGCCAAGTTTGGCACGTAGAGCACGTGGCGAAGAGTGATGCCGTCTGCCAAGGAGACACTGCCTACTTTGATGGCATTAGTTTGAAGACCGTCTGGTAAGCCTACCGGAGAAGGTGGAATATCCCAAATACTTGAAAAGAAATTCAAGTTCCCCATCATATGCTGCTAGGCACCACTATCAATCAACCAAGTATGTTTAGTAGGCAGAGATTTACCTACAAGAGAGCATTGCATCTGCTCGGGTGTTAGGCCCGGAAGAGCAGAAGTGGCAGCGGCCTGTGCCTGGCTGAGAGAAGGGCTGTTGTTTTGTGTCGTGGCGGCAGAGGCCTGGAGTGGGCCAGATGAGGAGCCGATTGCGTAATATTCTGAAGTTGGATCGAGGTGCTTGGGCTTGGAGGTTTCTGCGTCTTTGGCCATGTCGATGAAGATGGAAACACACCGCTCCTTGATTGCGCGTCTGATTGAATGTGTCGACAGTGATTGCCGAGAGTTGTCGGATTGCTTGCACACTAGCAGAGAAGGATATGGGACCTGAGAGTCCGATGAAGCGAAGGCCGATTCTATGGGCTACAGGCTGGAATTCGACACAGTCGAGTGACAGTGGTCCGGGAAGAATGAACGCCGGACGAGGAGAGAAAAAAATAAGAAGAAAATAGGGCTAAGCGAAAATATTAGGCTCTGATACCATGGCAAAAAATGGTATCAATTGTTGTGTTGTATCTCATTTACATGTAGCACTATATATATATACACTGAAGAGCTAATTCTATGGGCTAAAATGAAGCTGTAAAAGATGAAAATCCTATAACTATGCCCAAAACTTAAGCTATACAAGAAGGAAGTGAAATAGATCATGGCATTTGTTATGGGCTGTCAAAACTCTAAAGTTTAGCACTTATTTAACATGTGCATGACATTTGTTATTGGCTGTCAAGATTCTAACGTTAAGCACTTATTTAACATGTGCATAATCCCGGTTGATAATGGTAGAATTGTATTTCAAAAACAAAGAATCTGGTACAAGATTAAGTTGTCTATCACACTACAAGTTCAAAACTAACATTCGGATAGCCCACCAGATGGATCCATAATACATAGTAAAAAAATTGCGCATTTCTCTCTTCTTTTTTTCATGTTTTTTTTTCTTCTCTTTTTTTGCACTATTACACCAACCAAGATGGTAATTCTAAAACAACATATATGTAACCAATCCCATGTATCTTCCAAAGTCCCTCAGTTGCATATCTTGAATCTCAGCAATCCCATATTTCAAATCCCCTCGTTAACAAGCACTTCAAGCCCATTCCAGCTGGGGTTCAAAGGTCATAGTTGACTTAGAATAACACTGGATGTAATCCTTAAAGTAAGCCCAAAAATGTTAAGAACGCTATGTGATTTGAAAGGAGATTTTGGATAAACCATGAAACTACCAAACTCTTTCGATCATCCAAACCAAATGGCTGATCTATGAAATTAATTATCAATTGTAGTGAGTTTTTGGGTTAAGATTTAGCTGTTGTTAGAATTATACATTTTTTGCATCTTAAGTCCACATAATATTGGTTCATGAGTCCTTTTAATTCTATTTTTCGTTGTAAAATGGTGCAAATACAAACTCATGTTAAATGTTCCTTTTAAGTGATCATGTACAAGCATAGATATCAATACCGTAGTGGTACCGGCCAGTATGGCCAGCACATACCACTTTTGTCTTCTATCAGTACGGTATCCCCTTACATTGGGTCAAAATACCGCTCTGTACCGGTTGTACCGGCCGGTACATGTGATATCGGGCGAGAACTACGTATCGACTGTACCGGTTCCTTTCTAAAATGTTCAAGTTGCAAAATTTGTTAAAAAAATTAGTAAATTGACCATATAAAGACTAAATAGAAAGTACTTAGGTTATTTTATATCGATCAAAGCCTTGGTAACCTCTTTCTTACAGTATTCATTAGAATTTTACAAAATCTTTCTTGATAAGTTTTCAATCTTCATCGCAATTTTAACTTTACTTTTACTTTTCTTCTTAATTTTGATTTCTTTTATAGTTAGAAGTTTTCAAATTTCATCACATTCTTTTATCTATATGATGTATTATTTTATATATTTTTGACGTATTTTTTGACGCAAACGCACACACAAACAACTTATTTTTGAACTCAAAGACGTCATTCTTCAACAAATTACTTATTCTTCCACAAGAATTTCACTAATGAGATATTTAAGCAAAAAAAAAAGGCTAATTTTTGAGTAGGTAATTCAAATGAATAAGTTATTTGTTCCTAGTGTCATTGTGCGGGAACAAATAACTTATTTGAAAATAAACTATGAGGGAGAAAATATATGTATATATTTTTAGTTCGCCATGAATGGGTATTATATATGTATGTAACTGATGCAAAATCTAAGATGTTACCGAGACGGTACCGGTACGATATGTAGCATTTTAGGAAAAAAAAAACGGTACGTACTCCGATACGATATTCATAACTATATGCGGAAGAAATATGGTTCGAATACAAAACTCCTTTTAGATGCTCCTTTTAAGTGATCATGTGCAAGAGATGTGCCTTTTCTTTGACCAAAATTGAGGGTAAAATTGTAACTTTCCAAATAATCAATTAAGAGAAAGGAAATAAATGTCGATGTCTTCTTCCCCTTCTACCTCTCTCACATGAAAATATGATCCACTGCTCTACAACATCTCTGATGTAAATGCCTTAGTTATAAAACATTGTCATTAAAAGTGTTTATTGATAATGCTAAAATATATGGTGACAATCATGTTGGTAAAATGAATTTTGCGACATTTTTCTATTACAATAGAGCCTAGTCCCTCTCTCATACAGATACTGATCACCTGTTGTACATCATTTCTAGTGCAACAACTTTAGTGACAAAATATTGCCAATAACACTGTTATCCTTTGTCCCTCTCTCACGCGGATAATGATCTCTCCTGTAACAGCTTTCGTGACAAAAGATTGTCAATAAAAATATTTTATCGTTGTTGCTAAAATTTATAATGATAAATCTTTTGTCCCTCTCTCATGTGTAGAAGGATCATCTATTGTACAATAGCGATTATGAATAAAAATATACTTCGATAGTTGCTAAAATTTATTTAACAACATTTTTCCATTACAACAGTTGATTCTAGTCTCTCTCTCTCTCTCCCTCTCTCTCGCACGTACAACCAATTCGATTCACCCACCTAAATAGATTTTGCTCCTCTTTCTCGTTCAAGAAAAAAATCCCCATAGTTCTTGTACTATACTCTGCAATAGTCCTCTAACTTTAAAATGTTTGTCTTCAAAGACCTTTTTCCTGTTTCTTTCAAAATATTCTCTTTTGCGGCCCCAAAGTAAGGGCAGTAGAGTCATTAATCAATTCTCAAGAATCAAAAGCTCTCTTATGGTCCTCAAACTATTAATGTGTTGCTCAATTAGTCCCTAAATTAATTACTACGCTCTTGGTCTTTTAACATTTCATCATTAGTCACCTTTGTCCTTTTGGTCACTTTTTATCTGATTTCAGACGTTGATGAAAAAAAGGTAATGTCCATAAAATAAGTCACCACCAAGACCATGGACTTTTAGTACCATAACCACCAAACTCTTTAAAAGGAGGTTTTATTATTATTTTACATCGTCAACACCCCTCATCTGCCATCAACACAACCTACACTGCGACATCCTGCCTCCGCCTCGACCTAGCCACTACCTCCTCCGTCAGCGTGCCACTGCCTGCCACCATAGGCCGCCAGTTATGGCCACAGCCTCCTGCTATAGCCAGCCCCCAGCCTTTCGATGTCAGCACCTGATGGTTGGCTTATGGCAAGGTGGTGGTGGTGGTGGTGGTGGTGGTGGTGGGGGCTGGGGGTTAGGGACAACCGTCGATGGTGGTTGCAACTGCTAACTGGTAGTGTCTGCATAAAATCCAACTTGCATCTTTTGGGAAGAGTTGTTGGTGATGTATAAAAAGGACGAAGCCACCTTGTAAAGAGCTCGGTGGTTATGGTAGTAAAAGATCATGGTCATGGTGGAAACTTGTTTGATAGGCATAAATTGCCTTCTTTCATCAATGTAGGAAACCTGATTTAAGTGACGAAAATGATGAAGATAATTAATGATGCAATATTGAAGGACCAAGAGTGAAATAATTGATTCAAGGACTAATTGAGCAATACGTTAATAGTTCAGGATCCTTAAGGGAGCTTCTGCTTCTTAAGGTCGGATTGAGAAATTACTGTAGTGCCCTTATGTGTAGCAAGTATGGGATCTAATGTTAAGTTAGATCTTATCCCAAAAAAAAAATGGTGAAGAATTTGGCTAAGCACGACCTTGTCATTGAACTCTAAACCACCAATGGCTAGTCCTTTTCAGGGAAGCAACGCTCTGTGGCAGGTCTTGGATTGGGTCCTTAAAGGCATGAAATTTGGGATATTGTGAGATTGTCCTTATAAGACCTTGCTATGATTTCAGAAGTATCCATTGACTAGCCCTTTCGATGAGGAAACCGCTCTATAAGGGGGGCGTGAACTCGAACATTACAGATTGTATCAGAATGAACCTAGGTCAATTATGAGGAGCTCGGAGCTAAAGAAGGGAAAGGCCCCCTGTGAGACTAGAAATGTGCTACAATGTGACCCTGGGGTACTATAAGTGTGTCAGCGAGGACACTAGGTCCCAATGATAGTGTATTCTGAGATCCCACACTTGCTGATTAGGGTAGATGGAGATCCCGTATTAGCATTGTACTGTAGGGGAGGTTCTGAGCTACGTGTGATGTAATGTTAAGTTGAAAATTGTCCCACATCATAAGTGGTGGAGAAATTTTTTTCCCGAACAGAAAGATATCTGGTGAAAATTTGTGGAGAAAAAAAAAGAACTTTTAAAAGCTTTGTTCGAGGCATAAATCTTTCTTTTCCCCGAAGACAATCTATACTCCGGTTCTCTCTCCACTTTCCTCCTCCTTCGCTTCGCCTCGCCTCGCCTCGCCTCGCCTCGCCTCTATCATTGATGTTACTTCCGTCAGTCCTGTTGTTGCTAATTGACCAACTATGTAGCCTGCACTTTTTGTAACTCACACCCTCAAATGGCGGTGACCGATTTGTGCTGGCGTACGGTCATTTTGAGAATAGACCTCATGTTTCTCAGCAATTCCACAGCGCGGTCGAAAAACCAAAGAAGCAGATGTTGCCACCAAGACCAATGCCTACGGATTGGAATTGTTGGTGCTGGAGACCTCCCAGTCTAAATCCGATGTTGACATACCAAGAACAACCATCTACTCTCATTAACGTTGAAGACAGCACAACCACCTTCATCAATTTGCCTTGTAGGTTTATCCAAGCTTTGGATGCACAATACAAAGGCTAGCACTGGATATATAGGCTGTTCGGGAATGCAAATATCACGAAAATATTCACCATAATAATTTCGAATAGACAACCCAAATGTGGCAGTTTTTCTGTAGCGAGGCAAACTTGGGATTTCTGAGTTTATTTCAAAAAATATTACTTGCCAAGTTTGCTAGGTGGAGCCTTGATTACGTATCAGATTTTAACCTTGTGAAATGATTAAAAAATAAAATATGATCGTGTCCACGATTTGGCTTTGTATCACGGTTTGACTTGATTATTATGAAATAAAAATCTTTTCCTCCATGATTTGGTTTCATATCACGGTTTGACTTGATTACTCCTTTATCCCAAAAAAGAAGAAAGTTCAATAGTAGGAAAGTATCTTAGGAGAGTTATAATATGTTGTTCTCTCTCACGAAAGTTTTCTAGGTCGTGGCTTTATAAATTGTAGTTTGAATTAATTCATTAATGTGACTCAAACAATTGAGTTAAAATTTTGTCACACGGTAGGAATAATCTAAATTATAAACACTATTGTATGACAATGCAACACATTACTTTTTCGTCAAATTAAAACTCAACCAAATCACACATGATCCTCCACCCCATTTATTCATCCTAAACCTGTTTAGAGCGTGGGGTTATCATACAAGCAAGGTGTGTGGAAATGATTATAAGATGATTAAACTTGATTAAATCATGTTGTCACGCGTTTGATAAAGATACAAAACTGATTAACTAAGCTTTCAAAAGTTAAAAGCTTGTATAAATCATAATTCCAAGTAAAGAAGATTATGAATTGATCACTTCTGTGCTAATCATGTTTGATCAATTAATGATTAAACTTGATTAAATCTGGTTATCACACGTTTGATAAAGCGACAAAACTGATTAACCCAGTTTTCAAAAGTTAAAAGCCTGAGTAAATAAAATTCCAACTAAAGAAGATTATGAATTGATCACTTGTGTGCTAATCCGGTTTGGTCAATTGAAGTGCCAATTTATTTTTGCTCCTTTCGTCTGCCCTGTTATGGAACAATTTATGTTCTTTTGGTTTTGCGTTGATACTCAAACTTTTCACTTTGCTCTCTCTCTCTCTCTCTCTCTCTCTCTCTCTCTCTGCTTTCTCAAACCTTTCGCCACTGCCGCTTTTTACCGCCGACCAGGCCACCACTGCCACCATCCTCCACGATCCATGACGCTATCCAATCGACCGGTTTTGATAATGGCATTGTTGTTCCGTTGTCTATCCACGGTGGTCATCATCGCTGTTATCAATCTGTGGTGGGTATTTTTATAATTAGTTCATAAACCCACAAACGGCGGTAGTAATGAGGCGGCTGGCGGCGGTGATGAGGCGGCTGGAAGCGGTGATGAGGCCGCGGTGGTTGGCTTGAGATCTGGTGGTGGAAACATAGGCATATTACTTTGCCTAAAAGTCTAAAAAACTTGGTCGCCGGGCTATCGACGACGACATGCCTAAAACAGAGTCTTCTTCTTCTTCTACTTCTGCTTCTGCTTCAAAATTGCTATCATTTCGGTTTAAAGAGGAAAGAAAAAGAGGTACTGTAAAATATATAATCTTGTGTTTCATTGGTATATTAATTATACTCAATACTAAACAAAGAAAGTTTCTTGTATATTCAAACTTGAACTAATTTAAATCCAGAGCCCTAATGGATTCAAGAACTGCAACGGTAAAGGAACTGAACTAGAAAGCGGCATTCCACACCTTTCCATATTGGTACTGACCCAAGTCATAATCCTACTGACATTCGTATAACCCCCAATTTGATCTCAATTGCCTATATATACGTTCTCTCATGCTCTGATTTCAATTAACTCCAAAGTATCCCATAATCGTCATCCCCATCTCTCCGTTTCATCTTCCCATCAATACCTCTAAGATCGCGATGGAACGTGCTATGGCAGAGGAACAACGTCATGCTGTACTCCGCGACCATCTTTCTGGGACAATCCAGTCATGGCCCGGACGCGACATAATGTGGTACGAAGGCTATATCAAGTATATAGTAGGGAACTCAGTTCTTGATAAAGCCAACTTCGATGAAGATTATGAGCAATACTTGGTGCAGTCACTGGTGGACCAAGCTTCGAGGGAGATCTCTACGGCCGGTCAATCTTTGTGGGGGATCTCAGTGGCCACAGTTGAGTTGTTGCCGGCAACTGAATCATCAGTCCAGGCTCTAGAGAAAGTAAGATATGAAGGGGATGGTTTGAATACGACGGAGCCATGTGCTGTATGCCTAGACGAGATGTTACTTGGGAGGCAGGTCACTCGCATGCCCTGCTCTCATGTGTTCCATGGGGAATGCATTGTCAGGTGGTTGAAGGAGAGTCACGATTGTCCCTTGTGTCGCCATAAGTTACCAACCGCAGAGTAGATCCGCGTTCAATCAAATCAAATCAAATCATTTTATTTTTGTTTCTCATCTCTTATGATCTGATTTTGTACTGTGATTAAGTTGATGTAGAATTTGCAATGGAATATAAATTTGGTTTTCCTTTCCTATAATGGTGTTGCAGCTGGTGTATGGTCTTGATTCCAGTTCCTGTTTCTTGAATGCGTATCTTATGGAATTGATAGAATATAGCCTACGCACACACTGATTAGGGAAGCAATGGCAAGAAAACTGATTATATGTTTTCAATAAACAGAGTATAACAAAACAGAGCACTGACACTTGACAGCAAGGGAACAACAATAGAAAACCGACCTTCTTCAAACAAGGAAAGGTAAAAGTAGGTAGGGCAAAAAGGTTAAGAGTTATCTGAATTTTACTGTGATCAAGTTTGTTGCGGAAGAAATCCAGGACAAGCTCCAAATAATTCGTGAATAAACCTGCACAACAAAAACAACACCGGTGACTCGCCAGAAGTATTTTTGGCGGGGAAGCTCTGATGCTTAAGTCAGCAAATATAGAATATGAGTAGATTATTGATCTTAAAAACCTACCTCTCTCTTTTCCCATTTTCTTTGTATAGAGCCTCCTATTAGTGGGTAGTTATCGCTTCTTAATAGGGGGTTTACCCAATAAGTGGGAAGTTACTCCTGACTAGTGGTCAGTTATCTTCCATTTAGTGGGTTGTAACCGGCCATCATGGTGATGTGGGTTACTAGGAAGGTGGAGTAAACCTTTTTTCCCATTACCCCATGGTTAAAGGGGCGGTTATGATCCTCTCAGATGATAACATGTGTCATCATCTAGGCCATGGTATTTTCGTCCATATCATTTGCTTCCCATTCCATGTTCTTTTTCTTGAAAAAGGACATAGAAGAAATGTGCTATGAGTAGAAGTCTTTAAAAGCCTTGTCTACTCGGCTGACTGAGTAGAGACCTTAATGGACTCGTCTACTAGGCTGACCGAGTAGTGGCCTATGAGGGTTTGTCTACTCGACTGGTCGAGTAGAGGCTTTAAAGGGCTTGTCTACTCGGGTGAGATTAGAGGCCTTAATGGACTCGTCTACTATCAACCGATCATGATAAAAATTGAATATCATGCTCTGAATTTGAGTCCCAAAACTCGAAAGAATCACAGTTTTCTTAAAAAATAAAATCGTGATTTCTCACAAACCATACATCCAATAATCACGAAATTTTATGAATGTCGTCCTTAACCATAGGAGAACAAAAACATATAATTATTTTTCAGAATAACATGCTCCAAAATTTTTGAATTTTTTTATAACGGGTCTCATTCATGTATTCGAAAAAAAATTGCAATATGCACATAATTTATTCTAACATGTTAAAGGCGAATCAACAAGTATCATGCTCTGATACCAATGTTGAAACAATTAATGCGCTACCACGTGATACTAGTGGGTTCGAAAACATACCGTATGAAGTCTCCGAAAATTCTGACGCTGGATCCTTGTTGTTACGAGCCTCCAACAAGCTTGATCTTTTTCATAAGTACGAAAACAGCTACTAGAGTCGAGTTCTTCATCCACGAACCAAATCCTAAAGCTTGGTAATGCTCTAGAGAGAGTGCTATAGAGAGAGAGATTGTCTTGTGACTTATTGTTTCCGACTTAGATTTCTTAAAATATCTCTAACCTTTATATACAGATAGTATTTAGAGACAGACTTACCTCAAACATTTATGACACTTAGGAGATAAAGATGTATTTATCTCAAATACCTAAGAAATAAATATTATATTTATCTCAAACACTTAGGAAATAAATATTAGCTAATTAACTGTAATTATCCAGACTAATAAATACACATTATCTGTTAGTAAGGGAATAATAGGTCAACTGACCCAATTTATTAGCAGCATGTTTAACGGTAATAACAATTGAGCCTTTAAAGTTTAACACACCAAAGCTGTAATCATTAAATGCTTTCAAAAGATGCGACTCGTCGTGATTAATTGTAGAATGTCATAATTCACGTTTTAATATATAATTAACTTTCGTGACAATGTTATCCTTTTTATGTGTGTGTGTGTGTGTTGGGGGGGGGGGGGGGGGGGGGGTTGCGTCCCCCATTTAAACTTTTGACAACAAAAAAGCATAGACAAACATATGAGGGTCTGAGTTTAAGAATATTCTTCTCGCTGAATCATAAAAAATTTCAAGTGCCCACCTCACTCAACATATACAAGTGCTTACTAATAAAATTACCTTTTGCTTTCCCTTTTCAATCATACACATCAAATTTTAGAGTACAAATCGGTTGTTTCTTCAATTCCCAGGGACAATCATGTTTCCCCGTGTTCGTTGATTTTATATCCTCAATCAGATAATCCAAATCACAATGCGATGATCCACCTTCACAAGCACTGTATAAACGATCCAAATTACGATTCAATAATTTTATTTCTCTTGTTTCTCAAAGAAATATGTCAGTTTCATATATCTCCCTTATTAGCCTAAGTTTGGATATTCTTTAGCTCTCCTAACTTACATAGAACTGTTTATTTTATTTCTTATAAGATAGTTTTTTCAGGCCCGTAAAAAAGATTCATCGTACTTAGTTATACCGTGCTCAGCAATATAGTTGGTTTTCCTTTCCCTTTTCAATCATTTGACATCAAAACTTAGAGTACAAAATCGATTCTTTCTTAAATTCTGAGGCACGAGCACTTTTCGCTATGTTCATTGATTTTATATCCTCAATTAGACGATCCAAATTACGATACGATGATCCGCCTTTGCAAGCACTCTCTCTGGCTGACTTCTTCGTTTCATTGGCGGACTGCATGAATTCATCCCTCCTCACTTCCATAACAGTCCTGACCACATTCTCAATTATGACTCGATCACAAGTGTCTTTCATATCACATCCAAGCTTCCACACCTCGCTCACAAACCGGCTGATCACTTGCTGGTCCAGGAAGCACGGCCAACAAACCATAGGCACTCCTTCAACGATACTCTCCAAAGTGGAGTTCCATCCACTGTGAGTAAGAAATGCGCCGATCGCAGGGTGGGCTAGTACCTCTTCTTGCGGAGCCCAACCAACAATAAACCCTCTCTCCTTTGTAATCTCCAAGAGTTCGGCCGAGATCTTAAAATCCGCTTCTTTCTCGACAACTGAGCCTGGCCGTCTGACCCACAAGAAATTCCGTCCAGAATTCGCTACACCGTGCCAAATTTCCATAAGCTGGTGCACTGACATAACTGCATGACTACCAAAGCTAATGAAGATAACAGATTTTGGGGGTTGTGCATCGAGCCATGCTAGGCAGCTTCTATCTTCCTCCCATAGACTGTTTGAATGGGCACGAGTTGGAGATAGTCTCGTATTGAACAGTGCATGAAGAGGGCCAATGGCGTAGGTATTTGGGCAGAAAGTACGTATTTGAGTGAGTACGGGTCCGTCTAGCTCCTCAAATGTGTTGAGAATGAGACCGTGAGCTCGAGGGATTTGCTGGGCCTCTCTCAGAGCAAGTTGGATATCATAATTGGAAAGGTTATCAGCACGACAGAAGCGGGGGAGATCACGCCGTCGCAGAAGACTATCCAGGCCCGGCACACTTGTTATCTTTGCGTCTAAGTCGTCACCTGAAAACTAGCAAGTGTAAGCATTTTGGGGTTCTCCAAGAGCTTAGAAGTGAACTTGGAAACCTTTTTCTTTAGAATACTTACCAGCCTTTTATTTCCCAGTCTTTTCTGATATTCGACTCAAGCTAAATCTTCGCTGCTAAAGTTATCACTGATGCAAAAGCTATGTAGCTAAAAGTTTTGTGGTAACTAAGGTCAACGTCACCAGCCTTTTTTGTGTATTTTTAGCTGTCAAAGGTGTTGTTAAAGGAGGCAGAGAATTAACAATTAGATGAATTTGATTTGCAACTATGACTTCGAGGTAGTTAAAGTCTGCTTAAAATGTATATAGGCACCTTTGGCTAATAAAGTTGGTCACCAAAAAATATACCGCAACAAAACAACGAAGAAATGGACTTTACCAGTTTACCCACACACAGTGATCAAGATCCTGTGTTGTCACAGCAGAAGTGTACAACAAGAAATCCTAATAATCCGACACTTACCCGTTACCCAGCAAACTGAATCCCTTTGTAAAGTCAGAGAGAGACTAACCTTTGAATGGAAGCTCTCCGGCCTCAATGAGTTTGGGAATACACAAGTATGTCCAAAGCGCACAGGGACTGATGGTTTCAAAGTAGATAAGCGGAACTCCAGCCTCTTGAGCAACGTGAAGAGCAAAGCCGAAGACCCCATCCGCTATCATGGCCGTCGGCGCCCGAGAAGCCAAAAAGTCCCTTAACAGCGGCTTCGTCACGGCATCCATGGCGTCCATCATCTTATCAAACCCGTCAACCGTTCGCCGATGGTCCTCAGGGAGACCGTCCGAAATGGTTTCGAAACGAAACGTTGGGTACCGTGCGAAGCGGGAGAGAAAGTCGGTGTGGCGGAGGAGGCGGCGGTGGATGTGGTGGGTGTTGAGGAAGGTGACGCGGATGCCGCCGGCGAGGCAGAGGAGCTCGGCGAGCTTGAGCATGCAGTTGACGGGTCCCTGCAATGGCAAGGGGAAGAAGAGCACATGAGGTGAGGAAACGGCCGCTCCTGCTCCATCCATCTCCCAATGGTTGGTTTGCAATGGCTTCCATGTTCCTTATTATTAATATACCCAAAGCGCAATGATAAATTATAAGGACAACTTGTGCCGGATTCAACGTTCAGCAAAGTGGTACTTTAATAACGATAGACCCCAAGTGTATAACTATCCACAACTCTAACAACAAGAAAATAAATCTTTATTTTTATTTTTATTCAAATGTAAAAATGTCATTATTACTCTCAATATTACAATTACAAGAGACATTATAGATAAAATTACAATTACAGGGAGTAAACTGCAAATACTTGTATATCACAAAGAACAGTTTTGTATTTAACTCAGATAAACCTAATAAGTGTTGGTTTACTACTGGATTTTGAATGATATAATCACCCTCTAACTTTATATATAGTGAAAATAAATGATTGTTAAGTATGTTAGTGACAATATTTGTTAACAACTTTGGAGTTAATTCTTTAGCAGTAAATTTTTTTACGTCATTAAGTAAATGTCACTAAAATTATAATTGATCATATATTGTTCCTATATAGAGAATTGTATAAATATTCTTACAATCCAATAAGGCAGCATTTTTCGTTTTAATCACCATTACTATCTTCCAGTAATTAAAAGATTGTTACACGTTTTTTTTTGTTCATATTACTATACATTACTATACGTCATTCAAATTGGATAGCATACATCGCTCTAGTTAACCTTTCAATTTGCTACAAGTGTCAAATAAGACATTCCTTTTTCTTTTCTTTTTTTCCAAAATTTTACGGTGCATTCCTTTTAGTTTTAAATCACAAAGCGTTCGTAGAAAGCTTTGCTACTAACTCCTAGATTTACCATCAAATGATCAAACAATCACGTGTACTGCCCTGTAACTAATAATAAATCCACAAATTTAAGTAAAAGCGGCTATAGTTCCATTTTTAGCTTTTGAAAATGGTTAAAATGCATAGTGCGTTCCACTAGAATACTCGATAGATCGACCTTTCGTTCACCATAATTTATATAGCATATAACAGCTAGCAAACCACTTGACCCAAAACTGTTGTGTTCTGACTTTACCTGAAAGCAACTCGGACCTTCTTGGAAATAATGAAGCTTATTTTAGTATGTTTGTAATTGTGTTATCAATGTGTGTCCTTTTTAAAATTGCAAGTTGTACATGGGCAAAGGGTGCTTAACCTGGATCTGAAGGAATATGCATGGGGATCGATATTCAATATTTCCCAGTCTTCTTGGACTAATTGTGTGGGTAAACCACTCAAATGGTCCTTTGTTTATGCGATAAATGTTCCAAAGGTATCATATTTATTAATTGTTTCAATGTTCACTTGTGATATAGTTAAAATATACGTCCAATCAACGTACTAGACGTGTCAATTGTGACTCACGTGATCTTAACACTATTTGACCCAAGGCCATGCTGTCAAAGATTCGTTAATTTTCAATGTGTAGTCAATTAGGGGCGAAAATGCCAATTTCTCTATGATAAGTTACAAAAAAATCGTCCTTTAACTTACCTATTAAGGTAGTGTTTAAGAAGTCCTCTAATAATAAACTATTTTAAACTAATCTACCATCTCAGTTAACAATCAAGTCGAAATTGTACATTGGAACACTGAGAGAGTAAGTACCAAGATTTTTTTTATTCTCAATAGTCAGTAATCTCGCTTTGATAAGCTGTACAATTTCTATATAAAGTTGGTATTTAAGCCTTTTTTTCCCCATTTTTTATGCATATTAACCTTGTTTTTCTTTTTATTTTTCAACAATTTTTTGTTTCTTAACTAATTTTTCTCGCATTTCGGTTCTTTGTTTTGTTTTTCAATTTTACAATTGTTTATTAACCCCCAAATACAAGAAAAAAAATATATCGCAATTCTCATTACTCAATATTTAGAGAACATTTATTGTCCAATGTTTATTTTATTTCAACCAAATTAGAAAGGGAGTAATAAAGGGATTTCTTTATTTTATTTTTCTTTGTCATGAGACTTTTCATTTCCTAATGTTTAGAACATATTCATTATACAATGTTCATTTAATTTTAACCAAATTTAAAAGAGAGCCATAAATAGAAGGTATGATTGTTATTGTCATAATTAATGGAGGACATAATCGTACATAAATGATTTACTACCTTCGTACTTTTATATGTGGTATGTATTTGAGATTGATTATATAATGGTCAAATTTGATTTAATTCAGATTAAATCAGATTTGTAATGTTTGGCAAAAACAAAAGTAAACTGATTAAATCTGGTTATACACCTCGGTCTATCTCGTTATTAAAAGTGCCACTTTGCTGAACGTTTAATCCGGCACTTTTAGGGTTAGTATAACGCACAAGTTGTACCTATAATTTATTATCATTGCGCCTTCACTATAAAAAGGAACACGGGAGCCATTGCAAACCAACCATTGGGAGATGGATGGAGCAGAAGCAGCCGTTTCCTCACCTCATGTGCTCTTCTTCCCCTTGCCATTGCAGGACCAGTCAACTGCATGCTCAAGCTTGCCGAGCTCCTCTGCGTCGCCGGCGGCATCCGCGTCACCTTCCTCAACACCCACTACATCCACCGCCGCCTCCTCCGCCACACCGACGTTCTCTACCGCTTCGCACGGTAGCCAACGTTTTGTTTCGAAACCATCTCGGACGGTCTCCCTGAGGACCATCCGCGTTCGGTTGACGGGTTTGAGGAGTTGATGGAAGCCATGGAAGCCGTGACGAAGCCGCTGTTAGCGGACGTTTTGGCTTCGCGGGGCCGAAGGCCATAATAGCAGATGGGATCTTTGGCTTTGCTCTTGATGTCACTCAGGAGGCTGGAGTTCCGCTTATCTACTTTGACACCATCATTCCTTGTGCGCTTTGGACATTAGGGATTTGGTTTGCTGGGAATTGGGTAAGGGTCGGATTATTAGGATTTCTCGTTGGACGCTTCTGCTGTAACAGCACAGATCCATGTGTGTGGTAAAGTCGATGTCTTCATTGTTTTGTTGAGGTATATCCTTCGGTGACGAACTTTTTTGAACAAATTTGGAATGCCGTATATAGTAACAATTAATAATTACTAAATATTTGTAATGATTTTTTACTAATAATTTCGGCGACAATTCTTAATAGCATTTTTTTAATTTCATAAAAATAAAGTCGCTAGAAACATCTAGCGATCAATATTTGTCGCTATATGAGAGACAGAAAGATGATTCCTTCAATCCGCATAGATGCTGATTTTTTTTTTCAAACTTTAATAGCCAAAGGAGCGTATGTACATTTTAAGCAGACGCTAGATACCTCCTAGTTGCATGTCAAATTCAGCTAGTTAATTGTTAAGTCTCTGCCTCCTTTAACAACACATTTGATAGCTAGAAATGCACAAAAAAAGCCACGTTTAGTGACCACGAGACTTTTAGCTACATAGCTTTTGCATCAACGATAATGCGTCAACATTGGCAGCGAAGATTTAACTTGAGTCGAATAAAAGAAAAGACTTGGAGGAAATAAAAGGCTGGTAAATATTATCAAGAAAAAAGGTTTCCAAGTTCACTTCTAAGCTCTTGGAGAAACGGTAAATGCTTACACTTGCTAGTTTTCAGGTGGCGACTTAGATGCGAAGATAACTAGTGTGCCCGGCCTGGATAGTTTTCGGCGACGGCGTGATGTCCCCAGCTTCTGTCATGCTTATAACCTTGCCAATCATGCTATCCAACGTGCTCTGAGAGAGGTCCAGCAAATCCCTCGAGCTCATGGGCTCATCCTCAACACATTTGAGAAGCTAGACGGACCCATACTGGCTCTGATACGTACTTTTTGCCCGAATACCTATGCCATTGGCCCTCTTCATGCACTGTTCGTACGAGACCATCTCCAACTCGTACCCATTCAAACAGTCTATGGGAGGAAGACAGAAGCTGTCTAGCATGGCTTGATGAATAGCCACCGAAATCTGTTATTTTCATTAGCATTGGCAGTAATGCAGTTATGTCAATGGACCACCTTATGGAAATTTGGCACAGTTTAGCGAACAGCGGATTTGAAGATCTCGGCCAAACTCTTGAAGTTTACAGAGGAGAGGGGGTATATTGTTGGTTGGGCTCCGCAAGAAGAGGTACTAGCCCACCCTGCGATTGGCGCATTTCTCACTCACAGTGGCTGGAACTCCACTTTGGAGAGTATCGCTGAAGGAGTGCCTATGGTTTGTTTGCCGTGCTTCCTGGAACAGCAAGTGATCAGCCGGTTTGTGAGCGAGGTGTGGAAGCTTGGATGTGATATGAAAGACACTTGTGATCGAGTCATAACTGAGAAGGTGGTTAGGGCTGTTATGGAAGTGAGGAGGGATGAATTCATGCAGTCCGCCGATGAAATGAAGAAGTCAGCCAGAGACAGCGCTTGCAAAGGCGGATCATCGTATTGTAATTTGGATCTTCTAATTGAGGATATAAGATCAATGAATGTAGTGAAACGTGCTCGTGCCTTAGAATTTAAGAAAGACTCGATTTTGTACTCCTAAGTTTTGATGTCAAATGATTGAAAAGGGAAAGGAAAGTCACCTATATTGCTGAGCAGCATAACTAAGTAGAATTAATCTTTTATACGGGCATGAAAAGACTATCTTATAAGAAATAAAATAAACAGTTCTATGTAAGTCAGGATAGGTACAAACTTAGGCTAATAAGGGAGATGTATGAAACTGACATATTTCTTTGAGAAACAAGAGAAATAAAATTATCATATCGTAATTTGGATGGTCTATATATACAGCGCTAGTGAAGGTGTCATCACATTGTGATTTGGATCGTCTAATTGACGATATAAAATCAACGAAGGCGGCATTGTATGTTTATGATTGAAAAGGGAAAGCAAAAGGTAATTTTATTACTAAGCACTTGTATACACACTTGTGGAGCCAGAAATATTGAGCGAGGTGGGCACTTGAAATTTTTTATGATTAAGCGAGAAGGATATTCTTAAACTCAAACCCTCATACATTTGTTTATGCTTTTTTGTCGTCAAAAGTTTAAATGGTGACGCTACCCCAAAAAAATAAAAATAAAAGAATAACATTGTCACAGAAGTTAATTATATATTAAAACATGAATTATGACATTCTACAATTAATCACGACGAGTCGCATCTTTTGAACGCGTTTAATGATTATAGCTTTGATGTCTTAAGGTACAATTATTATTACTGTTAAACATGCAAATTATAAGTTCCAAATTCTCAATCGTCAAACAGTATATAAAAAGTATTCAAAGGCCAAAGCTACCACGCATAGAGGCAGTTGGCTTGGATGGTTGGTTCGAGTCTTAACTGATTGGATCTTAGCTAGACGTGGACCGGCGAGAGGATGCCAAAGGCCATGTTGGTCGTTGTAAGAGGCAGAGAGGTGGTATGCTGTGTTCTGTCGTCTTGCAAACTGTGTCTGTGTTGACTGTTCCATGGTTATATCTTGTTGAACTTTGTATTTATTTGGAGCTTATATTGTATTAGAGTTTATATTTATTATTTGGAATTCAAACTTTGGTTTTTTTATGTTTAATTATGTAAGTTTAGCTTTTAAAATGACTTAAGACGAAATTTTTGTTGACTATCCCCTTATAGTTTCTAGAGTAACATTTGAAATCACTTTCAATTTTGATTTTCTATTTTCAAAAAAAAAATAAATGGGTGTTTGATTACCCAATTTTTGTTTTGAGTTTTTTTTTTTTGGGTGTTTGATTACCAGTTTTTATTTCAAGTTTTCTCTTTGGTGGTGGCTTGTAGTGGCGGTTGTCGGTGAGAAGATCGGCCGGCTGTGGCTCGGTGGTGCTCGCCGGGGACTCCTGCCGGCGGCCTGCGGTGGCCAGTGAAAACCAAAAATTCCTAAATGGGAGTTTTCAAAAACAGCTCTATTTTAAAAACTAATTTTCAAAACTGAAAGAAAAAATAAAAACTGTGTGTCAAATGCATTTTTTTCAAACCAACAAGTTATCAAATAGACCTTGAGTTTCTCATTAAAGTCCATTCCAGTGCCACCCAGTGTTATTAAAAGCGCGCCTAGGCGCAAGGCACGCCTAGGCTCACCCTCAGCGCCTCGCCTAGGCCTAGGCTCAGCGCGTTCAAGAAGGCGCGCGCCTAGCGCGCCTAGGCGCCTGGGTGCAAGGCGCGCAGTAGTGGTGGAGGCGCAAATCCAGGCGCACCTCCTGTAGCCGTTCGATTAACTTTGTGGCTTCACGTGGGCCGTCAATTTCCTTACTAAAACTAAAACCTAAAAACCCCAAATCAGCTGAGCAGACTCACTCTCAAGTCTCTCTCACTCTCACAGTCTCACACTCTCACCTCGCCGTCGCATAACCCGTCACCGCCGGTCGCCGACTCGCCGCCGTCGCATCTCCCTAGTCCCATCTGCGCTGATCATCTACTGCTATCCTGCTGTAGTGCTGCTTGCCTGCTCCTCTTCGCCAGTTCAGTCGCGATTGCTACTGCTGCTTCAGCCGCGAGGGGCGCGAAGCCCGCGATTGTTGCTCCTCTTCTTCAGTTCGCCGATCGTCCGCTGATGTCCGCTGATGTCCGCTGCTTCAGCCGCGAGGCCCGCGATTGCTGCTCCTCTTCTCGGGTGAGCTTGTTGTTTTAGAACCATTAAATTAATCGAGGGGCCAAAGCTTGTATAGTAGTTTCTTTGGACACTGTGGAAAAAGAACTAGCAAGATGCCCAGGAGCCAAAGCTTGAACAAGGACCTCTAATTTCATGGGTTTTGTGGAGTACGGTTGTTCAAATTTGGTTGGTGTGAAGGATGGTTGTGGTGATCAGTTTAAAGATTGTGATGGTAGTTTTGGTTTGTGTTGGTGAAATCGATGAGAATTTGAGAATACAAGAAGAAAACGAGAAAATGAATAAGTAGCAAAAATTGTCGTATATTAGCTGATTGTCTTACATTTTGTTTTAGCCTATTCTAGCTTGAATCTCCTGAGTAATTGATGAGAAATTAGCTAATTGAATGCTGTTTACATGCATTATGTTTACATGCATTATGTTTAGATGAGAAATTAGCTGATTGTCTTACATTTTGTTTTAGCAAATAAGACTTTGATTGTTTTAGCTGATTGTTGTTTACATGCATTATGTTTAGACTTTGATTGTTTTAGCAAATAAGACTTTGATTGTTTTAGCTGATTGTTCACTTAAATTTTAGTGATTTGCTATGATTCAGTGGATTTAAGACCTTTCTAATGTTGGAAGCTTGTTATATTATGGTGTTATGATATTTGAAACTTTTTCTATTGTTTGAAAGTTTATTAATTATCATGTTTTGAATTTTTTTTACTTAATTTTATTATTTTAATGCACTATTATTTATTTATTCTTATTTATTTTAATATTGAGCCTTATTTCGAAAAGGCGCGCGCCTGCGCTTTGCGCCTAGACTCCAAGGACCTTTTGCGCCTTAGGTGCGCCTACGCCTTTAATAACACCGGTGCCACCCACCCTTATAGTCCAAACCACCTCTGCCCATTGCCGCTGTAATGGACTGCACATGATGACCTCGACGTCACCAAACTCCCACGCATTATATGTCCTTTCAAACAAGCTGCTCTTTCAATCGCCCCAATGCCCCAGTACACAGTGCAGGCTCAAACTTGAAAATGGTCTACATCCATTTGAAAAATCTGAAACATTCCCCCGGTGAATAATGTTACTGCAAAATCATTATACTTCCAAGATTGCATATCTTTTTAAAAAAGCCTCATACATGGCGAACTATATTGAGATGCTTCACATTAACCCCATAGATGAAGGATCATTTGTGCCACATATAGCATATCTACCTTTTGCCCCTTTGTGCGACCAACTAACGGTTCAAATGAATGATTTGGACTTGGTTGTTAACGGCAGTGAAGATAGTGGACTACATTGAAACTTGTTCATGAAGATTTTAAAACCTCTTACCCCATACTATACAGTAGAGTATTAGAAATTTTTTTTTATCCCAATTGTTTTTGAATTTCCTATAATGGGTGAGGATGGTCTATTTTCTTAATTCTTTACAAGTTAGTAAACCATCTTGCGGCAAGAATTCAAAGAATTAATTTCTTCCAAATCCTTTTGCACTGGACATGGATGGGCTGCTTTTGACTTTTTTAAGAATGTGACTTAGAAATTTACACATGAACTGGCCTGTTACACGATTTGATCGCTGAATGAAAGACAAATGACTAATGCCATGTATACATCTAATTTAGCTTTAGTACATCGTGTGTGTTTGAAATGTATCAAATCAGTATCTAAAATTATTTTTTCAATCAAAATAAGTCCAAAAGTGTATGGAGTTAAATGTGGGCCAATTTTATCATGAGCAAAATTTTCAAACAAGAAAGATGATCCGATCCAGCTAATTTGGATATGCAACCGCACACTGTCAGCTGATATGATTCTCTGCTGTCCACCTAAAGACCTATAAGAAATAGAGTTTGTCGGTGAACGATGGTTGAAAACTCATGAAATTTTTTCGTTCCCAACTGAACTAGTGCCAAAAACCCAAAGTGTCGTTCTCGGGACTAAGCAAGCTCGGGATGTTAAGGATCTTCGACCGGAAACTCTGTCACAAACAAGTATGGATTCAAATGAAAAAAATTTAGATAACTTATAGCTCTGCAAAATCAAATCCGAAGCCTCACGTAAGAGGGGACACAGTTTATAGAGAGGAAATTTGGTAATTTTGAGTTGAGTTTGTTGAAACCTAGAGTATATATACTCAAATTCGAAGATGATTCTGTGAACGATAGGATAATTGAGAAGGAACCTTGGACGTTCGATAATCATCCTCTTATAACTAATTCATGATCTCCTGATGTTTCATTGTAGAAGGAGGGAGTGAAATCCAAATCAATCTGGATCAAACTACCCCAACTACCACTTCATCTATGGTCGTCAGAGATACTAAGCTAAATTACTAGCTATGTGGGCAAACTTCTGTTTACATATCGTATGACTGCAACAAAGGAAAGACTAATAAATGCCAAGTTTTAAGTGAATATAGATGATGAATTACTTGGTTTGATGCCAATTCGAGGGCCAAATATGGAGTTTATAGAGCAATTGAGTATGAGTGGAAGCCTGTGCAATGTTTGGATTGTAAGGTTTTTGGTCACATTGAGGAAAAATGTTTCAACAAGCCCCAATGAAAGCAAGAATGGAAGATCAACAATAACCAATCCTCTCTTGCCGCTCAAGGTTACAATTCTTAAGTGAAAATTATGTAGGACATGAATACATTGTGCAGACTACACAAACCGACCAATCAAAAATCAGTTCATCAACTAACTGCAGCTACCTTGATTGCAGACAAAATGGACTGAGGTGAGGATGTTGACGTCTAATGCATGGTAGCTTGTAATAGTGGAGCACTTCATCTACGTACAAGTAAACCTTCAGCTGTGAAGCCAAAAGGAGGTACAGGGGGTAATCTTGGTCGGAGGGGTAGTGGCTCTAATACAGAAAGATGATTATCATTGGCGTCAACGTCATAAGATTTAATGACCCTATTAAGAAAAATGACCTCAAGAAAATCTTATAAAAAGGGAATATGCAAATTGTAGGCCTGGTTGAAACTAAAGTTAGGCTGGAAAATGTTCGAAGCATCATTAATCAATGATTGGAACACTGTCTTTTCATCCGTAACGATTGCCCTAATGGGGCAACCAGAATTTGGCTTGGATGGAAGCATAGTACTCTGAGGGTTAAGCCACTGGCTAGCAGTTACTACTCAAGTGACCACTGCTGAGGTGGAGATTATGAATCAAGAATATTGGTATATTTCTATATATATATATATATATATATATATATATATGTAAGGTAACAACATGAAATCAATGGGAGAGAATTATGGAACCAGCTTCAGCAAGATGCTGAAATCATGAAAAATAAACCTTGAATCTTAATGGAGACTTTGATGCAGTCAGATTACCTAATGGAAGGCAATGTGATATGGAAGTCAACCAGTACATATACAACTTTTATTTTTTTTGACTGTAGGTAAATATCCTATCAACAATATCATTAATAAGCAAGCAGTACAAGATAGAGTACAATAAAAAGAAAAAAAAACCGGTGACCGCTTCCCCTGCAATGTAACCATAGACAAGGACTGGCACATAGCCAAGCGTCCTTGAATATCCGAGAGGGGCTAAAACATGAACGGCTTTATCCCCAAAGAACTGCTACCGAAGACTACATGCATAAAAGATTAGTACACTTTTACCCAAGTCAAGACACTAACTATACACAAGGGACAACAACCCTGTCCCAAAGGAGTGCCCATGACAAGAGAAACGACAAAAAATTACAAAACCCAAAGGATAACCCCAAACCAAAAGAACACCACAACAACGTCAACGATGTAAGCCATGTGCCTACACAGCTGTCAACCATGCACGCCAAGTGCCACTCTGCCCCATGCTCAGGTGCCACCTCACACTGCACCTCACTACCCGCCGCCAAGCCTAGGGCTGGAGCCATCGCCAGCCACCATTCTTCTGTCAACGACAACGAACCCCACCATCGGTTGCCAAGAACCACCACGGCCATGGCCGACCACCCACGCCGCTAATTACCACCCCTCAAACCACAACCCCACCTACGATCATCCACCCCCACAGACCACCAATTCCAACCAGCCACTCCCCACGCCGGCGTCACACAGAGCTGCCCACCAATGCTATCCAATCCACAAGGAATCGAGAGTGGGGGGAGGGGGACGTACTAGGGAGGGGAAAGGGAAGAAAAAGAAGAGGGACTCCTAGCAGGAAGAAAACATCCATCGGCCACCCTATCTACCACCACCACCACCCACGACACCCACAACACCCTATGCCTAGCCCACCGTGAACCACCAAAATTCAACCCCAAACCAGGAGGCAAGCCCGGCCCATCCTAAACCGAAACCCCGATAGGAGATAAGGCAACCAAACCACAACCACCAGCAACCTCAGCACCAATCCGAACCACAGCCCCAGCCCATGCCATTCGAATGCATACTGCAATCCCAGGCGCAACAGCCAACCACAACTCTCCAAGGCCGTGAAGAGCACCAAAAGACTCGATTGAAGGGAAATCACGTACATTAAACCGCTAATAGATATGTACAGAGCCACCACTCGTCGAAGAATCGGCGGTGGTTGAAGATTTCTGATAGGCGGTGAAGAGTCGAGTGAAGAGGGAGAATATAGCTAGTTTTGGTGTCGATTACAGTACCCAACTCTTAGTACATATACAACTTAAATGTGGAGGACATGGCAACCAAAGGCTTATCCTTACTTGGTGAAATAAAATAGAAGAGGGTGATATGATCTTAAGCAAAATTGACAGAGCTCTCTCTAATACTGTTTGGATGGTGACATTTACCAGTTCTAACGTTTAGTGTTATGACCCTACACTATCAGACCATTGCATGCTAGTTATCTCTACCACACTAAGATTAAAAGTAAGAAACCTTTTAAATTCTTTGATTTTTGGATGCATCACTCCTCTTTCAAGCAGATTCTCAAAGAATCCTGGGAAATGGAAACATGTGGAGATACTATGCATAATCTATATCACAAACTTAAAAAATTGAAGCCTAAACTAAAGAAACTGAACTATGAGCACTACAATGACGGATCCAGAAGAGTAGCCTCAAAGTTATAGGAATTGCAGGGTTTTTCAAAGTGTTAGATTATGTATATTAATATGGCAATTACCTTTTTTCTATTGTTCTATGTCTAGAATGTTCTAGAGTTCTCCTAACTTATATAAGATTCACTTTTTTATTTCTGGTATTATAATTTTTCTTACATATATAAAGGTCTCATTGTACTCAGTTTTATAATGCTCTCTAATATAATTATATTTCCCTTCGCCTTTTCTATCATGGTATTAGAGTTATACGATCCATCGGTTTGAGTCTTTCAACTACTTCCGCAAACTTCGGCGGACAGCCTTCTGTCGTTGGCTCGGCCAATTCAAGTGCTTTTGTTTCTTTTCGCGCTCTTCTTTGTTTCTTGAGTTCAGAATTTTGGTCTTTCTTTCTTGCCCCTTCTATACATTGATCTTCGCTTATGATGAAACCCTAGCCACCGCCCACTTTTACTTGCTCAAATAAAAAAAATTCTCTTAGTCTACGAACCTCGCTCTGGGACTCTTGTCTTGTTCTTAGTCGCCAGCCTCACCACGAGACATTTATGGTTGTCAAACCTCGCCCTGGGACTCCTGCTTCGTTCTTAGTCTACGGAAATCGTTCTGGGACTTCTGCCTTGTTTTTAGTCACTAGACCTCATCCTGAGACTTTATGGACGTCAGACTTTTCCCTACGACTCTTGATCTGTTCTTAATTGCCAGACCTCGCCCCAAGACCTTGATGGTTGTTAGACTTCGCCCCGGAACTCCTGATATGTTCTTGCATCGCTAGACTCTGCACATGGAATTCATCTCAACTTGGATCTTAGACTTAACCTCCAAACTCAAGCTTGTACCAACTTAAGTTTGAGGGGGGATGTTAGATTATATATATTAATATGGAAATTACCTTTTCTTTATTGTTCTATGTCTAGAATATTCTAGAGTTCTCCTAACTTATATAGGATTCTCTTTTCTATTTCTGGTGGGATAGTTTCTCTTGCTTATATAAAAGTCTCATTGTACTCAGTTTTATAATACTCTATACTATAACTATCTTTCCCTTCACTTTTTTTTATCACAAAGGAAATTTATTCTTGTTCTCATAGTACTGATCTCATTGCACATTAGGACATTCTCCACACTGAGTATTATGAGCTACTCAGGGCTGAGGAAGGCTTTTACCAGCAAAAAGAGAGGGTCAAATAAATCAATTTAGGGATAAAAATACTGCTTATGTTCATAAGAAAATGCATATTCATAAAGCTCACAAAAAGATCATGTTCGATAAAGACTATTAAGGGAGATCACATAGTTGGGGAGAAGGCAGTCCATCAAGAAGCAATTAATCAATTTCGAATTTCCTGTGGTCTTCTCAAACTACCTGTCATAATACTAGATCTACCTTAGGACAGAATATCAATAAGAGATTATTTCGAAGTCAAAAGTATGCCTTGCTTTACAATTTTACTAAGGAGGATGTCAAATATGCAATATTTTCTCTTAAAGCAAATAAGCTACTGGCTGTGATGGCTATACTACTGGACTCTGTTCAACGAAATTGAGAGGTGATTGGCTCTGATGTTACCAAAGCATTTTTATCCTTCTTCACTGTTGGGAAATCTACCAAAATCTTTAACAGTCCCCTCACCTTAATCCCTAGGGCTCATGTGCTTAATACCGTGATATTGCATGAAAATAAATAACAACTTCGCAGCCAATGCACACACCAAGCTAAAGAAAATAAATAAAATAACTCTATGAAAAGAGCCGCGTCAACCTGATTGGTCCCATGGAATTAACGAAGTAAAGAAACTCGTAAGCAGCTGCATAAGAATACGACCACAAGCTACTTACAAGAATCCTGGTTTTCGTATCTACTCATGTTATCACCTAATTTTGAAGAAATAAACCACTACCAAAAAGTGCATAAAAAGCGACACAAAAAAAAACCCCTCTAATATACCAATGTACTAAATATCAAGTACTGTCCAATCTTAGCTAGTGTCATTAAGTTAATCTACTAGAACCCAACCTCCATAAAGAAATGTTCCTAAGCTTTGTCCCTCCATTCAAGAAGAAAACAGAAATTATGAACACAAATAAGGAGGTTTAAACCACAAACATGTTAAACAATAAGCCAACAAATTAAATTAATTCTAGAACCAGAACAATATATATATATATATATATATATATATATATATATATATATATATATATATAGGGGCGATAGAGATCGACCGGGGGATATTATCCACTGAACCGCAATTCCTTGTTGCGGTTCTCTGTGCTCTGAGAGGGCCCACCCCCACCCTCAAACTGCAACTTCTAGTTGCGGTTGTATGTCCTTTTTATTTTCTTTTCCTTTTTTACCCTTTCTTTTCCTTTTTTTCTTTTCCGTTTTTGTCCTTCCTTTTTTGTTTTTTCCTTTCCCTGTTTTCTTTTCCTTTTTTGTCCTTTTTTTTCGTGGCCCCCACCCCTTCCCTTTTTGCCCTTTTTAAAAACCCCCTAACCGCAACAAGGACTTGCGGTTCCATCCCTTTTCTTCCCTCTCCCTTTTTTTTTGTGGGCTCCCCTTCCCTTTTTTCCCCTTTTTTCTTTTCGGCCCCACGCCCCAATCGTGGCCCCCACCCCCCAACCACAACAAGGAGGTGCGGTCCACCTTTTCTCCCTAACCGCAGCTCCTTGTTGTGGTTCCCCCTTCCCCCTTCCCTTTTTCTTCCTTTTCCTTTTTTTCCCTTTTTCCCCCCCTTTTTCTTCCTTTTCCTTTTTTTCTTCCCCTTTTCCCACTTTTCCCCCTAATTTCCTCACAGCCCCACCCGCCCCCCAACCGCAACAAGGAAGTGCGGTCCACTCTCCCTAACCGCAACTCCTTGTTGCGGTTCCCCCTTCCCCCTTCCCTTTTTTCTTTATTCTCCTTTTTTCTTTCTTCTTTCTTCCCTTTTTTTCTTCCCTTTTTCCCCCTTATTTCCTCACCACGGGCCCCACCCACCCCCCCAACCGCAACAAGGAGGTGCGGTTCCCCCTTCCCTTTTTTTTTCGGCCCCCAGTTCCCGTGGGCCCCCCACCCCCGAACCTCAACTCCTTGTTGCGGTTCTCTGTGCCTTCTCTTCGTGGCCCCCATCCCTTTTTTGTTTTCTTTTTGTTTTCTTCGTGGCCCCACCCCCGGTTCCTTTTTTGTTTTCTTCGTGGCCCCCACCCCCGGTTCCTTTTTTGTTTTCTTTTGCATGTCCTTTTTTTTGTTTCCTTCACACCCCCGAACCCTGTGGCCTTCCACTTTTTTCTTCATGGCTCCCACCCCCAACAACACTTTGCCCCCCTCCCAGCAACAGCCACCCTCCCAACGACACTTGGCTTCTCCCCCCAAAAGTTAGCCCCCCAGCACACACTTGACTTCTCTGCTTGCCCCCCACGAATAGAGAAAGAGAGAAAGAAAATCCATGAGTCTGTGATGTTCATACTCACGGGTCTTCTTTCTTCTCTTTCCCTCGCTTTTCTCTCTTTATAATCCGTTCTCCCCAATTCTTTCTGGACAGAACCCTCTCTTTCACCCTACATATTTTTCCCAACTCTTTCTTCCATCTTCTTCATACTCCAAAGATTATCTGCATAATCTTCACGATAACATAAACAAAAATATTCTACGGTCAAAAATCGGTGGATAATCGCTAGAAGATTAAAATATATCAAGTTTAAAGTAAGTAAGTATTTTGAATTTTCTTATAATTCATTGTTAATTTCAAATTGTTCTTACCATAATTGTTCTTACCAGTAGATTGTTTAAATTGTGTTATGCTTACATTGTTCTTACCATAATCTCAAATTCGTGTATTTTAAAGTTTAAAATTATGGATTGAACTAGATTTCTGGTTATTTGTGTTTAATGTGAATACGAAACGTAATTGTCGCTAAAGGTGAAAACTTAATTAGACAGTTTTTCACAAATTTATAAAAAATAGCTAGAGCTAGATTTTGCCAAAGTACAAAAAATAGACCCTAGTTATTTTTAAAAGATCTGTATTAGGTAAAAATTTCATATTTTTTCAAAGACTGAAAATGGGTTAACTGATACGCCAACCTTGTAACTTTGCAGTGTAATTTAAAATATCAAGCTAGCGCGGTGCTCCTCTATGGCCCTTTGTCACTGATCCGAACAACCGGGGGTACATGTGGTGCTCCTCTATGACACTCAAATAGTCTTCCACAAATTTGATCTGTATTCGCCCGTTTTCTAGTCGTCTTAATTCTAATACCGAAACCTATCGTTTTTGAATATGCTCTATAGTATACTTCAACTTCGTCCAGTCTTTGAAAAACTTGACCCAAGTAAGGTGGATCAGAATCTTCACAAAAATTATTTCCTCCAGTAGCATCCATATTTATACTGAAATCTAAAAAATAAAAATTATATCATTCTCAACAAGTCATAGAATTAAATAAAAGAAAAATAAAAATTATTGAAAAGTCATTCAGAAAATTTATATAACGTAAAATTACCAAAATAGCCCCCGATGAGCGGCAAATTACCAAAATAGCCCCCGATGAGCGGCAAATTACCGAAATGCCCCTGGGGTTCATTATCACCCTAATGCCCCAAATCAGCTTCAAAACAACATTTCATGTGTTTTACTTACATTTCTGAACTAAGAAGTCCTTTAAAAAACTTTACTAGAAAAATTACCATTGCCACCCCTCTCGGGGTGGCAAATTACCAAAATACCCCTGGCTTCAGAAAATCTCAAAAGTGCTTTGAAATGGGATTTTAAGCTTCCTGAAATCATTCTTGATCTAAAAAGTATTTTACAAAAGTTTCGCCAAAAAATCCGAACCGGTGTCCGGATCGAGCGCTTAAAAGGCCGTTCGGCCAAAAAAATAGCTAACGGCTTCGGAATGGCCTGAATTCCTGGGAAATGGAACTTCCCAACATCCTAGGGTTCTCATAAAAGTTTTGCGTGAAATCGCGCTAGCTTGATATTTTAAATTACACTGCAAAGTTACAAGGTTGCGCGTATTAGTTAACCCCTTTTCAGTCTTTGGAAAAATTTGAAATTTTTTCCTGATACAGATATTTTAAAAATAACTAGGGTCTCTTTTTTACACTTTGGAAAAATCTAGCTCTAGCTATGTTTTATAAATTCGTGAAAAACTGTCTAATTAAGTTTTCACCTTTAGCCTCAAAATAACATTTCAGGTGTTTTAATTACATTTCTGGACTAAAAAGTCCGTTAAAAAACTTTACAGGGAAAATTACCAAAATACCCCTCTCGGGGTGGCAAATTACCAAAATGCCCCTGACTTCAGAAAATCTCGAAGTGCTTTAAAATGCTATTTTAAGCTTCCTGAAATCATTCTTGATCTAAAAAGTATTTTACAAAAGTTTCGCCCAAAAATCCCGAACCGGTGTCCGGATCGAGCGCTTAAAAGTTCGTTCGGCCAAAAAAATAGCTAACGGTTTCGGAATGGCCCGAATTCTAGGGAAATGGAACTTCCCAACATCCTAGGGTTCTCATAAAAGTTTCGCGCGAAATCTCGCTAGCTTGATATTTTAAATTACACTGAAAAGTTACAAGGTTGCGCGTATCAGTTAACCCCTTTCCAGTCTTTGGAAAAATATGAAATTTTTACCTGATACAGATCTTTTAAAAATAACTAGGGTATCTTTTTTGCACTTTGGCAAAATCTAGCTCTAGCTATTTTTTATAAATTCTGGAAAAATTCTAATTTTGACGCCCTAAAAAATTGCTATTTTGGAATCTTTCGAATGTAATACCCCGATTTGTAAAAACGTAATTTTGACGCCCTAAACACGAATTTTAGACTATGGTAAGAACAATTTAAGCGTAAGACAATTTAAACAATCAATTGATAAGAACAATTTGAAATTAACATTGAATTATAAGAAAATTCAAAATACTTACTTGTTTTAACTTGATATAATTAATGAAAAATCTACCGATCTTCTAGCGGTTATCCACCGATCTTCTAGCGTAATTTTTTTTTTGGTATTGTTGTGGAGATTATGCAGGTGAGATATGGAGAATGAAGAGAGTGGAAGAAAGGGTTCGGGGAGAAGGGATTTTAAAGAGAGAAAAGTGAGGAAGAGAGAAGAAAGAAGACAGAAAAATTATGTCTGTGAGTGAGCAGTAGTTAGTCAAAGGCTGTGAAGAAAGAAAAAAAATGGTCAAAGAGTCAGGCTGTGAAGAAAGGAAAAAAATGGCAGAGTCAAAGTCAAAGGCTGTGAAAAAAGAAAAAAAATGGCAGAGTCAAAGGCTGTGAAGAAACTCTGCAACCACCCACGCACAAGGAGACAAAAAAAGGACACGAAAAGAAATAAAAAAACAAAAAAGGACACGCAAAATAAAACAAAAAAGGACACCAAAATAAAACAAAAAAGGACACCGGGGGTGGGGGGGGGGGAAGAAAAAGAGGAAGGACAGAGAACCGCAGCAAGAAGTTGCGGTTCGGGGGTGGGGTTGGGGAAGAAAACAAAAAATGAAGGACAAAAAAGGAAAAGAAAACAGGGAAAGGATAAAAAGAAAATAGGAAGGATAAAAAAGGAAAAGAAAGGACAAAAAGAAAAAAGGAAGGACGAAAAAGAAAAAAGGAAAGGAAAAGAGGGAAAGGACAGGGAAAGACAAATAAAACAGTTCGGGGGTGGGGCCGCAAGCATAGAGAACCGCAACTTCTTGTTGCAATTCGGTAGATATTATCTCCTGGTCGATCTCTATCGCCCCCCATATATATATATATATATATATATATATATATATATATATATATATATATATATATATCCTATAATGACAAATATTTACGAAACATATGAAGTAAGGTCCCTATATTTTTGACATGTAGTAATGGGTGGTGTTCAAGGATATTACTTGTCCAAAATAAATTAATTAAACAACATAAATATATATACAAAAAAGTAATAGTGAGAGAAAGAGAGCTCAAGTATACAACTCATTTTCTGGGCAAGTTGTGATGCCTCTTTAATTCAAATTATTAATTATTAACTAGAATAGGAATACAGGTTATGTTTTAACACCAATATAGGAAGATTGCATTAAAAATCTAAAAGTTCAAGATAGTCAACTAGGAGAATTTTTTTCAACAATAAAAATAGTTAACAAAAATCTCACTTTTTGGACTTAAAGCTCAATAAAGTGGAAGTTTTGGGCTTTCATTGTCCTTATACTTAAGGTCTTAAAGCTTTTAAGTATCAGCTTTTTTAATGACCATGACCTAGCATATTCTAATTCAATGCTTCATCACTTTTGGGTCATCAATTTTGTATCTATATGTAGTTTAAAACGAAAAAAAGTAACCCTTGTTTTCCATGCCAGGAAAAGTTCTTCGATGTGATGCTTTATAACGTTCAATATCAATTGACGTCTTTTGTCTTCGCTATTGAGAAAAGTTTGATAGCAACTAAAACTTCTAACATAAAGCATCTCTACATAATTAAAGTCTATCACAATTCAATCCCAAAATATTCTCTTACAAAAGGACTATCTAAGAGCAGCAGCTAAACAATATATTCCAATACATTACAATCCAAAAAACAAACCCTCTCCGGGTGAGATTTCAAGTTACAATTACAAAGTTTACGATACTAAGCAAAATCTCAAAACTCTATTGTTGCCATTATTCATGGTCACTTCCTTCACCTATGGCAAATGTAAGGTAGAAAAGAAAAGGGGTAAGCTCGAATAGTCCAGTAAGGTAGCAAAATAATAAGTTATCAAGCAAAATAAATAGAGATGAATGACGATTTTAAATGGAAAAGAGCAACTCATATTATTATTAACAAATATGAAAGCAATAAAGTTAAGCATGTAATCCCATAACACATGGCTAATAGATGTCGGGAATGCTACAACATACGAAGATTATGTTGGTCATAAGATCCAAATGTAGAACTAAACATACAACCATCAAACGTGTAATATCGGTAACATGCTAGGAGTCTATTGCTCGCTAACATCTTAACATATGTGTCCAAAGGACTCTCTCAATGTGAGAGTTGTTCTAAATAGTCCATGTCAATCTTAATTTGATGGCCACAGATGTAAAAATGCAAATGTGTGCTCATCAAGGCACAATGGAGGAGGGTACACAATGTTTTAAACAAAAATAAAAGTTAAACAAACCAAAGTGAACCAGTAATGATGAACATAATTGGACATAGTATAAGCTTTCGGATTTTGAAAGTGCCTTCCCATAGCAAAAAAAGAGATAAAATTCATTACCTTAATCAATCTTTTGAACAAGAAAATCCTTAAGGCACCACCTTAATACCAAAGGAGCTTCCCAAGCCTTCTAATCTCTCTCTCTCTCTCTCTCTCTCCGCGGACAAGGGAATGAATTAGAGAATAAAAAGGGCTGGAAAGAAAATAAAGAGACTATTTATAAGAAAGCAAAAATTACACTATTCATTCAAAGCCAAAGATGTTTCATTCGACTCAAAATTTCAGTCGCGAAAATGCCTTTCCCAAAATCTTGATTTTCCATTCGACCGAAAACTTCAGTCCCCATTCTTTCTTAAATAAACACAATTTTCATTCGAAGCAAAGTGGTTTTATTCGACCGAAAACCCTTTTATTCGACCGAAAACTATTCACTCAACCAAAAACTATTCATTCGACCGAATCCCACAGAAACGTTTTTCACACTTTATTCAATATTACGAAAAGAACACAAACTTATTTATTTTTAAGGAAAAAATTTAGCATAAGAAAAGAAAATTTTTGGGGTATTACTCTCTCCCCCCTTTAAAAGAATTCCGTCTGCAGAATTAAAAAAGTACCTTAAACATAAAAAAGCTGAGGGCGCTTTAGCGCATAGCGTCATCGAGTTCCTATGTGGCTTTTTCTATTGAATGGTTACGTCAAAGCACCTTAACCAACTTAATAATTTTTGTGCGCAAAATCTGATCCTTGTGGTCCGAAATTTTCACTGGGCATTTTTTGTATGACAGGTCCTCCCAAATCTCCACAGGTTCGAAATGATATATATATATATATATATATATATATATAAATGAATTAACTATATATATATATATATATATATATATATATATATATATATATATATATATTGTTAATTCATTTCTAGTTTACCCGACATATCTGTCTTTTTACGTAGTTCAATCCCCCCCCCCCCCCCCACACACACACACAAACGTCACAGTGCCAAACTTCTAAACATGGGACAATATGTAATTTAGTCACTCAAACTTATGAATTTGCCACATCTAATTGCATCCATTCAAACTCGATAACTAACTACTACAAATCCCCCCCCCCCCCCCTCCTATATATCTATTTGCATGTTAGCCTTTTCATGGGACATTATGTAATTTAGTCACTTAAATTTATGAGTTGTCACTGTAGACAATGAAAATTCGTGCTTGGTCAATAATTTAAAAGTTTATTGACTGGTTACTTATTCAACGTTGTGAAAAAAACGTGTTCAAAGTGCTGACTTGGAATCAGATAGTATAATTGGCTCAAACCAAAGTTGATCAGAATAACTAGTCCGAATAAAATTATTTGTTCTAGCCCATGTATGGTCTTGCTACCATAAACATCATATAAGTCAATTTTGACTTAAGGAAAAAAATTCTAAATTAAATGGAAATAAGGATCCATTAAATCGAGATATCCTAATTGAATTAAAGAGGGACAAAATCTCTTTAATTATAAAGTCAAAGTTCAAATCATGGGCTTTCCAAAAATAAGCGTAACTCCTGCCCATAAATAAAGGGCTTAAGATAGAGAAGAAGAGGACACATGGCCTACGCGATCAAAGCCAACACTCCACCAAAACTCTGTCATCTCCCAGATTGTTCTTCAGTTAAAGAATAATACGCACTAAGTTTGTGCCGTTCTTTAATCAAGTACTTTGACACATTGAGTCCCTGTAAACAAGCAAGCGCTCTGCCAAAAACTCGGTGATAAGCACACCAATCTCGAGAAGAACAATACGCACTAGTTTAGTGTTGTTCTTCAATCGAATATTCTCAACAACGAAGAGTACTATCTCTTTGATCCTAAATATCAAAGGAGATTCGCCTTCAATCTAGGTGATTCCACAAGTCACCCGCCTCCTTATTCGGATAAAGCTTTGAAGCCCTCGAGCAATCACCGCTTCGATGATCTTCAACTGTGAAGATTGAAGAAGCCAAAATTTACATTTCAAGAGGAAGCTATTTCAGCCCTTGGATCGTGACCGAACCAGAGATCGAATCAGAGGATTTTACAGTCGTTTTATGTAAAAATCATAGAGTGGTGTAACCCTTTACTTTAAAATTATTAAATCGAATTTTGTGCATTATTTCTTGTCCCGCAACTTTAGACGCGTAATTTGCGTGTACAGCCACATTTAAGTGCATCCATTCAAACTTGATAATTGACTACTAGAAATCTCTCTCTCTCTCTCTCTCTCTCTCTCCCACCCCCATTTATCTATTTGCATGTTACCCTTTTCAAGGTTCACAATGCTGAACTTCTAATCATGGGAGAGTCTGCAATTTAGTCCTTCATTCATTGTTTTTCCCAATCAGAAATTATGTAAGCAGAAATGCTATCTATTCTACTTAAAGAGAACGCCTATTAGCCTATTAAATCAGCCCTCTGCGCCTTGGCAACTACATGCTAAATCCCAACACGATGAGTACGTAGTTTAAGTGTTACACAGATCTAAACCTGGTTTAAAGTACTCAACAAGTCTCCTTCACTTGCTATTCTAGTCCTTTTGGAGTCAAAGGTCATTATTTGACTTCTAATATTAGCCTACCTAGACCCATATTCATAGATTAACATGAAAAGGCGATAATATGCATTAACAAAACTCGATATGACAACAACATAGCCTCCATACAACATAACTCTCTTTGAAGCATATGCCTATACAAAGTATGTTTTTCTGCACAAAATGAAGCATGACTGCAAATAGAGAGAAGCTCGTACGCTCAAAACACATTCTGGGCAGATTAGAAATGAAGGACCAAATTTTCTTGCTAGAACATACAACTAAAGTGTGGAGTATTCTTTAATTAATACAACATAATCTCCAACCAAGTCATTTTATGACAAAAACTACGTGAAAAATAGCACCCGAAACCTGGTTCAAAATGTTACCACTCACGCAATTATTCATATTTTTTGTTACAAAATACAATAAGGACAAACAACGTATACACAAAAGTACGTTTTTCCCTTTAAAGGCTTTAGGACTTGTTTTTCATTTCCTATGGTGGGGTGAATCGCAAAATTTACTCAACTCCTCAAAACTCGTGCACAGAGGATGCCAATTATTGGTAAACCTCCCAAATTTTTTTGTAGAAAGAATGGAAAAGCATATAAAAGGTGAATTTTTCATCTATTTGTGAGTTTGTGTGGAGGGTAAAATAGATGAATTTGTGTGGAGGGTTCGGGGGGGGGGGGGGGAGGGGGGAACACAAAGGTCAATTTGCTCCTAAACTGATAAAAAATCTCATGGTAAAGCGTAGATAGTCCAATGGCATCAATATGGTTTGCGTAGAGGCTATGTAACCTTAATCACAAAGAATGCTTCACCGGTGCACCTCGAATGATTTGACTATATAATTATTTGGATCAAGAGCTCCTATGAGACAACATGGATATTCAAATCTTTGCCGGTTGCTGTGGAAAAATCTTTATACAAGAAAAAGGTCAAGAGCGTATTATGCTCTTGAATTCTATTGCATTGCTTACCACTGAGAGACACAACAGTGCAAGTTGGCCTTTGCAAAGGGGAAGCATGAAAAAAAAACTTTCAGTGATCATTCCCTCACGACCAAGGTTTTAGAAAGCCAAACTTTATTGAGGCCATGCTAACAAAGGAAGCATCAAAGAGTTTGCCAACTAAATTGAGGAAAAAGGAAATGCTAGTTAATGACTAAAGTGTTGGCTACTCTTGGAGATTTGAAGCCTGATTAAGAACTCCGTGTACCCATTTCTGAACTGACTCCTTCCTTAATAGCAAAAGCTATATCATCAACTTAGGGCACATTCATACCTAATTATCACTTCTTCACTCATAAGGTCTTGCATCTTGACATCAAGTTGGTGAAGAAAGACGTTCATTAAGACGAGAGACCTTCGACTGTCCTAAGAATAAATCAAAAATGAATATTTGTGAACAATGTGGATATCATTTGAAAATGAGTAGTTCAGATCGAATCAAACTTTCGATCGATCCGGGTACTTGGGATCCTATGGATGAAGACAAAATTTTATCCACCTTAGCCATCGACGAGGAATACAAAAACTTATCTAGAATGGGGACACACAGTCAAGTTTAATAAGGATGTTTCTTGGTTTGAAGACATTTATACTAATAAAAATACGAATGTTGTAAATCATTTCTGGACGATTATGTCCTCCGTTAATTACGTCAATAACACTTTTACTCTCCCTTGATACCCTTCTAAATTTGGTTGAAATTAATGCCAAGGAAGTGGGTTCGTACCTACGTGGAGGTATCACAAAAGATGCAGTCCAAGTCAACCGCCAGATGTACAAAATGAAATGCAGTGAGGGTGGAGAAAGGGCAGAGAGCAAGGCTTCTCAGACAGGCCGTGATGAATGGTAGTGCTGTGGAGACGAAGGCTGAGACGAACATGGCTGATAGTCGACAGTCAAGTTAAGGTCCGAGTCAGGGTCCAACGTTACGGTCCACTGTTATGTTCAATATTATGTCCAACGGTGTTTCTCTCTAGAATTCGAGAGCTCTTGAGTTCTAGAATGAGAAAGTGGTTTTCGTGAGAATGAGAAAAATTCTCCAAATGAAATCTAAAGTCCACTATTTATGGACAGCCTGTGTCATCAATTGCC
The DNA here is from genome assembly GCA_033070095.1 of Escallonia herrerae. Lineage (NCBI taxonomy): Eukaryota > Viridiplantae > Streptophyta > Magnoliopsida > Escalloniales > Escalloniaceae > Escallonia > Escallonia herrerae. The sequence goes on along the minus strand of JAVXUP010000382.1, from coordinate 235,550 downwards.
ACATGTCATCCCCTGGCAGTGACACGTGACCAGGGGGTCTACAAATACATTGCTCCTTTTTTAATTTGGTTGAAATGAAATAGACATTAGATAATGAATTGGGTAATGAAAAACTGTGATTTTTTTCCTTGTATTTTTGGGTTAGCAAACAATTAACCAATTGAAAAAAAACCTATATCTATACTGCCTATAAACATACGAATGTTGTAAATCATTTTTAAATGATCATGTCTTCTTTTAATTACGTCAATAACACTTTTTCCCTCCTCCCTTTATGCCTCTTTTTTAAATTTAGTTGAAATTAAATGAACATTGGGTAATGAATATATTCTAAACATTGGGAAATGAAAAGTGCGATGAAAAAAAGAAAAACAAAATAAAGAAATCCCTCTATTATTCCCTTTTTAATATGATTGAAATGAAATAAACATTAGGTAATGAGAACTTATATTAGGTTCGCAAATAGTTAACCAATTGAAAATTAAAAAACAAAAATAAAACAAAAGCAGCAAAAAAAAAATGAAAAACATGGTTAAATATGCATCAAAAAATAAAAAAGGTTTAAATATGACACTAATTAACTGAAAATCTGTTCAGTTATTATAGTTGAAGACTAGGCGCTTTGCATTTAATCAAAGCAAAGTAACTATCTTGAAAATTATAAATCTTAAGTGTATATCATAAACTAATTTAACAGATTATAAAATTAAAGGCGTGGATTCATTCTTTTAATTTCTCCATTTACTTTTCTTTTTAACAGCCACCCTCGTAACATTTCTTCAATCCATAAGTCTACAAAATAGATTTTTAAATTTGAACTGATTATAATTGCGAACATCAAATATACATTTTTTTTAAATAAGTCACAAAAGAAATAATAATATAATTGAATCATATGGAACTAATGAAATTATTTTGGTAAAATTAATAGCCTCTTACTCATGTGCTCAGATATATTTTTATCTGCAAATAATTCTCAAGTGATGATTATTTTAATTCAAAAATAATTAATGATATTATATCAAAAATTACTATTATTAGTTATTAGTTAGTTAACCAAAAGCACGACATTACTTCAAGTGAAGTTACCAAACCAGAGTTGCAGTAGTTGCATTCATAAGGAAAAGCCCCTTGATAAGATCGAAAGTAATCTCATACGAACCCTTGAATCCCGTGGGAAGGCACAGAAAATCGATCATTCTAGGTCCTTTCTTCCCTTCGTACCAACAGACGACGAAAACGAAACAGCGACAGAAGCAGACCACCGTACTCTCTCCTGATCTCAAATCTCAAATTCAAACACGAAGCACAATCTTGCCCAGCTTAAATTGCACTATTCACATCAGCAAAATCCTGCCGTCCGATTTGATGTCTCCACCGTCCTTGCTATGTCGCTGGCGTTGCTAGACTTCACACCTCCGGCGCACACAAACCCTAACCTTAACGGTCAGATTTGTACCTCTTTCTCATTTAAAGTTCCAACATTTCATTCTGTTAATCAATCAAGGCCCATGAATTCGTCCAATTCGAGCTACGAACCATCTGGGTTTCGCAATCCGAGAGAAATGAGTGGTGGGTTTGGGTTCAAGTCGCCGGCAGCTGGGTCGAATTCGGGCCTTTCCCGGCCGCGGTTTCAGAAAGTGCGAAAGCAGACGGTCTCGCACCGGCCGACCTCGACGCCCGCTTCAGAGAGGTTAAAACCTGATCTGGGTTTTGATTCTTTCAGAACCCTGGCTCAAAATTTGATGCCAGTCGTTGACAACATGAGGAATTTGGAAATAGCAAGCGGGCCTACATTTGATGCCAATGTGAGCAGTGGGGAGGGGTCTAATAAGGGGGTTTTTGTTTTTGGGAGCGGCGATGTGAAGAGCGGTGCTGAAGATAGTGGGGTTTCTGGACTTCCAGATGAGATGAAGAAGTTGGGCGTCGGCCGTTCGGACAATGCAAGTACAAGTTACAAGACCCAGTTTGGTTTTGTTGAAAATGCGACTAGTGCATTTGCTAGCAGTTGTAGTGTGGCACACCAACTTCCAAATGATATGAAGAAATTGAACATCGAAGATCCTGTTGGCATGAAAGAAGGTAATGTTTCCGGGATTAATGTGAATAATAATTTTGCATTTGGGAGCGGTGATCAGGGTGTACTTCCTGAGAAGATGAAGGGTTTGAACATCAGGGAATCTGGTAATAGCCATGGTGGTGGTGATAAAATAGGAGTTGACATGAACAGTTTTGCTTCTGGTGGTTTTGATAGAAATGCAGCAACTAGCGTATTGGATGATATGGAGAAGTTGAAAATCGGAAGTCTAGCCCAGGATAACCCTGGTCAAACGCAGGCGGGATTGCCTCATAGAGTTGTTGTGGATGACATTTTTACCCAGAATGCTAGCCATAAAAAGTTTCATGATGTTGATTATTCGATTCCCGTGGCGTCGAGCTTTCGGGCAGGAGCACAGGGTAAAACTTCGAGTGATATTCAAGTACCTGCTAGCGATGGAAGAAATGATTCCACAGCACCATCGTCTTCATTCGCATCTAGTGGCATCCATTTCCAACCAGTTTGGAATAGTACCAACGTGCCATCTATGGATGGACAGAAAAAGAACTGCGGATTTCTTTTTAATGATGAAGTGAATGGTATAGGGCCACAGAACATAGAATTTAGAACACCTAACCCAAGAGGAAACCTATATTCTGTTTCTGATAGGAGATCGGAAGCAAAGAAGGAATCAGCTAAAGACACAAGGTCAAAGAAAAAGAAAGGGAAGTTGAGGAAACCCACCAAAGCTCATGTGAGGCTCCAGGACGATTTTGTTCTCGGAGAAAGAAGCTCACAAGAAAATCCCGACTCATTTGAATCATACTCCCCCATGGATGTTTCCCCATATCGTGAAACAGTTGCTGAGAACAGTTACTCAAGAGAAACTTCGGTGGCATCAGATGAGCCCTTCCATCTCGATGACAAGTATGTCTCAACTGAATCATGCCCAACAGTTGGCATAGATGCAAGAGATGAAGATCTTGCTGATGCCACACATAGATTGGATCTTAATGAAGGTGATTTCATGCCTGCTGAAACAAAAGTTGAAAGTTCTGAAAATTGTACAGATGTAGGTGTCAGCGCCGTAGGCCCTTCAGAAGAGTCTGTTTCAGGGGCGGAGACTGAAAGTTTCAAGTCTGCAACTGAACAATTAGACTATAGCACTGATACATTTGTCACGGCAGAGGATACTGAAGTCAATTCTAACTCAACAAATGATAAGCAAGAAAGTGATGGCAGTTCGAATTTTAGGTTCATGTCAAATTCAGAAGATATGGGCAGGAGTAGCTTTACATTTGGTGCATCTTCTTCTACTAAAGGTCAATTTTCAGCAGAAACACGCCACCACAAGAAGAAAAATCGGCTGAAAGTTAGCCACGATTTTAATAATTATACTCCAAATGCAGAAGTTCCCTATGCATCGACGTCTTCACGGTTTTTTCCACTTTCTGGAACTTCTTCACTTCTGCCCTCTAGGCAAGGTGATGTATCTAAATTACTAAGCGGGAGTCGGGATAGGTCTGAAGTAGTCAAGGAAGGGGCGGTCAAGCAGGAAAGTGCATCTACTCCTGCTGCAAGCATTGCAGCTCAGGAAGCCTGTGAAAAGTGGCGATCGAGGTGTGGTTTATATATTATCTAAGAGCATCTGGAAGTTTCTTTGCCTCTTATTAAACTTAAAATAATTGTCGTCTAATTATATTTCGCTGTTCAGCTTTTGATCTAGTAGGCTGAATCTTTTGTGCTTGCTTGAAGTCCTGATCTTGATTTTTTTAGGGGAAACCAAGCCTATGCAATTGGGGATCTTCCTAAAGCAGAGGACTATTACACACAGGGGGTGAAGTGTGTATCTCAAAGTGAGACATCAAGAAGCTGTCTTAGGGCTTTGATGTTGTGCTATAGCAACCGTGCAGCGACACGGATGTCTCTTGGAAGAATGAGAGAAGCTTTAAAGGACTGTATGGAAGCTGTTGCATTTGATCCCAATTTTCTCCGAGTGCAAGTTCGCGCTGCAAAGTGAGGCTCTTCTTCTGTTAATGATCTTTTACACTTGGGTTTGCATTGATTTAGCTCTGTATAATTATGAGACAGTAATAACAAGTTTTGTAGCCTAACTTTACTTTTCAATTGATCTTGCAGTGAAGGGTTACATTAAGATCCTTACATTTCTGTCTTTTTACATCTCCGTTGTCTCAACTGCATGCTGAATGTCTTCGCGTTTTATATTTGTGCATTCGCAATTGTTGGATTCTCCACTTTTTGGTGAAGTACATGACACGTTCTGCCTTTTCTTGTTATCTCTTACTTGAGAAAAGGAAATTTTTTATCTTTAAAACCTTTTTATCTGATTGAATGGTTTTCTTGATTGTTTTAAGGTCACTATCATCGACACTTTTATACGAGTTCAATTGTATTAACCAGATGGGATACTGTATAGTTGTAACAGAAATGTATTTACCTGACTTGTAGTTTTGTTAATCCTTCCAGTTGTTACCTTGCCCTAGGGGAAGTTGAAAATGCATCAGTACATTTCTTAAAGTGCTTACAATCAGGAAATGAGGCTTGTGTGGACCGAAAGCTTTTAGTAGAAGCCTCGGAGGGCTTAGAAAAGACACAGGTATAGTATTTAATTTCTATTTATCTGATCATCATTTATTCATTACTTTCCTGGTTTCCTTTTTTGATATCACGTAATATCCTGGAGTGATAACTATTGTTGCACTATACACACCTCAACACTTGTCCAACTAAATTTGGTGCAAAATTTTGGTGATGCAGTACTGATTAGGTTGCAATGACATAAAGAGGTAGTCATCTTTGAGATGAAAGTTCTAGTCATGCGGCCTTTATAGATACAAGCAGTTGTTAAATATAAGGTAGTGACAAGGGGTGTGCTTGGCTTTTTGGCCATGTGTTCAGAAACTCTCTTTACTGACACTGTACTAAAGGTTCTTTCTTGTAATTGATTTTTAACCCAACCAGCCCCACATGAAATATATTAGAGACCTGATGGTCTATAAGAACTTGTTTCCCATGGCAACCCTGAGATGAGAAAAAAAAAGTAAATAAAGAGAAATTGACTGAGTATTGTAGATTTTGACTTTCCATGAAAAGAATGAAGCTATAGAGATGTAATCTCTAGCGAATATACTTGACTATTTGGCCTTTTATGTTCTTAGGAAGTGTAGGCATTTGAAACCCATAAATGAATGAGTTCCTTTCGTCTCTCAATATGATCTGAAAGTGCCTCCCTCCTCTGATTGCTTCTTACGGCCTATAATCCTTTGTCATAGCAGGCCAGCATATTTCACAGCGCATCTTATGAAACTAATGTTAAATTCAGCACTAGGTAGCACGGACACGGACACCACGTCGGACACCGACCGGGACACCGGACACCGCAATTTTCAAAAGATCAAATTTTGGACACTGCAGGACACCCGCTGAATATATATATATATATATATATATATATATATATATATATATATATATATATATTATTAGATATCAAATACATTCCACAATCTAAAATAGCAAACAATAATGAATGACCACCAAAACAAGGAATTGATGTCAATAAGGGAACCTGTTAAAGGGGCTGTTAAATTAATCACACAGAAATCAGAAAGTTCAAAAGGATCAATTTCATGTTTAAGTTCCATCATATTCGACCAAGGTACAACTCATCCAAGAAATATTTATTTGGTCATTGTCAATACATGTCCAGGACAAAAAGTTGACTGAAACATCAAATATTCAACGAAGAAGTTGATTGAAAATCTGAAACATGGCCTTTGCCTTTGACACGTATACACCACCTAAGAATTGAGAGAGAAGGAAAAAAGCTAGAAATGAGAGAGAAAGACATGGTTTCAAGTTGGATTCAAAGAAGAAGGGCATTTGTTGGTGGAATCTAGCAACGACGGCGAGATCCTCTGGCAATGGCGGCGAGATCCTCCGGCAATAGCGGCGAGATCCTCTGGCGACAATAGCAGCAACCCTTGATTGCTTCATTCTCTATGGCAGACAGAAGTCGCGAGGGAGAGAGAGAGAGGAAAGACGGTAATGGGTTAATGAGGTTAGGGCATATTTAGTAGTTTATTTTTAAAAGAGCCTCAAATATAGTAATTAGTACAGAGTGACCCCTGAATTAAGTTCAAAAAATCTCATATTGGATCCATACAGTCCGGGGTGTCTCTAGGTTCTATGTTATATGGACTCTTCAAATTGCGTGAAATACCCGTGTCAGATACTTGCCACTTGGACATGGTTATGAGATATGTATCCGACACATCTCATAGAATATGCCACTAAGGACACTATCTTAAAGTGTTTTTTTTAATTCGTTATTACTTTCAGATGAGATAACATTTTGATTAAGAGAATGTGCGTCGCAGAAACCACCATGTTACCTAAGGAATAACTTAAAAATCGTAATAAACAGAACTAATTTGCTACATCTCTGTGTCTTGGGTTTTGAAAATTACGAGTTCGATACTTGGACACGTATCCGATTCAGACACTCGTACCGAGTCCATGTAACATAGGCTAGGTTTTGGACACCATACCTCGACCTAGGATGTGTCGGTGCTTCCTAGATTTAGCATGTACGGCGCAAACTGGCATAGAGTAAAGTCTTGTTAGAACAAATGCCTGCCGTTCGATCCAAAGCACCTATGGGTTCGGGAGTGATAGCGAACCTTTCCTTGCTAAAGAACCCAAAATTTCTTTTTGGTTTTCTGGGCACATTGGGACAACTGATATATAAATATTTTTACTATGTACAACTAGCATTCTATCAAGACAGTGAAGAACAAAATATTGAAGACAGTGGAGACATTCATACCTTCGAAGCAAAGCTGCCGGAGGTGAGTAATAATCGCCGGAGGTCGAGGGAGCATCGAAGGATGGTTATCGTGGGAGATCGAGGGAGTGTTCGCCATTAAGTCAAGAAATTATCTTCTGGATATTATGTTTTCAACCCCGAAGTGTCGGATCTCCGAGCCGCACCCGAGCCGTATCACCCGAATTTCCTGCGCACCTCGTGTCTGATGCGCACCCGACCCCGATACCCTACCCTTTTGAAGCACCCGTGCTTCCTGGGCACATACGACCTGGGACAACTCTATATATATCATGCTAGAGCACTCTTTTGGTGTCAATGGGGCAGAATTTTCCATTATTTCGGATCCATATTGAATGGAGTTTTTTAATGGTACAAGTGATTTGACACTAAGAGTTAATTCCCCCTTTCTCCCTCCCCCCCCTCCTTTTCCTGAACTTTATCCCTTTATTTATGGTTCTTTTTTCTTTCACACATGCATTTTCGTGTGTCCTTGTAATAATTGATAGACTGAGATGAAGAATGGCTTATTATTTTGGAGACTATGTTGACAGGGGAAAATATACGGAGACTTGAGATATTGGGTTTAAGTAGTGATATACAAGAAAAGATCGGAGTAGATTTTGGTGAATAGTAGGTAACAAACTAGGAACCAAGGTTGTAAATGTTAAGGAGGGTCTAATGATGGACAGATGAGATGTCTTTAGAGGATGTTGCCTAAATGCTTGGGAATCTAGATGATAACCTCCATGTTAACAAATTTGGTGGGGGTCTGATGAGCCCAAAAAGCAGTTATGTCCAAACGGAAGCTTATAAAGGGTTGCATGGTATGAAAATGAGGAGAATGACGAAAAGTATAAGTTATATCAATATATGTTATCTCCTATGCAGCACCGGTGCGGCACTTAGGGTGAAGCACCGGCACTGGATACGTGTCGGGTGCGGGTGTGCCTCGGGTGCCGCACTTGTGCGTGTCCACCATTTTTTTTTTAATTTCTTAAATCCCAGGTGCGGATCGAGTGCGTATCGGCTCAGATCTGTCACCACCAACGACCATCGGAGACACTGGAGAGAAGAAGGAGAAGAAGGAAGAAGAAGAAGGAGAAAGGGACTTACCGACGACCCACTGCGGCGTGCGCCTGCTTCCAGAGGAGGAGAAGAAGTCGATGTTTTGTGAGATGTGTCATGTTCTTATCTTCTGACTTTTGACTTTTTGACATTAGTTTTGTTATATTATTTAAGGACCCCAATTGTTAAATTATTACATAAACCAACCCCAGGATTTGAAAGAAATAGAAGTGATACCACATAAAAACTTTATTATGTTCAGTTCTACAATTTTAGTATTTATAAAACAACCCATTAAACTTAACAAATTCTTACTAATTTGGTTGAAAGCTTTAAAATTTACAAAAGAACCCATTAAACTTAAAAACTCACTACTGTGGTTGGAATATTAATATCTTTTCACATATATCAAACACATATATTATGATTATTAAGATTTAAATTGTTTAAAAATTAAATACTAAGTATAAATAATTAAAAAAATATTTATATAATATGCCGTTTTCCCACTGCACCCGTATCCTAAAATTTTTAAAAATGCCGTATCCGCACCGTGTCCGTGCTTCTTAGGTTATCTCAATAGAAGCAAATAAGGAACCAGGGAAGCTAGAAGCAGAGCTTGTGATGATTTTTACGATATAATTAGGGACTTAAGACGGTAAAGAATATGTTTACAAGCTTGGCAGGTGAGAAAGAGATGAAAACTTGTATTCGAACCATATAAAGTGCTTCAAAGAGACTGTTAATAAAAGAAGATAAGGTAATGGAGAAATGTTACTTCAATTAGGTATATTAAAAAGTAATGTGGTCTTCTTGGAGATCCATGGGCGATGTTAGCCAAATTTGCTGGCTATACTGTCCAACATAATTTTATTTAATGCGGACGATTAGTGAGTCGAGGACTAACACATTTCCTGTTTCTAAAGATTTTGTGGATATCTAGATCGGACTAACTCTAAGGTTATTTAGTTTAGAGTCATGCCATGAAGCTATGGAGGGGACTAAATTAGCATGGTCCAAAAGAAAAAAGACTAAAGCATCCAAGAGTCAGTTTGGTTTGTTGCGGAGGAGCTCCCTATGGAAGCAATCTTCCTGATTGGGCGAGTTCTGAAGAGGTCATGCAGAAGTGAACGGATCTCTATATGCTCTTTGTAGATTTGGTACACGCTACCAGGAAAAGTTTTATGATGGGTCTTTGAAATAAGAGGAGTGCACACAGATTATGTAGATCTATTGAAGTTTATGCATGATGGAGTAATAACTAGTGTCAAAGGCAATGATACTTCAAGCAAGAAATAACTTTAAAAGCCTATCGATTTGCTCTATTCATGCATGAGCTTTGGCATATATATACGTCGAGCTAACATGGTCTATTTCCGGTTGCATGGTGGCAAACCTGCTCATATCCTTCTTAGGTATTTCTTACCTAGCCAGATGGATTGAGAAAAATGTTTCTCCGAGATATGAGCAGATTTGCTGAATTGGTGAAATGCTCTGGTATAGTGGTACTATTAGGTTTTCTACTATGTTAAGGGGAAAGGTTCAAAGCACAGACACCTCATATGGGTCTGGGTATCATGTACGCCACCCGGAGACTTCACCGAGACCGCCAGACACGTGTCGGACACCTAAGAGAGTTCTCCGATCTTTTTAATTATTGAAAACCGTGCCAGACACTTCTTGAAGAAGTATCAATACGGATGGGTCCAAAATGTAACATTTAACACTTATTTGGGGGTCAGTGTGTAATATTTGGAAAATCTGGACCTTGTTGGGAACTAGATTTTAAGCCAAACTCTAAAATTAGATCGATAAATTTTTCTTCATTTCTATGTGGGTGCTGCTTTTTCTGCCTAACCAAGAGGTGTCGATTTCGAAGAGTACTGAGCATCTCGCCGGATGATACATTGATTTCAATTGAGCCCTTGATCAATGGATAAAACCAAACGTTATTTGACTTATTTCCCGGTTTTCGTTTTCCCTGTTTGCATCATTTTGTAAGACTTTCTAAGACTGAAGTACTTTGTATATGTTCACATTAAACCTAATAAACGTATGCATATATGTCCAGAATCTGGTTTTTTGGAAATTGCGGTGTCCGGTGTCCCGTATCCTAGTCAGTGTCGGTGCCGGACGCGGTGTCCGTGTCCGGTGCTACCTATGAGTTGCCGCATGGTACATAATGTTGGGCCCATCAAGAGGCAAAACGCATTAAGGTTTGTGACCTGAATGTAAGTGCTAAGCTGGGTGAGTGGCTACACAATGAAGGATAGCTCAAGAGATGATGATATTTGCAAAGGGTACTGTAGAAGTATTGGAACTCTTAGGTTGCCAGTGAACAGGAGATGCTATCCTTGGACCTATTATGTTTTGGTGGAGGCTTTTCCAAAATGCTATTCTTGTCAGTGAACAGAGATGCTATTCTTGGTCATCATTTTGTAAGGTGTCCTTCCATGTGCCCCAAGGAAGAATAGCTTCAGAAAGGATGATAGTATCATGAACAGTACTTTCAGTAGTCTCCAATCTCTCCTGCAATAATAGGTGTGCTTTTATATATTAGCATGTTGTTCTGTACGTGATATTTACCTTGCACAAAGAACGAGTTCAAAAGAATTAAGAGTTTTGCACCTTGAAAAATCATGCAGCATAGTGGTCTCTTAAACTTGTCATTGTAGTCATACTGACTATATAAGGTATCTTCTGCGGCATCTTATTGGTTTTAGGCTTATATTACTCAATAGATCTGAAGGAAAGAATTTCTTAGTGGGCCTGAAGACTAGTGATTGGGGAGAGATTATAATTACCTTTACCTGGAGAAAACATTGCTTATTCTTCAAATGCATTAAAAGACTACATTTTGGGAAGTGTTACCGTTATTCATACCGTAATTAATAACCGGACCGGTGCATTACGGAAGTTGATGTGGATGTTTGTTTATTTATTTTCTTCCTGCCAGATGCTTTAAAGATGTTGATACCATGATACTACAACTTTTCTATTGTTCGTTTATCTCAGAAAGTTTTAGAGTACCTGAAGCAATCTGCTGAGCTTTTGGAACAACAAACATGCAGCGACGCAGAGTGCGCTTTGGAAATAATCGATAAGGCTTTGATAATAAGCTCTTACTCAGAAAAATTACGTGAAATGAAGGCAGATGCTCTACTTATGGTTGGTGCTTGTATGACTTGATTTTCGGAAATATCTGAGAGAAGTATTTGCCAAGTATTAGAAGTTCATAATCCAGAATTTGATTAAAGTTGTATCTTTTTACAGCTAAGGAAGTATGAGCAGGTGATTCAGCTGTGTTCACAGAGTCTTCACTCTGCCGACATGAGCTCGCTGACGGTAGGCGTTGATAGCCCAACAGTTCTGGATGATTCCGACCTACAAAAAAGCCCTTCTTTCAGGAGGTGGTGCCTTATAGTGAAAGCTTACTTTCATTTAGGGAGGCTCGAGGATGCTCTTGAATTTCTGAAGAAGCAAGAAGAGTCTGTGCTTATTATGGAAAGGTACTAAATTTGTCAAACTTCTTTCAGTAGTAATCGGGTAAAATTGATCTTGTTCTTGTTCAAGCGACTTCATGTTTCCGATGATGAATTGACTTAACAGGAATGGAAGCAAGACTCTAGAATCAGTGATACCTTTAGCTGGCAGTATTTGTGAGCTCTTACGTTTTAAGGTGAGTTTATTTTTTGCTCTCAGCCCCGTCTTTGCTTCAACGAAGACTTGAAGATGACGCATGTTTTCCTTATGTAATGGGTACATGCACAAGCTCGCACCATGACAATGGCACTTCTAGTGTGTTTGGATGAAAAATTATAAAGTACTAGGAAGTTTAGAATTCCTTCATTTTGAAATCTCAGAATTTGCAAAATTTAATGTTTGGCAATTTTTGCAGATAATTGTTTATGAAATAAATGAATTATAGATAAATTGGTAAACAAAAAATGAAAATTAGATGGCTGGGACTAAAAACAAAGGGGAGAGAGAGTGATGAAAGGTTCAAAAAGCAGAAAGACAGTTGGCACAGAGAAAGGCTTGAATTGTGAAGAGTAGTTCTCCCGTGGATTTGGCAAAAACTAGTCTGAGTGGTTATTTCAACTGGGGATTTTGGTCCTTTAAATCCCTCTTTCAATTGCCTTAAAGAATTTTGAGAAATTTGGATTACACTCAAGGTTATTTCAAATCCTCAGCCAAATTGAATCCCTAGTTGAAATGCCTCATCCAAACACACTCTCTTACTCCACCTTATCTAGTGAATGCATCTGAAAATTTTTCAGCTATTAATTTTTCTAGCCCTCTACAGGATACCTCCATTCCTTAATTCTTACTTTCCCATCAAGGTACCACTGTCTAAAGATAGTTTAAGATAACATGAATTCTCATATTTCCTCATTGTGAATCAAGGCAATAAAGAATGATAGAAGTATTGCCTAAAAAATATAAAACAAGTACTGTCGATAAACTTTTAGACACAGTCTGATTAGCTCACAGCAATCCTTACATTGGGAAATAGCTTCACCATTCACTAGTGGAAATGTTTCAAGGATCTCCAAATGGTTGAGATCTCTTTGCTCTTGGACATCAATTTTTAGGATTGCTATCTAGTTTCGTTGTTAAATTTCTAGAATGTTTTGTCTAAAGCTGAGAAGTTTTGGTGGTCTCTGTCCTTGTCTTTTTCCTTTGATATATTTCCCGTGGAAACTGGCCCCAGCTACCAAAAAAGAAAGAAGGAAGGAAAAAAAATGCATATAAGTGGTAAAAATTGCATTGGTTAAGCGTTGCCCTAGAATACTTCGAACAATTCAGAAAGATGGTGGAGGAAGTATCAACATTTAATATGGATTTACTTTTAGGCTCATGGAAGGGTACTCGAATTTTGTGGTATGGTGTGATACAAATATTTTAATGGTCAAGAAAATGTTACACTGAAATAAAAGCTTGATGCACAACACAAGTACGGTTGGTGAGATATATTGTGCTAGAGCCAACACTCCTTCAATCCACTAAGAACACAAATATTGGAATCAACCAGCCTAAAAGAATGAAACCTTATTCGTGATAAGATGATCTGCTCCAAGAGTTTACAACCTTTACATAGCCAACATAATAATAGTTGTTGGTGAACAATGAATTGACTAAATTTAAGTCGAGAATACTCTGATTGCAAACATAATTTAAACTATAATAAAGTCCTAAATTAGTCGAGAATAATAAAACAACTCTAAAATGGTGATACTACTATAAAAAGCTAAATATAGACAGTTATGGTGCTAGAACTTAAAACTGCCCCCAAATGCTTTAACGAGGTTGGGCTAAACTGGATGGCCTAAAACGTGAGAGAGCTCGTTGACGAAGTCCTTTTGAGTACACATGGCGCCAAGAACTCTTTACCTAAAGTAGCACGGACACAGAACCCATGCGTGATTCTCGCACCGACAGGGACACCAGACATGGCAATTCCAAGAAATTCAATGTTTTGGATGCTGCATTACACTGCTATATTATAGATCTCTTTTCCTGTATAACATAACCTCAATCAATTTATTGATGTTACACATTGTTATTGCTGAAATGCGTAAGAAAGGACAAGACATTGAAGAAGCATGATGAAAGTAGCAGAGGAAGAAAGAAGTAGAAGAAATAAGAAAGAATTAGCAGCAGGAAAAAGAAGAATTATCAGAAAGAGGAAGAAGCAGAAAAAGATAGAAGTAGAAGAGAGGAAAAAGAAGAAAGTATAAGAATTATTGCCCCATATGTGTCCTACACCTTCCCAGAGGTGTCCGATACATGCGCAAAAACTAAACAGTAAATACAATGTTGTCGGACACCATATCTTGCATGTGTTTGGAGGTGTCAGGGTCCTGATAAGTGTCAGACACTGACACCTTGGTTGTAGGAGGTGTCATTGCTTCATCGCTCTTTATGGATCTACAGTTATGACCTGAACAAAAGCAGGGTTCTGGGACCACTTTTTTACATTATGAGAATCTAAATGCTCCAGAATGTTGATAGACTGTTGTTGTACATATACTTGACATAAAAACTGTAAGAATATGTAAGCAACAAGGTCTCTCTATGTCTCTTGGGTAATTTGACAAAAGGATATTTGAAAAGCAGCCTTCTACATTCGGACAAGTTATCTAAGATCATTGCTTCTATCCTCCTTTATTTCAGCATGACTCATTCGAAGGAAAAATGAGGGTTCATGTTATAGGAATGAGCTAACTTAACTATTATCCATTTATATATGAACGCATATGTTACTATAGCCAGTCTGCATTGCGACCTGGAGGTCACACGTAAATGCGAAGTCAGAGTCTTCATAAATATGTCGCAACTTGGTTTAAACTTCTTGTCGAAAAGTTCATCTCTTGGTGGCTCAATTTTTTGATTTACTCTTCAAGTGGAGAAAGGACTTTTCTCATGGTATGTTTCTTTTGTTCTCCTGAAACATCTGTTGTTTCTATCTCCAGCGTGCAGGAAATGAAGCATTTCAGTCAGGAAAGCATTTAGAAGCTGTTGAATGTTACACTGCTGCTTTATCATGCAATGTGGAGTCACGTCCTTTTGCAGCAATTTGCTTTTGCAACCGTGCCGCTGCATACCGAGCTATGGGCCAAATCACAGATGCAATTGCAGATTGCAGCCTCGCTATAGCACTTGATGGGAATTATGTGAAGGTAATTAAAGTTTCTAGAAAGAACTTCTTGTGTTTTCTGGATATGCAAGAGAAATTGCATTTTCATATTGTGCACACACAAGTTCATTGTTTCTTTTGCATTTATTATATTGTCATAATTTTAAACAGCGTGGATCCTCTAAAGCAAAAAGGGTGGCTGTTCAGCCTCTGTTGGTTTTCGTTTTAGAATACTGCAATATTATCTCAGCCTTGAACGCATTGCAAATTGTATCCTAATGACGTACTGATAGAGAGCCCAAGTTTTTTAAACAAGATAAAGGTCTCATCATTGAGTAGGTAGACATGATTTGTTCCTTATCCAGAGGATCTTCTTCTTATGGCTTGTTGTTTTCAGAAAGACCTTTTTATAGAAGCGGCATACATAGAAACGGAAAAAAAGAACAGAAAAGAATGAATATTGTTATAGACAATCCTATCCATTTTGAGGGGTCTTCATCTTCACGGCTGCTTTGAGGAACTTCCGTCTGTTCTTTCTCTTCACAGCTCTCACTTTACTTGAACTTAGTGATCTGCTTGGAAGAGAACAACCACTTTGTGGTTTCCCTGAACAATATCAAATAAATGAAATTACTCCCAAGTTTGTGGTTTCCATAAACTATACCAGTGTGTGATTTCCACAATCGATATCAGGTGGTGAAATGGAATTGATGAGCTTTTCTTCCAAAAATAATACGAAATACTGAAACGAATTGGCATTACATATTTATTCATACTTGATGGAATTCTTTTTATGGGCATACCATGACTTTATGCTATTACTCCATTCAATTTGTTAACGGCGGGATCGTGGCAAATTTCAGTGATTCTGTTCCAAGTTTTATTATTTATTTTGGATCAGTTGTTGGTAGAAACGTTTAGTTATCTGATAGAAGGCGTTTGGCACTATTACAAAAGTAGGAGAAAAATGGACTGAGAAGGTTAATTTCTTGCTTTCTTCTCCTTTTCGGGAGAGAAAAATGTACCTCGACAGAATCAAGGTTAGTTTTTGGCATTTTGCCAAGAGAGTAATTTCAAGTTTCAACTGATTTTTTTTGGTGTTTTTAGTTAACTTTCCTCTAATTGCTAAAGTAAAAGACGAAAACTGTGGTAAATTATATTTATGTTATTTCAGTATCGTGGTATATGGTTTGTTTTCTTTAGAGAGAGTTATGTGAAATGACTTTCTTAACCAATTTAAAATATATATATGTTTCTGTAACCTTTTAATGCGGTCCACAAAAGGATCAAGGAAATGCTATCTGAAAGCAAATGAAAATTAGCTCGACTTCAAGGCACAGCTGAATTGAGGAATCAGAATTAATTAAAATTTCCTGGTCGGTTTTTTTTAGTTTATTTAGTTGTAAAGTTTTTCTGGTAACTGTTAGTTATGTTTTCTGATGTCCAAGGGTCTCTAGGAATGATTCCTAGAGCTTTTTCCTTCTCCATCCTAGGTGTGATGCCTAAGGATCTATAAGAGTAATTCCCAAAGTTATGTTCTTCTCTTTACTCTTCTTTTTCTGCACTTAAATTGCAAAACCCAGATCTGAAATTCACTTCACTATGCTGTCCTACGTCACCCTTTTATAAGAAGAAGGCCTTACTTAGCTAAGGCGGGCTCTTCATATCACTCCCCAGGCATGTGGAGACCCTAGCTACTGCAGACTTGTAGGTGGCAAGACTAAGAGAGATTGATCGAGAATTAAGAGACTGTAGAAGAGAAAGAAACCCCAGGATAATAATTTGATACACGAACTTGATCATTCTTAAACATGGTCCAAGGTTCTGTAATAGGACGAAGCAAAAACTAAAAACGGAAAACACAAATAAATGATATCCTGATTATGGGATTTGTCAATTAAAGATTCAAATCCCTACAACTCCTAAATCAAAGATTCAAATCTTGATTTATTTTCTAAACTAAATTTACAGAAAAAAGACTAAATATGTTAATCCTCGACTGGGACCGGGATTGCGTCCACGCCGAGCAAAGGTATATTTGGGCTTCGATGCTTCTGATTGGCCCCCTAAGAGCGCCTTTGCCTTTAACAACTATGTGAGTGACCAACACATTCTTGATGCATTCTGAAACATTTATAAAGAGGTTACTTTCCTCAGCTCTATGGCTTTTAAGAGAGTTATATTTATGTTGTTATTTTTAGGATTTTGTTTTTATGACTCAAAATAGTCCTCTGCCTTATTTTCTGGTCCCTCCTCAGTTAACCATCTGATGCTTTCCATGGGCTCTGATTTTCTGCTTACTCATACAGGTTGTGAAGAAAAAATGAACTCTGTGTAAGAGTAATTAGTTAAGAATTTTTATGCAAAAAGTACTATAACAACGTGTTACATCTGTGCAATTTAGTAATAAACCTTATTTCATGAAGTTGGCTCTGAACTTTTCAAATGAATACCACCTAGAGTTATAATTAGTTTGTTGTGTCATGTGTGCATACCGCTTTTTTGTTTTTGTTTTTATTATTAGTATATAATTGTTGTTGTATACTTTCAGGCAGTGTCTAGACGAGCTACCTTGTTTGAGATGATTAGAGATTATGGACAAGCAACAAGAGATCTTGAGCGAGTTGTATTTCTTCTCACAAAGCTAGTGGAGGAAAAAGGAAGTCAGTCTAGAGCATCTGATAAACTGAACCGTGTGAATGAGCTAAGAGAAGTGCAAGTACGACTTTCTGTAATGGAAGAAGAAGCAAGAAAAGAAATCCCGTTAAATATGTACCTCATTTTGTAAGTTAATCACTCAACTTGCAATATCAGAAGTTCAAAGTCTGTTAGTTCTTCTGTGATACTTGATTACCTAGACCCATAAGTAGCTAGTAGTTTAAATAAGTTTCTTTTTGTTGGTACTTCTAAGTAGGTGAAACCGAAGTACCAATGGAAACAGAAGCAGCTAATGCTAGGAAAAAACGCCCTGTATTGCCTCGGGATAATTTGGGGAAAAAAGCTTTCTTATCCATAGAATTTTGTGACAAGTGTTGACTTGTGAGAATTATCAAGGCTGCATTATCCTTCTTATCAATATCTAATTCTTGGGAATGATCACCAAAGATTCAGCATATCTGTTTTTGTTATTTGGCACAGTTCAAAAATGTAGAATCTTCCCTGTTCATCATTGTTCTGTTATACTGGATTAGAAAACAATGGTCACAATAATAATGTTTGCAATATTAGGGGAGTTGAACCATCTGCTGTTGCATCCGAAATCAAGAAGGCGTATCGTAAAGCAGCACTGAAGCATCACCCCGACAAGGTTCTTCAGCTTCTAAAGTTTCTTATTATTGTAACTTGGCTATTATCTTCCCCTTTTTCTAAAGCAGGAACTTTATTTTAATGGTGTAGGCTGGTCAATCTTTGGTTAGAAGTGAGAATGGAGATGAGGGGCTTTGGAAGGACATAGCAGAAGAAGTCCAAAAAGAGACTGACAGACTTTTCAAAATGATCGGAGAGGCATACACAATACTCTCAGACTCTAGCAAGGTCTCTCTCTCTCTCTCTCTCTCATGCATTGAAGGGTGTAAAACTAACTTTTGAGAGTGACTCCGATTTCTTTCATCATTTAACACAGCACCAAACTTATCGAGAAAATTTTTACTTGGTATTATTGCGGGCTAAGCCCATTACACAGTTTCTGCAGGTATATTGTCTAGGGAGGTTCGGGTATATACATCCTAACCCTGCTAGGCCAGAGAGACTGTTTTAGCGATTCGAACCCGTGATCTTCAGGTCACAATGTAGCAATCTTATCATTGCAACTGGTAGAGAACAAATGTCTCTGGTATCAGTCATTTCGACAAGCAGGTGCTGCCAGTGCCTTCTGTATTTTGAACAATAGTGTCGATCTCCCAAATGCTGAAAAATAATATAGCCTTAAAACAGCAGGAGGGTTAATGCACCGGATTCTCCTATCCCAGTCACGCTTGGGCCCGGGAGCCTTGCTCCCTCTCCCTCTCCCGCCCCACCCCACCCCAAACTATTCTAGTGAAGCTGCCTGCTCCAGAACCTCACACCTGCTCCTGCTTTGGCCACACTTCGTGCAGCTAAGTGATGCACACTTAAAACATCTATATTCCACGCCATCAATTATACAGGGTTATAATTAATCCCCTGTTTATCTTGCCTCGATAATCACTGGATAAGCTCACTGCTGGTTTGGTGTATAACACAGAGGTACTCTCATAGATGTTTTCTTCTGGAAGACGATAGACTTTTGAAGCTTTGACTGATGTCAAGGCTTTAAAGCGTACCATATTCTCTCTCTCCAACTCGGTGCATGTAATTATGTTGTGATCTTTTTTCTTCGTCTTTACTTTTTTGCTCCCTACTTGTGATTTGGGTAAATTTAGTCAACCACATACTAAGCTGCTCCCTTCAGGGTTTGTATTTGATAGTTTAGGCCTAATGAGTTGCAATGTCCTGTTGGTCAGGGGTGAAGAGGATGAGCTCTGAGAGACTGTTTTAGAAAGCAGATGCTCGGGGGTTTTACTGGATACTCGCTGGCCATATAATTTCAATTTTTAGCACTAGTTTGCACCATCACAGTCTTTAACTAAGTCAACGTAATTGGTAGACTATTCTTTTCAGAAAGCTCTGAGTGCAACTTTTCAGATGATTTTTCAAATTTATGATATCCCATAAGGCTATCAGTGAATGAAAATGGGGTTAGAGAGAGATGGAGAGGTTACTTTGTTAAGTTGTTTAACTTAAAAACTGAAGGTCATTTAGGAGAACTTGATGACTCATTTAACGATACTAATCAGAGATTTGTTCTTTGAATTAGAATGATTTGAACTAAGGAAGCCTTAAAAAGGATGAAAATAGGGAAGGCTAATGGACAGACGGTATTCCAATTGGGGTTTGCAGAAGCTTGGGTGATGTGGGGCATAGATTGGTTGACTAAGTTTTTTAACAAGAGTTTAAATTCTAAGAAACTTCCCGAGGAACTGGAGGAAAAGCACTTTGAATTAGAATGATTTGAAGTAAGGAAGCCTTAAAAAGGATGAAAATAGGGAAGGCTATTGGACAGACGTTATTCCTATTGAGGTTTGTAGAAGCTTGGTTGACGTGGGGCATAGATTGGTTGACTAAGTTTTTTAACAAGAGTTTAAATTCTAAGAAACTTCCCGAGGAAATGGAGGAAAAGCACTTTGAGACATAAATACGTATAAAAGAGATATCCAAAGTTGCAACAGCTCTAGATGTATCAAGGTCATGAGTTACACTAAGAAGCTTTGGATTAAAACTGGAGACTAAGACTGGAGACTAAAATATCTTGGAACCAATTTGGTTTGCCTGGGAGATCCACCATGGAAGCTTTGTTCTTGATTACGCAGTTGATCGAGAAATGTAGAGAAAAGAGAATGTATCTTCACACTTTTTTCAAAATTTGGAGAAAATATACACTTGGGTAGCATTTCACATAGTTTTTGTTTTCAGTTTTTTGTTCAGTTTTGTAAACTGAAGAAAACAATTGACGTTTGGTAGACAGTTTTGGTTCTTTTTCCCCCCTCAGTTTTTTAAAACTAATTGTCAACTTATTTAGATATCTTGGAACAATGATGCACAAGAGGGGGTACTCGCAAGTATGTTGCCCATAGGATAATAGCAGGTTGAGTAAAGTGGAGCTCTGCATCTGGGGTGTTGTGTTGTGCAGTATTCTTTTCAAGTTAAAGAAAGAATTTTATAGGGCCTTAGCAAGATCAGCAATGTTGTATTTTTCATATTCTTGGCAACTAAAATATAGTACACACAAAACGTGATTACAGCCGGCGCGATTGCTTAGGTGTGGCTGGTGCGCCCTCATAAGGACAAATGGAACAAAAATGACGATGAAGGGGGGCGCCAATTCAGGAAAGGATGACGGAGCATCACTTGAGATGGTTGGTCACATCCAGTGTAAGACTTTAAATGCCTCTGAAGAAGTGCTTTGTGCCAAGTTCAAGGGGCAAGACGAGGTAGGGGTAAAATAAAGTTAACTTGAGGAGTAGCAGCGAGAAAAGTGTTGATTTCTAGGAATTAATGAGAGTGCATGTGGTTTCATCGGGGGGGGGGGGGGGGGGGGAATGCATGAAAAGGATTAACCTAGCTGGCCCCAAACTAGTCTGGCAGAAGGGCTTGGATAATGATGAAATCCAACAGGTATAAAGCAACTGTACCATCATACCCAAAACTAATATGGCTTTTTGTTTTTGGTCAATACTGTTGGTTCTGTGATAAGCAGGTATAAACCAACTATACCATCATATATCTAATCAGTTCAAAGTTCCTCTCTCCTCGAGCTTCAATCTCAACTTGGTCGACTTCTATCCATATGCAGCGAGCACGATATGATCAAGAAGAAGAGAGGAGAGATGGGCATAACAGAGGCAATGTAAGCAGCACATCAAGAACGCATGCAGATGCCCAAAATTATCCATTTGAGAGAAGCAGCAGCAGGCGACAGCGGCAAGATTGGAGTTCATATGGGAACTTCCAGCCTAGACGATCAGAAAGAACTCGATCAGGTAGGTACGTGTGACGACTGTTGGCAGAGTTTGTGATGCGAATCAGGAGATCCGTATCAGTTGTAGTGCGGATAATGAGTTCCTGCTGAAGTTAGACTTCATGTAGCTTCTGTTGTAGAGAATCAGAAATTGCAGGCCGACTCCAACCAGTCCAGGAAACAGCTCGCACGCGGGTGGATGATGGTCTTTAACTTGCTGAGAGGCAGATTGGGTACATGGTATTTTAAGGAGTGAAGGATCAGGTTCTTTCATGAAATGAGGGCTTTGACCATAGTTTGTGGACACCATACATACGAGTGTTTGATTGCTTTGTGTGTGCTTGCGAAAGAGAGAGCTACGTCTTTGTTTGTAGCAGCAGCATGTACAAATTCACCGTGCAATTGAGGAAGAAAGATTGACGGTCGTCAACAGCTGGCTACTTCACGGTGACAATGGGGAATGAAGATTCGTCGACAAGCCATGCAGCCTTTTGTTTTGCTACAGGTTCTGCATTTTATTGTACAGTCACCATTTTTATGTTTGTCAAAATATACAAAGGGAACAAGAAAAAGCAAGAAAGTACAAGTTTTTTTTGGTTATGTACATGTCATTTACTGCAAGATTTTGCTTGATTTTACTTTGGCTTCGAGTTGAGATTTTGTGCTATGGCTGACAAGCTCCGACTTACTGCAACATTTGCGGATTAGCATGAGATTGAATCTCTCTTGGCTAAAAGCTAACTATCGTATTTGAATTTTTTTTCCTACTATTTATGTTTCGTCTTTCCACGAGCGACTAGTCACTGCCGCCACCATACCACGAACAACAATTCCTGTCAACCTGCCAACATTCACGGCTCACAGATGAACCCAAGATTTTTTATGGCGGCATCAAGTAGTCTTTGACGGTGGCATTGCTAACAATCTCCAAAAATTCTTCCAAATTGCATATCGGTTGACGGAGAGGTTTGATTTCAGTCTGAATACTTGTAAGTTCATCTTTGCATTGAGGCGTCAATCCCATCGGATCGGTTCAGTATGATGGACTCGAGGCTTTGTTATGGTGATAATGATGGTGGCGGTGGGGTGTTGGCTGTCGATAACCAGCATGTGAGGATTTTGGT
The DNA here is from genome assembly GCA_033070095.1 of Escallonia herrerae. Lineage (NCBI taxonomy): Eukaryota > Viridiplantae > Streptophyta > Magnoliopsida > Escalloniales > Escalloniaceae > Escallonia > Escallonia herrerae. The sequence goes on along the minus strand of JAVXUP010000382.1, from coordinate 213,299 downwards.
TTTTATCTATCGGTGACGATGTGATTGTGGTCTTTGCTTATGGTGGCCGTGGGTTGGTCGCGGACTTATCGCTCATTTCGCTAGGGCTTTTGACCAAGATGATCAATCACCTTAACAAATTTGAATTTAATGGGAAATCCAAAGGGCAAGAGTCTTTTGACAATTTATGTGAGTGCACTGTAATTTCTAACACCTGAGTGCATTGTAATTTCTAACACCTGATAAGGTTCAGTATAATATCTTAAAACATCATGAGGGGACAGTGTAATTAAACGTTATTTGAATGGGCATCGTAAAAGTAAGAACATCTCAACATCCCCTAAACTAGAGCGTCACGGACCACACGACCGCCATGAACACCTACTCCGGGCAATCCAATAAGTCCCATGTGTAATCACGGGTTTTGGGTGGGGGGTGGGGGAATTGTTATTAGCAACAAAGTTAGGCATTTCCTGTTAAAGCTTGACCATATAGGTGTTAAAAGTTAGTATATTGATTTCTTTGTTAGATTAAGCTAAAATGTATAATATAAAAGAGAAAAAAGGAATTTACAAACACAAAATAAAGTGAAGCTAAAGTGTATATATATATATATATATATATATATATATATATAGAGCTGATCCATTGATAGTTCTAGCAAAATAGGAGAAGTTGTTAACGCGATCTGGTCGTACACACTCGATCTGTGGATGGTTTAGATCTTTTTTTTTCCTTTTTTATAAGTCCATTCGTTACATTATGTAGCGAATAGTTTTTTGACGAAAATACCCTTTAATATCCAGATTTTACATTTTCCAAAGTGAATAGGACACCTTGGTCTGCTACATTATGCAGCGGACAATGGCCTTCTCTGCAGAATTCTTGGCTCTTTTTACAGATCCAAACAACAAGACCAAACACACTCATATCCATCTATGTGCATCTCTCTCTTTCTCTCTTTTCAATGAAACCACGGATCCAAACAACAAGACCAATCACAATATAATTAGTAGCAGTACACGATCAAATTATCAATAATTTGATCTTTAAAACCACAATCAGTAGATCTAAGATTCGATAACTTGTGCAAACTTTGAACCCAATATCGAGGAATTCAAAGGCAAACTACTGCAACCTTGGACTTCGCGACAACCCAGATTCACCTAATACGTCTCTGTTGACAACACAGATTCACCTAATCCGTCCCCCAACGAATCTTTGTTGGTGTGGACTTCGCCAGAGCCACCGGAGGCGTAGGCAGGCACGGCCAGGCAGGTGCGAAGTCGATGGGTACAGCGGAGGAAGAGGAGGAAGAGGAAGACTTCGCGACAACCCAGATTCACCTAATCTGTCTCTGTCGACAACACAGATTCACCTAATCCGCCCCCCACTGAGTCTTTGCTGGCATGGACTTCGTCGGAGCCACCGGAGGCAGGGCCAGGCAGGTGCGGAGCCGATGGGTACAACGGCGAAGGAGGAGGAAGACGGTGGTATGGAAGAATACTATGTAGATAGCCGTCGCCGCTGTTGTACATAGCTACTGCCACCGTCGTACATAGCTACTGCCGTCGAGAGAGAGAGTCTTACCCAGATCTGAAAGTGAAGAGAGAGAGAGAGAGAGAGAGAGAGAGAGAGAGAGACTTACCCAGATTTGAAAGTGAAAAGTGACCGTTTTGTATATTATGTCCGCTACATTATGTAGCGGACAAACTAAAGTGAACAATGAATTGAAAAGGCAAGGGGTATTTTCGTCAAAAAATTGTTTGTTACATAATATAGCGGACGGACTTAAAAAAAAGCAAAAAAAAATATCTAGACCGTCCATAAATCGTGCGTGGACGGCCAGATCGCGCTAACAACTTCTCCTTTAGATTGACTCGAACTAAATTTTCAATCCAATTAGACTCTCTATGGTGCTCGAACTATTTTTTTCAATCCAAATGGACTCCCTTTGATACCGTAATGTTAATAATATTTTTTCTAATATTTTTTTTCTTAAAATTCAACGTCACATTCGTACACGCATCGCGTGTGCATTGCAGCTCGTAATAAACTAAAGTGAAGATAGAAACGAGCAAATCAAGAACGAGAATTCTCGTCTCATAATGTGGCTCCTTTTGCATTAGTCCCCGTCTGATCTAGTTCATGGCCTATTAGAAGTAAAGGGTACTCTGGTGGAACCCTCACGAACAGAAAAAGATTGCAGTCAGTTTGATAATGATCGACTGACGTTACTTCTTCGGCCCAAACCAAGGAATCCCTTAAATATGATCCAAAATGGATCGTGTTCTATCATTGCTCAAAGATTTCTCTATGAAAAATATGAATCGGAGTTTGAAGAAGGGGAAGGAGAAGGAGCCAAGCTCATGCCATCAAAAGGAGGAGAAGCCGATTCAATCCACTGATTTTTTTTTTTGTTGGGGGGGGGGGGGGGGGGGGGGAACCTCGTCTCCGTCTCTTTCCTGACCTTCTCATGCGGTGCTTTCTCAAGTATTGAGTCTCGCTTGACAAGCCGATTGTGATTGCGGACTACGACAGTAACAACAAACTTTAGAGATGTTTACAAGTGACTTGTCAGGTTGTAGTTGCTTATACAAACCCAAGGATCTCTTTTTAAATCATGTACATATGGTGGTGTATGAGAAGGTTATAAATGTAAGTACATAGATTGATCCCAAGAAGGAAAGCCTTGGGTTTTTGTGAAAAGTTCTTTTAGGCGAACACCAGAAAACGTACTTGTTGTTAGGTAAAATTTGCCAATGATTGGTATGTAAAAGGATGTAGAGAAGAACATGTAAAACTCTTTAGTATTGGTCTTCGTTAAGGTTTTTTATCAGACCAGATGGATGTGGAAAATCTTTGGTATAAGCCGTGTGGAGGAGGCATTAATCAAGGAAGCCGATTCAAGTTCGATTTTGGTTTCAACTTCAAAAGAAAAAATAAATTAATAAAAATACTCTTCTTTGGTTACTTTCTATTTATTTCGATTCAACGTATTCTGATGTTACTTTAACCTTCTAGGTTCTGACAAGTTACTATACGATAGGCTAAAGTGCAGGATGTGCTCTACTCTGATTTTGACTGTAGCATGTGTAGCATCTATTAGGTAGCTTTTCTAATGTTTTGACCTATGCGATAAGGCTCATTTGTTATATAGAGTCACCGGTATGTCGTAACCTAATAGCTGTTTGTGATGTCTAGAGACAACTTAAAAGTCTTTCCAAACTTTAAATATCAATAGCATTCTCTTATTACCGATTAAAAAAAAAGGGTTTTTGGCCCGATCTTAGTTTGGAAATGAAATTGTGTCTAAACTAGAGCTGGAGATGAATCCTAGCACCTGTGTAACAAATTCAAGACAAATTACATAAAGATCGTAATTGCAAAACCCACATCTAGTCTTGAATCACTAAGGCCAATCTTGAGAATGAATATGGTCTTTACGATTTTATTGGCATAGGATTCATGAGTACATCATCCTTAATAGTATAAACCTTTTATCATCAAAACACCTCTTAAAAGGCATAAGATTCATGCATACATCAATGTTAAGCTATAAGTGACCAGCAACCAGTGGCTTCGTCGAGCCCGACAACCTTTTTTGAGATTAGGTTAGTTAACGGGAACCAAGAATGCCCAGTAACACTAATATTCTTTGAGCCACTCTCGCATATTCAAGGAAACTTGATCATGTATCACTTCTTGTCTGTAGTTACATTGGAGAGCAGCGGTAACCTGTTATTTTTTTTCTTTTTTCTTATACTCTATCTTGTACTGTTTGCCTTTTAACGTAATGATTAGTAAGACTTTTATCCACAGTAAAAAAAAAGAAAGAAAAGGTGCTCATTATAACTCGAACAAGCATACTTGCAACATGTGTACTTTGAGCCCCCCAAAGCACAGTTTCAATTTCTTATTACCCCTCCAAGTTATTAGCTAAATTAGGAGAGTATGGCCACCCTTGCCTTAGATTATTGGTTGGATAATACAGTCATCGACGCATACATCCAACTTCTGAAGCTTAAATAATATGCTTAGGGAGATGCATTCCTTAGAGCATTCTTCTCCGATACTACTACGATGACTTTGTTGCGGTCTGAATAGGCAGAGTGTGTTCGGTGGGTGGAAACAAAAAGCACGCATTCACCAGTTATGTTCCCCTCACCTTATCATGCAATTTTTGGATGACACTTTCCAACCATGCTCAATGACGGAAGCGGATGTCTTCGTTATACCCGTCTTCAACCACAATCATTGATCCTTGCTTTGCTATAGGCCGAAGTCGTCCTTGTTTGTCAAAATCATCGATAGTTTGCGTAATGATACAACGTACATGCCACTTAAAGACCCTTACACTGAACTGCTGGGATCTAGGTGAGAATTTTGTTTTCTTTATTTCATAATTTAATTGTGTACTTTTGCGCTGCTATATGTATCTTACAGTAATTTCCTAATTGCGCAAGATTTGATTCATTCCGTTAGTTGCAAACGGGCAGGGTTAAAGGAGAAGGCAAAAGGCAATCTCAAATTTGAGGCAAAGACACATAGGCCCATTCAAATGAACGGATAGGATCGTGGTGTGTATATGTTTGATGTACGTGTACTTTATTTGTCATTGCGAGAGCCTAAAAAAGCACATGTGGTCACAAGATGATGAAAACAACTGCAGATATAGGGTAGCTTGACAAATGTGTAATTGTAGTTCATATATTACAATTTCAGCAAAACCAAAGATGTAAAAGTACTATTGGCTTCACATGAAATGTGATTGCAGTATTGAATTGTAAGATTCCATAATGATCGTCTTTTTTTTTAGAGATGTCTGGAATGGAAAGGTTGATGTTTGAAACAAGTCGATGTCTGGAACAAGGCAGATGGCTTAACAATGTGAAAAAAAACTCTCTACACTTACAAAAAAAAAATCCTTTTGGCCACTTAGTCATAACACAGAAAAAAAAAATAGTTAAGATTACATCTAAATTTAGGCAGTAAACATAAATGTTCAATACATCTAAAATAAAAATTTAATAGAGGCAGTGTACACATAAACATGAAAAATTGATTACAAATTCAACACATTGGGAATTAAACATAAATAGGAATACATAGATCAAATGAGCACTTCTTCTTTTTCGGACTCATTTTTATCCTTATCTTGCAAAACGCTTGACTTGTATTCAATGATTTGTAATGGTTCAGCTTCTCATGGTTAGTTAATTGTTGTACACTGCACACTTTCTCAGCTTCTTAGGTGTAGTTGTTTGTTCAATAGAGCTTTTCATCCGTGTAGATCTCTTTCGACCTTTCATTTTTTACATAGTTGGATCGAAAGGTTGGATAACATTATCGTCTTCCTCAACCGCCTCCCCTCTTCTTCTTACGAAGATTGCTACCACAACCCTCTGCATTACTAGTTAGAGGTAAAACTTATCAACTATGGGATCTTGCTCTAAGGCTAGATTGCGGAGATATTTATATCCCACCATTGTAGAAGAACCTTGTACAGACAAACGCATGAACATTGCAATTAGATAATTATAATGCAATATTTTTTATTCTTTAAAATCTGTATACGAATAAAAAGGCAAAGGTACTGTATAACTCCGCTTGCAACTTTAGTCCACCGCAGCAACGCAAGTTCCTAGGTGATTTCCCCGATATTGTTTTGAGTGAAAAACTATAAAATGTGTCAACACATCATATCAAAGAACTCAAACTTCACACAAGCACATGTTATTGAATCCATCTCTATGTCATGTCTAATTGTATACTGCCTACAAACTTTCTCACATACGAGGTCTTTTATCAAGGAATAAACTTTGTACTCATGCATGCTCTCTGCTGCCAACTTCTATGTTGTATCATCCCGATTTCTGTAGCTCTATTTGGTATTATCTTTACATCTCTTTTGTATAGACTTTTGCACATTCAACTCTAACTGGATCTCAAGCACCATTCTTCTATGTTTGTACGTGCAACTCTTTCTCTTACGACATGTGTGCAACCTTTTTTCGGGCATTTCTTACATAACTCTTAAAGCTCATAACTATACGTACATAGCAATTGAACATAGCATTCGTAGATTCACTCCTACCTGTAGTTCTCACATTCCCATCAAAATACCTTCTAGTGTGAATGTGAAACCATTTATGTTTCATGTCATACAACAATTGGAGATTTTTTATTGTCTTGCAATGAGTAGGCCTTAACAAGTTTTTCCCATCTCTTTTCAAATTTATCAGTTGTTAACGACTTGTCACTTGTCAAAATCCTTTTTAATGTCGGGGTACTTTGCATACATGTGATGTAGACGTTCAGACTAATTTTTACTTATGTGCCAACTGTACGAGTTGTGTCGAGTCTCTAGTAAGACGGTAGACAAACATTCTTCATTACCAAATCTTGCTCGGTCATGATAAATTTGGGTGTTTTGAAGTTCTTAACTTCCACTGAAAAAGAACCATACAAAAGAACTTTCCTCTATGTCCCTCTACACTGCAAATCCAAACAAGATGGAGAGATATTGATGATTAATGTCGATGAAAGGATTGAAAGGCTCAAACACTTGTTAGTTGTCAAAAGCCACAACATCCCAAAAACAATGATGAGCATGTCTGGAGTGCTTGTCAACCCGAAAAATTGTCGAATTCAGTCTTTGTCTTCTAGACTGAAGTTGTAATGTAAATCCTGGGTCTTTCATTTGCATTCGCTTCAATAGGCTATTATAGCTTGAGCATTACTGAGGTCAAATGCTTCTCGTCTTTGGATTCAAACCATGTTACGAACGTTTGTCGCATTGATATTTAGATTTTCAATTCCCTTATCTTGTTCAACAATAACACTAATAGTGCTGGTAGATCCTGCACTTATTATATGAATCTGGCTCCTTACAACTGAGGTAATCTTCTTACAATGAGGCATTTGAATCACCTGTAAATGTGTCATTAACGGGTGATTGTGCGCTAATTCCAAACTGATAATAGCCTAACAATCTTCTTTCCTTTTATAGCTTATAAATATCTTAACCTTATACCCTGAACCCCAAAGCAGTCCCTCCTTCTCTTGCATGTTCCCTCGTCGTTGTCATCAGCATCAGCACTGATATTGTGGCCTGGCCTAGATGCTGGTCTACCCCCCTATGACACCGAAATAATCATGAGCATGGTTTCCTTGTGACACCCGTTCTACTCATCTTGATTTAATGCCAAAATTGAATTTAACGAATACCATCAAAACATCATCCACTACAAGAAAAACGAATACAATCAAAACATAATTCCACTACAAGAAAACTATTTTTACCAATGAACCAAAATCTGTTGCTAAAAGTGACCTTTAGTGACAGATATTTACCAACAAAAAATCCATCACTAAATGTATTTTTTTAGGTTTCGATTCTTCGACAAATTCTTTGGCTCACGAGAAAATTTTTTAGAATTAATTTGGTGACGGATAATTGCTGATAGATCAAATTCACTCGATAGAATTAATTTTTTCAAAATTTTTATAACTTTTAGCGACATAATTTTGGTGACGGCCTTCGTTGAAAATGAAAACCGTAGTTTTCTTTCTCTTTTTCTTTCTCTCCCTGCCCGCTTCTCATTTCTTTCTTTTCTCCCTCTTCTCTCCCTTCCTGTCGACAGCCTCTCCGTCCTTCTCCGATAATCTCCTCCACCTACCAGCCACTAATTTGGCCACCACTTAGCCCCCGCCCCCCATGTCTCCTCGCCGGTGATAGATTCGGTTAGTTCCCCAGTGCCACCACAACGCCCTTCCTCTTCCTGCCGTCCCCACACTCCACCCCACCCCCGTCTCAGCACGTGGGCGTAGCCCCTGCTAGTACCCTACAGTTACCACGCCTTCTGCCAGCCTTCCAGTGCCACTATGCCTCCTGTGTAGCCTTTCAGTGCCCCCACCTCTAGCACAACCACACTCCACCCACCTCTACCACACCACCACTTCAACCACGCCGCCACGTTGCGGTCCCACTACAGCCATGAAGGCTTGAAAATCTGCTCTCGATATACAATCACTTGCCATTGCTGCCGCCCACCACGCGCGATTTGAACCCACTTTTTCTCCAACTATCTATATGTATTTTTCAACATAATATTAATGTGTTTAGGTTTATTATGCATTTTTCATATGTTGATAGTTAAAAATCATAATATATTGGAATTTTTAAATTACATTGTATTATTTAGAAATTGTTTCATATATTTTAGTTGTAGGTAATAAGCAATTGCTGCTAGTTTGTTAGTTTGTTGCTTTCTATGAGGTTAAAACAATGGACAAAGTGATTAAGAAAAGCAATGATCGACTCTAAGCTAAAAAACTAAAACATTAAAAGTAGTGACAACAACAACCGACTGTTATGGCTAATTACAAGCTAAATTTTTTTTTAAAACAATGTATGATTGTTATGAGAAATTAAAAGCAGTAACATCATATGAAAAATCATAAATGACTAATTAAAAGTAATGATCAAGTAAATGACCAAATTTAAAGTAACTCTTAACCTTAAATCCTAAATCCTAAACTCTAATCCGTAAACCCTACAACTAAACCCTATATCCTAACCCTAACCCTAAACCCTAATCAAACACTAAACCCTAAATCCTAATTAAACCCTAAAACCCACAACCTAAACACAATCCTAATAATAATAAAACCCTAACTCTAACGGTCAACCCTTAACCCTAACCCTAAATACACCCCTAAACCAAACTCTAAACTAAACCCTAAATCCTAACATTTAACCCATATCCTAAATACAACCCTAAACCAAACTTTAAACTAAATCCCAAACTGGAAATTTAAACGTTAAACCCTAAACCCTAAGCGATAAGCCCTAACTCTCAAGTGTTAATCCTAAATTGCGTCCCCATAAAAGAATATCGCAACATAACAAGCATGATGAGACAATATGAAATCCGCTAAGAAATATTATATTCTACTGAGAAACAAATTGCCTATAGGCAAACGAATATTTGCTCTTACTTTGTGAAGTCTGTTGACAACGAGTAGATTACAACTTGTCTTTGAGAATTTGAAAGTGAATCATTTTACTTATGACAGATTCTTCCACATTAAGCTAATGATTCCATCTCTCTAAAATGTTCAAATTTCAGAAAGATTGTTGCACATTACCAATATTTAAATGCATGAACGCATAAAAATCATTAGTTCAAAGGTACTAATTACAAAGTACTGTTTTGTTATGAGCCTTTGAATGTCCAATTTAAATAATTTGAAAAAACTAAGTGTTTATATAATAGTGTATCGACTCATCTCCGTTTTTTATGTCTTCAAAATTTGGTAGACTTTCTCGTGTGTTGCTCCGGACGCATACAAATCTGGTGACGTACATGCGTTTAATCTTGCAAGAGCAAGATTGGATGTTTGAATACCTAATCGACGTCGACTACTTAGAGAAATACGGGGAGGTGCTGTCAAATTTTTCATAGACATAGTACAAAGCATGAGTCAATAACTATTTTATACAGATGTGCTTTTCCAAATGGGATATGACTACTATCTATTAGAAAATGAAAGGGGGTATAGATATGTTATCACATGCAAACATTCATTTACTTATCAACCCTACCTAATTATAGGTTTTAAATTCAAGGTGTTATAGAATACTTGCACCAATTTCCTTTTTAGGGACGGCCTTTTAACCGACGGACTTTTAGCGATCGGTTGTCTGTCGCAAAAAGTCTTCATTGATGGAAAATCTACTTTTAGCGGTGAAAAATTCTATCGCTAAAAGTGAATTTTCTTGTGATGTTCAGCTTCTTTTACTACAAGAAAATATGTATTTTGCTACGGATTTTTAGCGACAGAAGGTATTCCGTGCTAAAAAGGTCTTTAAGTGACAGAAGATCCCGTCGTTTAATACTATTACCGATGGAAGATACCGTCTATAAAAGTATTTGCAGACGGACTTTAAACAACGGACATTTAGAAACGGAATTACCGTCGCTAAATACTTTTTAGAAAATTGGTATTTTTTGAGGGTTTTTTTTTATTTTTAAGCTACAGAATAAAACCGTCGCTAAAAATTCCGTCGGTAAAAGTCTTTATAATAAGACCTTCACCGACAAATTTTTAGCAACGGTGTTATTTCGTCGCTAAAGATCCGATTTATAACCAGATCTGGTTTCTTTCTCTCTCCTTGTTTCTCTCTCTGAAATTCTTCTCTCACCCACCCACCGCCATTCTCACCTCCGGCGACCCCTCTTGACGGCGACCTACCTCTGGCGACACCCCTGTCCCCCACCCGACGCCGTGCCACAAAGCCCTCCACTGTCGCCCGGCCAGGAAGCCCACCACTACCACCGCACCACCAACGCCGCCGTCATCGTACCCACCTCAAGATCTGTATGTCCATTGCCCTAAATTAATCTTGTTGTTTATTTTTCAAAGTTGATTATCAAGCATTTGGCCATAATCACACTTCTGCTTGTATATATAAGCTCTTCTGAATTTCAATGTACGTGCATAAAACATTCGAATTTGTCTTCTCTGTCATGTATAAACTGAATTTGTTGTTAATTTGGACATTTGCCATTATTTTGTCTTCTGAATTTGTTGATTATGAAGCATTTGGCAATAATCTGAATTTGTTGTTAATTTGTCTTCTCTGCCATGTATAATCTGAATTTGTTGTTAATTTGTCTTCTCTGCCATGTATAATCTGAATTTGTTGAATAGTCTGAACTTCCTAATTGAACCCTAAATTAAATGCCACAATTCAAACGTACCATAAATTGAACTAATTGAACCCTAAATTGAAGTAATTGAACCATAATTAAATCTTAAATTGAATGCCCTAATTGAATAGAACCCTAAAATAAACTAATTGAATCCTAAATTAAATGCCCTGATCCAACCGAACCCTAAATTGAAATAATTGAACCCTAAATTGAATGCCCCAAATCAACCGAACCCTAAATTGAATCAATAGAACCCCCTAATTGAACCCTAAATTGAAGTAATTAAACCCTAATTAAACCCTAAATTGAATGCCCTAATCGAATCAAACCCTAAATTCAACTAATTGAACCCTAAATTGAACTAGTTGAACCTTAAATTGAATGCCCCAAATCAAATAAACCCTAAATTGAATAAATAGAACCCCCTAATTGAACCCTAAATTGAAGTAATTGAACCCTAATTAAACCCTAAATTGAATGCCCTAATCGAACCGAACCCTAAATTAAACTAATTGAACCCTAGATTGAATGCCCTAATACAATCGAACCCTAAATTGAAATAATTCAAGCGCACCAGATATGCGCAATTTGAACAATTTTTTTTTCATTTGAACATTGATCATTCGTTTGATAATTTTAGGTTGTTAATTGTGCATTTGAGAATTGTGATTATTGATCGATGATTTAGGTTGTTAATTGATGATTTTAGGTTATTAGCTGTGCATTTGAAGTAATTGAGATTAATAATTGATGATTTTAGGATGCTAATCGATGATTATAGATTGTTAATCGTGCATTGAGCATTTGAGATATTGAGATTGTTGACGGAGGATGGGACTCAATTGGATTGAATGTGTGATTTTTATTAATTTTTATTGCATTGAGCATTTGAGAATTGAGAATATTGACGGAGGATGGGACCCAATTGGATTGAGATACTTGTTAGTTAGCGCAGACATGGACATCACGTCTAATCGACGGTGTTCGACCTTTAAAAAATAAATCAACGTATGCTGATGTGTCCAGAGGTGAGTGTCGGTGGGTGTCGGACACGTGTTGGTAGGTGTCGGACACGTGTCGGTAGGTGTCGGACACATGTCCGGAGGTGTCAGACACGTATCGTACACCATATCGACACCCTTTATAAGGTGTTGGAATTGAGATTGTTGATTGTGCATTCAATTTAGGTTAATTAGGTTAGCACGACATTTTTAGAGTGCACCCCCTGGAATCTCATCGTGGTTCCAGCACTGGCTATAATTAGCCCTAATTAGTCCTGATTAATAATCTTTTAATAAATCAATTAACCCTAATTAGCTCTAACGAGCCTATTTAGTTTTAATTAACCCTAAGAAACCAATGAAAATCAAATTAGTTGTAATTACCCCAAATTAGCCCAAATGAACCCAATTACGCGCATATTGATTATAGTTAGCCTAATTAATCATAATTAGCCCTAACATAACTCAATTAAGCCTAATTAGCCCTAATTAGGACTAATCAACACAGCTCGGCACAATTAAACCCTAATTAGGAATAAATTACCCTAATTAGTTCTAATCAACCCTAATTTGCCCTAATTATTTGAAACAACTCCTCATTAACAATTATTAGCCCTAACATAACCTAATTAAGCCTAATTAGCCATAATTAGGACTAATCAGCACTACTCGGCACAATTAAACCCTAATTAGGACTATATAACCCTAATTGGTTCTAATCAACCCTAATTAGCTATAATCATCCAAAACTACTCCTCATTAACAATAATTAGCCCTAACATAACCCAATCAAGCCTAATTAGCGCTAATTAGGACTAATCAGTACTACTCAGTACAATTAAACCCTAATTACGACTAAATAACCATAATTAGTCCTAATCAACTCTAATTAGCTATAATTTGCCCAAGGTAGTCCTCATTAACACTTATTAGCCCTAACATATCTTAATAAATCCTGATTACATTAATTAAACCCATAACGCTAAACCCTAAACCTTGATACTCGTTAAATTAACTCTAATAACCCAATTAGCCCTAATTAGCCCTTGTACATCCCATAATTACTTCATATTGCCCAGAGATGGTTCAATTACTCGTTGTTTACAAACCCTACATTTTTTTATATTAGTTGTTGTTTTGAAAAGTCAATTGTCAACGAGATGGTTCAACTCATTGCCAACGAATTCTATTTAAAGTTGAATTGGTAACATATGCAACGATCTTTTTGAAATTTTTATATTTCAGAAAGATTCTTGCATATGTTATCAATTTCTGAACGCATGCATACATAAAAACCCTTGGTTTCCGTTCAAAGGTACTCATTACAAAGTAATGCTTTGTAATGAGCCTTTTGGATGTCCTATTTGGACAATTTGAAAAAGCTATATGTTTATAAAACAGTGTTTCAACTCATGCCCTAGCCGTCGCCCCAGCCTGACGCAGATTCATCCCACACGCGCGTTGATTCTCCTTCTTCCGGGGGTTCTACCTCAGGTATAGTTGATAATGGTATTTAGTACATTTTCGCTAATTTATATTTGAACTGTATTAATGTCTGTGTTGTGTAGGATCTCGACGAGGCCGTGGCCCGACACGCGAGGCACGCGTTGACCCTCAGCATAAATAGAGAGTTATGCTCACCTAGGAGGGCCAATAAGTAAAAAATTCACATCATGTCTTATTTTGTACATTTGGGGTGTTAATTTATATTTGAACTGTATTAATTTATTTATTTACTTTTTTGGCAGGATCCTGGAGAATCAGGCGAGGACGAATATCGGCGTTCTTGTGAAGGGCCGATTCACCGAGCCACGCCTGTACTGGAAGGACTGGGATGCCGTTATGAGGGAGTCCCTATGGGAAGAGTGGCTGGTACGTTGAAGTAATTTTCCTGCAATAGTATTTGTTTAATTAGAGTTTGTTTTCCAAATTAATTTGTGTTATTGAATGCCTTGCATGAGGGGTTCACGTTTGACTCAGCTGATCAGCAGGCACTGGGGCGACAGGCCTTCTTTTCGTACATCGCCAAGAATTACCGCTGATGGCTTCACAACGCAAGGGACTGGGCGAAGAAGATGCTGGCCGATGGTGCCCCGATGACGGAGATGAAGACATATCCCCCACATTGAATATCTCCGACTGTATGGGGGGAGATGATAGATCGGCGGGCTGCGGATCCAGGCTGGGATGCCAAGAGTAAGAACGGGGTTGAGAACAGACAGAACACAGATTCGATGCACACGGGGGGTCGGTGCCACACGACATCGTCCCACACATGAATGTGGTCCAGAACCCGGATCTGGAGGAGGATGAGGTCGTAGCTCTGACGTATAATCAAACGCACGTGCGGAAGAAGGACAAGGATGAGGCGTGCTGGGCCGGCAACTATGTTTTGGATATTGCCTGGCGGATCGATGTAAGTTGATGTGTTTAATTAAGTTGTTAATTTTTCTTTCTATCCTCAATGTCTGTTGCGTTAATTAATGTCCTAACATATCTTTAAATCACTATTTTTGAAGGTCTCGTATGAACAACTTAGGGAGTCCGGACAGCCATCAACGTCCACTAGTACGGGTGCCAGTACTGGGGCGATGAAGCGATGGCTGGATATGCCGGAGGTCATCAATCGGCCGAAAGGCAGCATACGCGGCCTGCCTAGCGCGATTGCTCGTGCCGTGATAGGAGCGTCCTCATCCCCCGCTGCCCCCCTCCACAGACACCGGTTCCTCGGCATCTGTTGGACGACGAGGAGATCCAGCGCATTACTACGGTGGTGTTGAGGATGATCAGGGAGCAAGATCAGTAGGGTACCGCTACTGAATATGCCGAGCTGGCCCCGGATCAACAGGATCCAGATCTGAGACTTGGCAACCCTTGATGAACCCCTTCTCGTGCCCAGTCCCAGCTTGTCCCCCCTCGCCCGGCTTGTACATCATGAGTATTTTTTATAATAAATATTTTTTATAATTGATTGTATATATTTGTTTGTGTATTGATTATTGTGTGTTGTTGAGAATTAAAATTTTTATTACAGATCTGGATAATAGAAAAATAAAAAAAATATTTTAAAAAAATTGACTTTTAGCGTCGGATTAATTCAGTCGCTAAAAGTGTTTCTTCTATCAACTTTTTAGTGACGGAATATTCCGTCACCAAAACTCTTATTTAGCGACGGAACATGCCGTCGCTAAAAAAATTATTTCGTCGCTAAATTCATAAAACAGAAAATAAACTAAAATACGTAAAATATAATTAGCGACGGATATTCCGTTGCTAATTAATAAATAAATCCGTCACAAAAAGTGTAATATTAGACGACGGATTTGAAAATTCCGTCACCAAACTTTTAATAACGGGATTTTATACGAGGGACTTTTAACGACGCCATATCCATCACTAAAATTTTTAGCGGCGGATTTTGGGCGTTTAACGACGGATTTCTCCGTCGCTAAAAGCCTTATTTCTTGTAGTGTTTCTCAGTTCAAAACTTTCACCTTAGATATAGGTCATTAGCATCGAGTGGATGGTTTGAACTTGCTCCAATATCAAACATTGTTAAACAATACCTAGAGACAAAAATTCATATGCTTTAGTTTTCAAATTATAACATTTTTTTTATACAAAAAATTAATATGTTTTGATTTTAAGTGGTAACATTTTTTTAGACATAACAAATAACAATAAAAAAACAAAGTGTAATATTTTAGACATATGTCAAAGAACATATATATACTCACAATAAACCACCATATCAAATTGCGACTTAAAACATGACAACCATGCTCCTCAATACTTTCCTAAGTCAAGAAATAGATACCTATATGATATTAAAATCACAAACTTACCTCATTTTAGTGGAGTGTGGAGCTCGGAGTCAAGGTTTGGAGGCACTTATACCCCATCGTCTGCTACATAATGCAGCGGATGAGCTTAGTTTAAGAAAACTACCGTCGTCTGCTACGTGGGCACGTACTGTTCCTGTCTATCTGGGCTCCCAAGAGACATTTTCAAAAAGTCCATCCGCTACATAATGTAGTGAAAGATGATTTTTTTCTCTTCTTTTTTAAAAAAAGAAGAAGTTTGATATGGCCCCTCCATTTGCGATGGATGGACGGCCAGATCGAACTAACAAAGTTGTCAGTACAGGACGAAGATCGGCTCCCTGTACATATAACAATAAAAATGCGAGCTTGTGCACACTCGCGCACACACACACACACAAAACACATGTTTAGAGTTATGTCAGCCGTTAACGTTGATTTTTTACGTCGCTGTCACCTAACGGACTAATAAAAATACGAAAGCGTAGTTTAAGGACTAACGGCTGATAAATTAAAGTTTATGGACCATATTTTTGACCAAGAATAAATGGCCAAATCTGTAAGTCACCTGCCACACTTCATTCCTTTAAGAAGTTCGGTACATGACTGACTTGTAAGCATAAGTACGAACATCACACTTTTCTTGAAAATTTCCGTGAAATATAATACATGTAAGCTTGACTCATAAAATCCTATCAAATAGATTTTACTTGATTATGATACGTATATTTTACTAGTAATCCACACTCGTAAAATTTTATTGAACCGATGCTTTGCATTTACGCTCTCATTTTTAGGGATTAAGATTTGAAGTTAAAGTCCAGAATTTAAAGTTTAGGATAATTTAAATTTTGAGATTTAATTTAGAGTTTAAAATTTAGAATTTATAAGCCAGTGCATCAAGAGTCTCTAGAAACACAAAGATTAATGTAGGCCCATAGATCATTACAAGCTCGATAGATGACTCCCTGTCATGCAAGATTACAGCAAGATTTGATTCGGCCACTTCCGAGTCTACCTCGTAGGGTGGGGGCTTGGTTAGGCCATTTTGTTCGGACTTCGGACTTTGGACTCCACATAGAAACTTACCCAAGAGGGCGGAATGAGAGTGGACCAGAGTGAATACGATGTTTGCTGCCGATACGAGCTGCTTACAGCTCAAACGCTCGACTACCAATTAGGCGTGATGTTCGGAGCCGGCACGGCACGTTCTACGATATGTCGTTTCAAACATGTCGTAGTAAAATATGTCGACCGACATGTCGTAAACGATTGATTAAAAGAATTGCCTGCACATAAAGTAAAATAAAAAAGAAATGAAAGGAAAACAGACCATATCTCATTTCTTTCTACTTTTTTCTTGAAGAATGGCAAATGACTATAAATATTCTAGTAGTAAAAGATATTGGTTGGTCAAGACTGTCTAAAACCATTGAATATATCGTGAAATAATTTCATGTCACATTTACGTCTTCTTCATATTCCATCAGTCCCTAGTCTAACGGTCCTATCTACGCAAACTCCTTCTATATACTTCCGTCTTGAAAGCTGTTGGTGACAGTTATTCTTCGTCGTTAGAGCACCATATCGTTAATGTTGGAGCACCGTATCATTAACGTTAGAACTCAAGTGATTTTTGTCATTGCTGAAAATATTTTGGTCGCTGCAGCTTATTTCATTAGCAACACTTTTGGAGATTAATGTTTCTAAAAAAAGTTTTATGAGCCACAGTTTTAATACAGCACCCACCACTGTTTTACCAGGGACCGGTTCCGGATCTTGAAATCTTTTATTAACCGGCCCAAAATATCATTTGCCCAATCCCGCAATTTATTGTTTATTGATGCAATTAATATCCGGAATTTTGGTTCCTTTCTTTTTTGTGCCAGAAGACAATATAATGAACTTCAAGAAAACTCATCTTGTTAGCTTAGCTCTTGGGAAGGTATGGGCTGAGCTATAGACTTAGACATTCGGTGTTTGATGTTCACTAGGTGTATTTCATGAAAAGTCATGAGTCATCGATAGATATTTTCACCCGTATGAAAAGGGAAAATGCGACTCGTAGTTCATGAAAAGTCACGAGTCATCAATAGATATTTCGGTGTTCTCTTCGTTGGAATACTACTTAACATTTGCTTCGTAATTTGCACTAGAACGCCAATGATTATGGCGTACTGTCATTTTTTTTTATTAACCTCGTATTTAATTTTAACAACAAAAGAAATGTAAGCAACAAAAAGTAGAGTCTTGTCATCAATTCCAAAAATATTATCAAATTCAAAAGGAAAAAGAAGAAAGTGATAGTAAAAGATTGATTTTTGTCACATTTCATAGAGCATACTATATTTGAAAATTTACCAAAATCTTGGTCATTAGTGAGCAAACATAGTGTCTAATAACAAAATTGCAGATGATAAAGTGGAAAGGAAAATCACTATTGTCGTATTCTAATTTCAACGTGACATAAGAGAATAACCCAATTCTTAATGTGACAGTTAATGTGTAATATTAATGTACTCACCTATTACGTACGCTAATGATACACATTAACCCTAGTATGATATGTGTAACCGGTGGCGGAGGGAAGGGGGTGGCACAATGGGCACGTTCCCACCTCCATCCTTTAGCATGAAGTAGTTTTTGCCCACCTCCATTCTTTGGCATCAAGTAATTTTCGTAATCTTATATTAATGGTTTTGTTATTTTGGTGCCCCACCAAAATTTATAGATTTCAATAACTTGTTTGAAGTCATGGTTCTTTTCAATATATACAAAATTAATCATGTCACATAACAATCAAGAAATCCTAACCCATCAATTTATTTTCACTTTTATTTCTATAGATTTGTAGTAATACTTCTATTTCTTTTGAGGAATGCTTTATTGATTTTAATGTTCAAATAGATTACAAGTATAAAAAATATATAGAATGCAAATTTTATTTCTAGAAATAACATTGTAAGTTTCAGCTTTATTAGTTTTGAATCGAACACGTTAAGATACATTTAAAATCTTGGTACCCATCTTATACAAAATTTTTGGTTCCGCCACTCTATGTAACCTTACTACAATTAATGTGTAACCCTAGGACTATAATATTAGTGTACTGACCCTAGTACTATGTACAACGTATTAGTACACTAATATCACCTGCAAACTCAAGGGAAGGTGAAGAGGAACTTAACTTGAAGGTGAGGAGGAACCTAACTTCATCAAGAAAGCATCCTCGTGAGTGAGACTTCGTGAAGATATCAGTGGTCTGATTAGCATAGGAAACACGCAGAAGACGAAGACTTTCACACAAAAGATGAGACGAAAATGGATTGGCAATCAATCTCTATATGTTTACTGCACTTTGTGAAACACATTTATGAATAATCTGAATATGGCACTCCTATACTTACAATAGATTGGTCTGCAAGAGGGAGGAGAGATTCCTAAAGTAGCCATTGCAGCCAAATAAGTTTTGAAAGTAGTCTGGCAAGAGTCCGATATTCAGCTTCGGTACTAGAACGAGTAAAGACAGACTGTTTCTTGCTATGTTAAGAGACAAAAAAAAAATCACCAAGAGAGCAACAATACCTAGTCGTAGGGAGTTAATCGGTCGGGTCGACGACCTAGTTAATTACCCGGTGTCTATTGTAATTATCGAATTCTCGCAAAAGTTATTTCACCTGGTTTGAGTGAGGCAATTACCAAGCTATAGCACCTTAAAACAAATTCAGCAGCTTCTACTTATAGCCTTCTAATAATTCTTTTGAATAGCGATTAATGATTAAAAATGTGAGTGACCTATTTATGGTAGAGCCAAAAGGAAAGTACATTACTTGTGTATAATACTGCTAGAACAAAATGATACTTGTAACGTGACCATCTATAATTGACTTTTCAACGAGGAAACTTGAAACTAGAACATAACTAGTGACCCCAGTCTTGGCGCATAAAATGGTAGATGTCTTAGATGTCTTAGTTTCCACGGAGCACTTGACCAGCAATGCAATGCGCCCCTCAAACACTCCATCCTGTGCCCTGTATAAATGCCCATACATGTACACTATAACAATTATCAACCTTCTCCAAGTGTTTTGCCATACTCAACTTAATGGCTACATTCTATTCTCCAAGTAGCAAGCATTTTATGGCAGCTACGTTGTTACTACTTGGACTGCTAATGCCCATTCTCACAACAACAGGTCTCTCTCTCTCTCTCTCTCTCTCTCTCAAACACACACACACACACACAAGTGCGCGGGGGCGCACATGCATACGGGCTTAGCCGTTAGGAGGAATTACGTAGGTGTAATTTGTTGCTAAAGGTCACATTGTTTGTAAAAGAAATGACCAATGCAACTTTATTGCAACAAATATATGCACTGAGACTTATCCCCTTCATATTCTGCATGCATTTGCATGTGCATTGGCACTCCCTTCTGTTTGCAAGTTGCTCAAGTACGCATATATAAGAT
Organism: Escallonia herrerae; assembly: GCA_033070095.1. Taxonomy (NCBI): domain Eukaryota; kingdom Viridiplantae; phylum Streptophyta; class Magnoliopsida; order Escalloniales; family Escalloniaceae; genus Escallonia; species Escallonia herrerae. The sequence goes on along the minus strand of JAVXUP010000382.1, from coordinate 193,308 downwards.
ATAGAATGCAACAACTTTCCAAAGTGGAGTTGGATGCATATTATGCTCAAACTCTACAAATTCTCTACGGACTATTTGGAGCTTGAACGTGGCTTTATCGTACAATCGACCAGGCGCTTGACAAAAGTATTGGAAATAAAAAAACGGCTAGCCCTTGTAAGATTGCTGACATCCATATCCATAACGGGAGTCAAATGGTCCGTAGATGAACCTTGCAGTTGAATCAAAACAAACTTGCGGCGAACACTAAAATTTGAATCTTAGGCACTCCTACAAACTACCATCTTATTTCAACTTGATAATGAAGATGGTTTTGCGGTATTCTTCTTGGAACGTCTATTTTCACAAGACCTTTGTTAATCGCTGAAAGGTCAAATTTGCCTCACAAAATTTTTTTAGAGTGATAGTAAATGTGGTGCGGAAAAGCATTATAGGACATGAAAAATAAACTTTTCCGGTCGTTGCCCTCGGTTTATCCCTTTACGTAGCTTTGATAGAATTGTCTCAACTTCATCATAAGATGTTATCACCAAGTTTTTCTGTGGAAATTCTTTTGTTGTTTTACAATTGCATTCATGAACTAAAGGTTGAGTCGCCAATAGAATGAATATCAATAGAATAAACATCAATATACACCTGATCATGACCTCTGCCCGACGCTGCATATGTCTTCTTGCATGTCTGCTGGCCGCCGGTGCATGCCGGCAACACATGCAGCTGCTTATGGTCGTGTTTCACCTGCAAAAGACAATGAATCGGAGGTTTGAGCTAAAAGGGTGAGAATCCGTTACTACTGTACGTGCTTCAATTGAATTTGAGCTATTTATACTTGTTAAATATAAAAATATTGTTGTTCCCATTGTCTATGTGCCCATTCTTTAATAACTTAAAACTTTTAGAGCAACCTCTAACTTAACAATAATTGTAACCGGCAAAGTCGCATATAGTACCCGAAATAGGCAGTTCATGTAACCTGTTTCTTCTTATATTTTGTTTGTTCTTTCGGTTAGATAAGCAATTGAAACACCACCATCCTTTGTTTATCCTGCTTCTGACACCACCTAGTCTTTTTGTTCAATCAAAATGCAGGCGCACAATCTGTAGGTGTCTGCTATGGGATGAATGGCGACAATTTGCCTGTGGCACAAGCAGTTGTTAATCTCTACAAAGCTAATGGCATTGGAAGGATGAGGGTTTACGATCCAATTTCAGAAACTCTCCAGGCTCTTGTTGGAAGCAACATAGAAATTATCCTTGACGTACCCAACCCAGACCTTCCAGCCCTTGCATCCGATGCTGCAGCTGCAACTAAATGGGTTCAAGACAATATAGAAGCCTACTCATCTGGGGTGAAATTTAAGTACATCGCTGTTGGAAATGAAGTAGATCCAAATAACGGCGCTGCTCAGTATGTTCCCTCTGTTCTCCCTGCCATGCAGAATATTCATAATGCTTTAGTAGCTGCTGGCCTACAAAACCAAATTAAAGTTTCAACAGCAACATACACTGGTCTCCTAGGAAACTCCTATCCTCCATCACAAGGTTCCTTTCGTGATGATGTTAGCTCGTTTATCTCCCCAATCATCACCTTCTTAGCCCAGAATAATTTGCCACTCCTGGTGAACGTGTACCCGTATTTCAGCTATAACGGGAACCCTGGTCAAATCGATCTTCCTTACGCCTTATTCACTGCGCCTGGAGTTGTAGTAACAGATGGTAATCTTGGATATCGCAACCTTTTTGATGCACTGCTTGATGCTCACTACTCGGCCACTGAGAAGGCTAATGGAGCTAACATAGAGATTGTTGTATCGGAGAGCGGCTGGCCGTCTGAGGGTGGTGCTGCAGCAACCTTGGAAAACGCAGGAACTTATTACGGAAATTTGATTAATCATGTGAAAGGGACGACAGGGACTCCAAAGAGGCCTGGAAGGGCAATAGAGACATATTTGTTTGCCATGTTTGATGAAAACCGCAAAGAAGGAGAGGAGACAGAGAAGCATTTTGGTCTTTTCTCCCCAAATCAAAGCCCTAAGTATCAACTAACTTTCTAATAAAAGAAAGTTTTCATTTCTTCATGTTGTCAGCCCTGAATAATGTGTCTTTTCCTAGCAACGTCACAGTTGTTGAAAGAAGGAGAACATGCTACTGCACTAGATCCTTATATGAAGACATTGTGTGATGACGGTCTCCATAAAATGATCAGAATACTTTAAACCTTTCAGTTTTTATCATTAATGCAGTGTGTTAAAACTGTAATGAAACTTTTTGCCTGTGTAGCGATTTGATTGCTCATATACGAGTCTACCATGTATGTGCGGGTTGAGTTTCTCTCATCGGTTGGATTGGTTAAACTCAAAGTAATCGTACCCAAACACCCCTATAATGATGATGCTGAGTCGTGTTATTCAAAGGGAAGTTTGAAATTACCTTTTAAACTCTAATGCTATGAGGATTTCGTTGTTGAGTACTCTCATAAGCCAGGTATACTTCCGTATGCATCTTCTGCGCCTTCCGCAAGAGAGTTGGCCCACAAATATTAGGAAAACTAGGGGCTACTTTAAACAGGGCATGGAGCCAGGGTCAATATCTACTTGCGCCTCCATAGTCCCTGGTTATTGAGAAAATATTTTGTAGCTGTCTTACACGACGTTATTGGCATATGTGGTGTTACAACACCGATATTATTATCTCAACTAAGAAAGATTGGCAAGTTATGGATCAAATAATTAGTTGAACGCTAAACCTTGACCATGGTTTCCTTGTGAAAGTTAACTCGAACTTTCACAAAAACTTGAATTTCCCACCCATCATTTTCGTTCATCATATTGGAATCCATTTCTTTCTCTTTCATCTCTGATCTTCTCTGTCACGTTCGAAAGCTAGTTAACAATTGCTTCGTAACTTGTACTAGAACACCAATATATTATGATTATGATGTATTGCCATTTTTTTTGGGAACCTGTACCAAATGTGGCAGTTACAAAAAAAAAAAAAAAAAGAAAAGGAAATTGATAACCTCCTCTAGTTTTCTAGTTTTCAACACTTAAATTTTACTTTTGTTACTAAACACAGAAGATGGGTCATCTAAAAATCTTTAATGACAAAAGAAAAGTATAGGCGGTAAAAACTAGAGTGCTATTGTATTATCAATTCAAAAAATATTGCAAAATTCCAAAAAAAAAAAGAAAAAGAAAAAGAAGGTGATAGTGAAAAAGTCGATGTTTGTGATATTTCATTAAGCATACTGTATTCTAACTTTTACCAACTGTGGTCATTAGTGAATATTTACAGCATCTAAACAAATTACATACGACAGAGTAGAACAGAGAAAATAATATTGTTGTATTCTAATCTCAATATGATAGAAGAGATCGAATAACTCTATTACTAATGTTACAATTAATGTGTAGCATAATCCTAGGATTATAATATTGGAATACTAACCCTAGTATTATCTAAAATATATTAGTACACTAACGCACCTCCGCAAATTCAAGAAGGTGGCGAGGAACCTAACTTGACGAAGAAAACCTCCCGATGGATAAGTCTTGGCGCATAAAATTGTGCACTAGATAGGCTAGATGGCTTAGTTTCCACAGAGCACTTGGACTAGCAATGCAATGTGCCACTTACAATTAAGATTACATGTCTTAGTTTCCACGGAGAGCTTGACTAGCAATGCTGTGTGATGTGCCACTCACAATTAAGACTACATGTCTTAGTTTCCACGGAGAGCTTGGCTAGCAATGCAGTGTGACTGCATTGCCACTCACAATTATGACTACAAGTCTTAGTTTCCACGGAGAGCTTGACTAGCAATGCGATGTGGCCTATATAAATGGCCATACATGTACACTAGAAAATTATTAACGTTCTCCGAGTGTTTTGCCGTTCTCTACTTAATGGCTACATTCTATTCACCTAGTAGCAAGCACTTTATGGCAGCTACATTGTTCGTACTTGGGCTGCTAATGCCCATTCTCGGAATAACAGGTCTCTCTCTCTCTCTCTCTCTCTCTCTCTCTCTCACACACACACACACACACACGCTCGCGCACACACATCCTCAGCTGTTGGGAGGAATTACCTAGGTGTATTTTGTTGCTAAAAAAAGGTCACATTGTTTGTAAAAAAAAACAATCAGTATAACTTTACTGCGACAAAAAGAAACCTGCAACGCCCAAGCCCAGCACAAATACATACACCGAGACTTATTTATCCGTGAACATGCACCGAGACTTATTTCACTCATATTCCGCATGCATTTGCACGTGAATTTAGAAATCCGGCGATTTGATAAATCAAAGGATCCCCCTGGGGGCAGAATACCCGTCGATGTCTCTGCTACGCTACCAAGTCTAGTAAAAGTAAAAATGGGATAGGATCCTATTGGCACACCCTTATGTTTACAAGTTGCTCAATTACACGTAAGAAATAGAATCAACTACCATCCAAAGCCTGGAGTTGGGTGCATATTATGCTTTAACCCTACAACTTATCTGCTGATTATTTGGACCTTGAACGTGGCTTTATCGGACAATCGACCCGGCACTAGACACCATTGGTCCCTTTTCGTCAATGCATAAACCTGGGTACGGACAATTCTATTTACCTTGGAAACATTTGGCAATACAAAAAAAGGGTAACTCTTGTAAGATTGCTGACATACACATCAACAACGGGACTCGAAACAAATTTGCGGCTAACAGTAAATTTTGAATGGTTGATAGTCCTACAAAATACTATCTTTCATTTCCGACTTGATAATGAAGGTAGTTTCGCAATATTCTTCCTGGAGCATCTATTACCACATGACCTCGGCTCGTCGCTAAGTCAAATATGAATTTTTGAGTGACAACAAATGCGGTGCGTACAAGCATAATGAAACATGAAAAGAGACGTTTTCGGTCATTTCCCTGGTATGTTCATTGACATAGCTTTTATAAAATTGTTTCAAGTTCATTATAAGACATGTATTCACCAAGTTTTTCAGTGGCAATTCTTTTGTATTCTTATTACAATTGCGTTCATGCGCTAAAGGTTGAATTGGCAATAGAAAATATCAATTGAAGTTTGGTAAAATTATCGATTAAGGCCACAAATGCACACCTAATCATGAGCTCTGTCCGACGCTGCATCTCTTCCTGCAAGTCTGCTAGCCACTGGTGCATGCCGGCAAACCATGCAGCTGCACATGGTCATATTTCACATGCTATAGATGTGAATCAGAGGTTTGAGCTAAAAGTGTCAGCATCAGTGACTACCGTTTAATTTCATTGAATTTGAGTGAACATTGTTGCTGTGACAGCTCAGGCTTTTAGAACAGCTGGTTGCGCGAGGTCTTGACCGATTCTTTTCGCTTGCATATGAAGTCTTTATTTGTGCACTGGTGGTAGTGTACGTTGGTTTGTCTCTCCATATGCAATTGGAGGCTTGCACGTGAGGAGAATTGCTAAACATGATAATATTGTTGCGCTCGTTGTTTAACAGCTTAAGCTAGGTAACTTAACAGTAATTATAGGTAGCAAACCTACCATATCCTACCAAAAACACGCAGTTGATGTCATGGGCGGAACTGTTGCGTGACAAGGGGGGCCACGGCACCCCCAACTTTTGGAATTTTGTGTTTATATTTACACAAATGCCACTATCTCGTATTATTAATTAATTAGGGTTTCATTTGTTGTATTTTTTATTTTTATGCCACCGGTCGTCATAATCTTCTTCTTTCTCATTCTTTTACTCCATCTTCGTTCTTCCTAATTTTATATTTAAAAAATCCAAATTACAAAAAAACACGAATTGATCAAGGTTATTATTTTTTTTAGAAGTTAAAATTCTTATAGTACGTTAACTTACACATGTATTGTACTCGTATAGTTAATAATTACATTAGTAATACATCTAAAGAGTAAAGTTAAGCATCTTCGTGTAAGATTATTAATTCGTTGTTACCTAACCTTATCAAGTTAAATAAATCACTATGAGAAGCAAAATTAAATGATTAATAGTCAAATTGAACAATTCTATTATGTTAGCCATCTATTTTTTTTATGCATTTTTGGCCCTCCTCGATTAAATTTTCTGGATCCGCCCTGGTTGATGTGACCGACGACTTCTTATATTTCGTTTGTTCTTTAGGTTAAAATAACCAATTGAAGCACCACTATCCTCTGGTGATCCTGCTTCTGACACTATCTCGTCTTTGGTGCAATCGAAATGCAGGTGCACAATCCGTAGGTGTCTGTTATGGGAGGAACGGCAACAATTTGCCTGCGCCACAAGCAGTTGTTAATCTCTTCAAAGCTAATGGAATTGGAAGGATGAGGGTTTATGATCCAATTCCACAAACGCTCCAAGCTCTTGTTGGAAGCAACATAGAAATCATCCTTGACGTACCCAACCCAGACCTTCGAGCCCTTGCATCCGATGCTGCAGCTGCAACTAGATGGGTTCAAAATAAGATAAGAGCCTACTCATCTGGCGTGAAATTTAAGTACATTGCTGTTGGAAATGAAGTAGATCCAAATAGTGGCGCTGCTCAGTTTGTTCCCTCTGTTCTCCCTGCCATGCAGAACATTCACAACGCTTTAGTAGCTGCTGGCCTACAAAACCAAATCAAAGTTTCAACAGCAACATACTCTGGTCTCCTAGGAAACTCCTATCCTCCATCACAAGGTTCCTATCGCGATAATGTTAGGTCGTTTATCTCCCCAATTATCAGCTTCTTAGCCCGAAATAATTTGCCACTCCTCGTGAATGTGTACCCATATTTCAGCTATAGAGGGAACCCAGCTCAAATCAGTCTTCCTTACGCCTTATTCACTGAACCCGGAGTTGTAGTGACAGATGGTAATCATGGATATCGCAACCTTTTCGATGCACTGTTGGATGCTCACTACTCGGCTAATGAGAAGGCTAATGGAGCTAACATAAACATTGTTGTATCCGAGAGTGGCTGGCCGTCTGCGGGCGGTGCTGTAGCAACCTTAGGAAACGCAGGAACTTATTACAGGAATTTGATTAATCATGTGAAAGGGACGGCAGGGACTCCAAAGAGGCCTGGAAGGGCAATAGAGACATATATGTTCGCCATGTTTGATGAAAACCTCAAAGGAGGAGATGAGACTGAGAAACATTTTGGTCTTTTCTACCCAAACCAAAGCCCCAAGTATCAACTACGTTTTTAATTCAAAAAAAAAGGGCAACAACTAGTTTTCATTTCTTCATATTGTCAGCCCAGAATAATGTATCTTTTTCTTACAACAGTTGTTGAGAGAAAGAGAGAGATTTGGAATATTTTACTGTACCCGATCCTAAATAAAGAGATAGTACATTGACGTGCTTCCTTGAATAATCAGCATGATGTAATGTTTTCAGTTTTTATCATTAATGCAGTGTGCAAAAACTCTCATGAAACTTTTTTCTGGTGTAACATATCGATTGCTCCTATATGTGTGTATCGGTTGGGTTACCTTTAATCGGTTTGGGTTGATTCAACCCAAAGAAATCCAACTCAAGTAACATCCCTACATGATGTTGCTGAGTTATTTTATTCAAGTGGGAATTTGAAATTACCTTCTAAAGTCTAATGTTATGAGAATTTGGTTGTTGAGGGTTCTCACGAGCTAGGCATAATTCGGTATATATGCATCTTCTGCACCTTGAGCACGAGATTGAGTTGTCTCACAAATATTTGGAATGGTAGGGGATAGTTAAAAGAGCAAGACGCCTTGGTCTAATTTTTTTTTTTTTCTAATTTTGGATAAGACTTCATACATATATTTTGTCACAAGTACGAATTGAGTTGAAAGTGTATGGTTCATCTTCTTTGGTATTGAGGTACAGATGAGTGAAAGAATCTTTCTTGATAAAAGAGATGCATGTGCAAGTTGTCTAATAAGGGGAAAACGCTTTTTTCCATGCAAGGGGGTCGTTTACAAAACTGCCCAATCCAATAATTCTTTCAATGGATTAGAACATAGCCTCTAAGGTAAATTCCACGTTGGGTTTCTTTTTCCAATTTATTTCTTCTCTTGATCTTCTTAACGACGCACCAACAGCAACGGCGATGACGGCAATTGGTTCTCTCTTCATCACGCTGTCGTCGACCATGGATCCCAACAAGTACACAAACCCCACCCCCACTACAAGAAAAAGGGCTTCTAGCGATAGACATTTTCGTCGCTAAAAGTCCCACATCTATCGGAAAAGAGTTTTAGCGACGGACACCCCGTCGCTAAAACTTTGTTGTCTACAACCCCTTCTCTAAAAATTTTGTAACGGAATTTTTCAATCTCTCGCCTAAAGTCTACCGGACGTACAAATACAATTTACGACTAATTTTTCTTCCCTAATTCTATTTTTCAATTTTAATTTATTTTCTTTTTTCAAAAATAATTTATTATGTAAAATATTTAGAGACGAAATTCTGTCGCTAAACGTTTGTTGTTCAAAATTTTAGCGACGGAATCGTTAAAGTCAATTAATACCTAAACCTATAATCACAATCCAACAATAAAATGTATACAAAATTCAGGAGGGCACGGGAGCGATGTACGGGGGGGGGGGGGAGGGGATACAAATAGCTAGGAGGGGAAGGGCTGATCAGCGTTCGGCGAGTTTCAGATCTTATGGGTCCTACTAATCGTCCTCGTCCACGAGGGCACTGTGATCCGGATCCGGCTCAGCATGTCCAGCAGCAGTGCCCTGCATGTAAAGGCACGGACGCATTAATCTCAATAGCAATCGTATGTAGTGTTCACTAATTAAACGTATATAGTGGTTATACCTGATTATGCGCCATGATCATCCTATAAACCTTTGCAGCAATCCGACGGATCTCGTCCTCATGTAACGACGAGCGCTCTGCAGTAGGTCTGCATCTGTGGAGATGTAGCGGGTGGTGGGGACTCTTTTATCACGGCACATGCAGTCATACCGAGGAGGCTGCGATTAAAATTGATTAACCCTAATTAAACTCTAGTTTACAGTAATTATTCCTAATTAAACGCAACTAACTCTGATTAACCCTAATTCAGTGTTAATTTTATCTTTCATTATCCATAATCACCGTTGATTAACCTAATTAACCCTGATTGTCCTGATAAATCATAAACAAACCCTAATTAAGCCCAATTTGGGTTGTTTTGCTTGATATTGGTTGGAACCCATCAGTTGAAGGGCACACCATATGTCGGGCATACAGGATTGGTCAGAAGAAAACTGTGTATATTTACCATCTAATTACCTCAGGAACAATGCAGGGCAGAAAATATCTGCGACAGGCTAAGAAAGACCTTTTGTCTAAGAAAGACCTTTTGTCTCAGAAAGTCTTCTCTTCTGCAGACATGGAGAGTTACGAGCCAAAAGTGTTATCTGAAGTCTCGAAAGATAAGATCTTAGACAATATGGTTCAACATGACGCGCCAAGAGAAATTTTTGAGTCCATAACTTACCAACCAAAAGCCCTGGATTTACTTAAGAATCCTGACTTGGTGGATAGTTAGATATTAAAGGATTTATGAATGATGATTTAATTTTTCTGCTCAAGTTCGCTATAACCGAATGATTTTGTACCGAACCTAAATAGATAATAGCTAATTAAGGTAAAAATGCTGAGTTAATGTGTTAATTATGGACAATTCAAGCTATTGAGGGTTGCTTACAGTTAATTGCATTTAGTTAGACTTAATTAGTATTATTCAGGAATTAATTCAGGTTACTTAGGGCTACTTGAGCCTACATAGAGCATATTACAGTTGGTTACCCTAATTGGGTTTAATTAGGGTTTGTCTACAATTTATCAGGACAATCAAGGTTTAATTAGGTTAATCAGCGGTGATTAGAGTTAATTAGAGATAAAATTAACAGTAAATTATGGTTAATTAAGGTTAATTAGGGCTAATTTGAGCTAAATAGGGTTAATGCTAATGAGGGCCAATTCGACCTAACTAGGGTTAATTGAGTTTATTTAGACTTAATTAGGGCTTAAGTAAGGCTAATTAATGTTAATTAGAGTTAATGTGTTAATTAGGGTTAATTAGGATTGAGTCGCTTTAGAATTCGTTGAGTTCATTCCCAGAGTTGATATTGTCTCACCTCTAATTGAGTCCAGGGTTTAAGTATATAGTTAGGGTTAGATTGTATTTAGGATAATTATGGTTAATTAGGAATATATTAATAGAGTTTAATTAGAGTTTAGTTAGGGTTGATCAGGGTTAATCGGAGTTAATTATGTTTATTTAGGATTAAACAGGGATATTTAGGTTTAATAATAGTTAATTAGGTTTAATTAAGGTGAATCAGAGTTAATTACAGTTAATCGGGATTAATTATGGTTGATCAAGGTTGATCGAGGTTAACTAGGTTTAATTAGGATGAATCAGGATTAATTAAGGTTAATTATAGTTAATTAAGGTTACTTAGCGATGTGTTAGGAGTTAATCGAGGTCAATTAAGGTTTAATTAAGAATATATTAATAGGGTTTAATTAAAGTTTAGTTATGATTAATTAGGATTGATCAAGATTAATTAGGGTTAATCGGGGTAAATTATGTTTACTTAGGGTTAATCACGTTATTTAGGTTTAATAATAGTTAATTAGATTTAATTAGGGTGAATCGGAGTTATTTACAGTTAATCGGGATTAATTACGGTTGATCGGGGTTAACTAGGTTTAATTAGGCTGAATCAGGATTAATTATAGTTAATCAGGGTTAATTAAGGTTTATAGTGAAAATAAGAATTGAAAGTATTATGATGACAATTGAGTGGGTAGCGATGCTTGAAAATATGACTACAACTATATACTTTACGGGAGGCTTCTTTCATTTTTTTTTCCCCTAATCTATTTTACAAAACAGTCGACAATTTATTTATAATATACTACCAAGTAAGAAACACTAATATTGCTTGTAATTGAGATAAGGTATACTCACATAACAATACCAACCAACCACCCCTACGTTCCACCACCGCCCACACTCACCACCCCACCTGCCAATACATATAAGCCAATATACACATTCACAAACTGGTAATAACAAAATTTAACATGTAACAAAAATATAACTATACATTAAACCAAAATAACAATTACAAAATCTTTTCTAATTGCCACATTAACATGTAACAAAAATATAACTATACATTAAACCAAGGGGTAAATGCACTTTGCCCCCTATACTTTAGGGCGATTGCAATATGTCCCCCTCTTCTAAAAAATGTTGCACTAAACCTCCCTGCACTCATCAAAACTGTGCAAAAATAAATGGCCATAACTGAGCGGGGGTTGGCATCGCCGATGGGGGGAGGGGGCTGCAGGCGGAGAGCTCGGCTATTGCGGTAGCGGAGGGCGGGGAGAGAAGAGGGTGGAAGAGAGAGGAGGGGGTCGGCGTCGTCGACGACGGAGAGTGGGGCTATCGGCGTGAGATGCCACGTTGGCGGCGCAGGGGTGATAGAGATTAGGGTTTTCTATGGGGGAAGGGGAAATTAGGGATTTGGAAGGGCACGGTCAGGTCGGTCGATCGGGGTATGGGTCGAGTAAGGTTTGGGTCAGCCTATGGCTGTGAGGAAAGAGGCGGGCGTGGGGCGGGTTATATGGGTTCGGGTTATACCCACTGAATTTTTGAAAATTCAACTTTTCATTTTTTTTAAAATTTTTTATGTTGGTCTTTAAAAGGAAGGTTTGCAAATGAATTAAAATGAAAATGGTTGCAAATTTTCTAGGGTTTGCAAATGGAGTAAAATGAAATTGGTGGTTTTTTTGGGTGATATTTTGCAAATCTTTAGTATTTTATTAGGTCAAAAGGGTAGTTTCGTCCTAAATTGCAGATTCTGGGTTCCAAATATTTCCCGCTAAAAAATGGTGTTAACATGGATGGGAAACCGTTAGTTTTGCACAGTTTTGATGAGTGCATGGAGGTTTAGTGCAACATTTTTTAGAAGAGTGGGCCATATTGCAATCGCCCTAAAGTATAGGGGGCAAAGTGCATTTACCCCTTAAACCAAAACATTGAACCAAAACAACAATTACAAAATTAGGGTAACTATACATTAACATGTAACTATACATTAACAGTTAAACACATACACTTAACCAAAATTAGGGTAAAGTGGACATAATTAGGGTAACTATAAACTAGGGTAACTATACATTGAACCAAAACAACAATTACAAAATTAGGGTAACTATACATTAACAGTTAAACACATGCATTGAACCAAAATTAGGGTAAAATGGTCATATCGACGGCAAAGGTGGTACGGCGGCGGCAGAGGTGGTGGCGTGGTAGTAGAGGACAACAAGAGCAATAGCTTTGCATGGCCACAGTTAGGGGCTATCGCTGGGGGGGGGGGGGAAGGGGGTTGCCGTGGGAAGAAATCGTCGCCGACTGAGAACCAAAGAGAAAGAGAGAGAAAGACGGGGAGAGAGAAATGAAGCATTAATTTTATTACAAAACTTTTAGTGACGAATATATTCCATCGATAAAAGTCCGTCGCTTAAGTTAAGACTTCTAGCAACAGAAGTTTTAACGATGGAATATTCCGTCGCAAATGGCTACCATAGGGAGTTTTAGTGACAGAATTTGTAGCGACAGAACTTTTTTGTCGCTAAAATGTTTTTACAAAATTTTACAAAAAGCGGCCGAAAATAGAAAATTTCTAAAAACCTTTTAGCGACGGATAAAAACTGTTGGTAAAATGACGTCGGTAAAACTATTTACCTACGGAAGACCCGTCGATAAATGTTTTTAGCGACGGAGTTTTACCAACAGAATAATCCGTCGATAAACTTACCTTTTAGCGACGGATTAGAGTCCGACGCTAAAAATCCTTCTGTAAAAACCCTTTTTCTTGTAGTACCCCCCCCCCCCTCCCGGTTAGCCAACAAACACCTCAAATGTCCATGAATCCCCCCGAAGCATTAAATCCTACTGAATGCTAATGGTAGCGGTAGCGATGAAGGAGGATGGTGGTGGCGAAATCAGATCCGAAAGATTGAAGATGAAAGCTACATTTTCTTGAATGTCAAATGATAGAATTACCTCAACAAATTAAAAACATAAAAGTTACATGGAGACAACCGATAATTGCACGACTACATTATTTGAGTTTTATGCACATCTCCAGTTCCTCGTAATTAATATCTTTCACAATTTACATTTTTTTCCAATCTCTTGTGTTATCGATTATAAGAGGGGTGATTGTATGTTTTTTTGTTTCCTTTTTCTTCCTCTTCCTATTTCTTTCTTCCTCTTGGGAGGTGGTCAAGCAAAATGTGATAGATGCAGTGCAAGAGATGTTCAACGAAAACAAAGGTGTTAAGTTCTTTAACAACACATCCTTAACTTTGATACCTAAGATTCCAGTCCCATGCACCATGAAGACCTCAGGCCCATTGCATGTTGCAATGTGATATATAAGTGTGTGTCCAAAATATTATGTGCTAGAACCAAAGCTGTCTTTCCCAACCTAATTAGTAGAAGACAATCTGCTTTTATGGCACAAAGAAGTATAGTTGACAATGTACTATTGATGCAAGAGATGGTTAAAAACTACAATAGACCTGGTGGGATGCCAAGATGTGTAATGAAAGTGGACGTACAAAAAGCCTATGATTCAGTTGGGTGGGATTTCGTGAAGGTAGTAATGGAAGTTATGGAATTTTCATCTCAGTTTATTGAATGGGTGATGCAATGTGTTACCACTGTAAGGTACTCAAGTAAGGGTGCCATGGAGGGTTTTTTACCGGTGCCAAGGGGCTAAGGCAAGGTGATCCCTTGTCACCATACTTTTTCTTACTAGTCATGGAGGCTTTCTCTGATTTTGTAGACTCTTATGCTGCTCACCCAAATTTCTCATTTCACCCAAGATATAGAGAACTACACATAAATCATCTGTGTGTTTGCTGATGATGTGTTCTTGCTAGCCAAGGCAGATAAAGATACAATCAGGCTGCTCAAGAATGCGTTGGAAGAATTTGAGCATTTCTCAGGTCTCTCCCATAACTTGAGCAAAAGCTCTATATTTTTTGCTGGAGCAGATGAGGGAATTGCTGAGAATTTAGTGAATATATTTGGAATTCCTAGAGGGACCTTCCCTGTTACTTATTTGGGAGTCCCTTTAATCTCTACAAATACATCATAAGGATTGTAAAATTCGTGTGGACAAATTGTCAAAGAAAATCAATAGCTGGACAACAAGATATTTGTCTTATGCAAGCAGAGTTCAACTAGCAGTATTCGTATTACTCAGTGTGTAGATGTATTAGTGCACTCTTTTTATCTTACCCAAGAAAATTATAAAGCAAGTGGAGAGTAAGATTAGATCTTTCATATGGCATGGGAAGGACCAAAGGTGTACTGGGGCTAAAGTAGCTTGGAAGGACTTATCTTTGCCTAGACAAGAAAAGCGCCTTGGTGTCAAAAGATTAGAAGAGTGGAACAGGGCTACTATTTGTAAACATCTTTGGGATCTAGCACATAATAAAGACTCGCTTTGGGTGAAATGGTGCCATATGTTCATAATTAAAGATAAACAAATATGGACACTTAGGCCTCCTAAGAGTCTCTCTTGGACATGGTGCAAGATCTTGAAGATTAGAGAGCAGTTTTCAAAGTTTTTCATATATAAGATTTATGATGGCAAAAAAACTTGGTTACAGTTGGATAACTGGTTGAGTGAGAGCAGCTTACTTGCAAAGTATATGGTCAAAGACTCATCTATGACTCAGGGTTGGAAATAATAACAAAGTTGAGTGAAATCATTCAAGACAATGAACAGAGACTACCATTTATGAGATCTAAAGCCTTAAAGAACCTCAATGATGAAGTACAGGCCATGCCTAGGACAAATGTAGGGGGAGAGGACAGTGTTATACGGTCCTTACATGCTAGTGGTAAGTTTAGCAACAAAACAACTTGGAATGTTGTAAGGACAAGGTCTGAGATTGTGCCATGGGGAAAGTTAATATGGTTTTTTGGGAACATTCCCATGTGTGCTTTGATTGTGTGGCTAGCTTGTAAAGGAGGCCTGAGAATAAGAGCAAAGTTGAAGGAGTGGAACATCATACAAGTTCTCTACTTTACTCAACTTGAAGCTTTGAATCATCTAGGGTCAAATACACGTAGATACCCTGAAACTACCACAAAGTCTCAATTAAGGGTCCCAAAGTTTAATTTTTACACATAAGGGCCTGTAACTCTAAATTTGTAATAAATAAGGACTTCTGTCCACTTTCCCAACGATCTAACTAAAACCTCCAGGGGCAAAATTGTCTGAACATTTTTAATTTCTTTCTCTTATCATTTTAAAATTTTCTATTATCTTCTTCTTTAATTTTTTTCTCTTCTTCTTCAATTTTTCTATCCCTCCCACTGAAGCATCTTCCTTACCTCTTCCACGAGCCCAACACCACCGACTCCACCGCAGGCGCCAACGACGTCGCTTGACTTCTCCGGCAACACCGCAGTCACCAGCTTCACCGGCTCAAGAGATCTTCAAACCCTAAGCCCTCCACGCCACCACCTGCCACCTATCAGCCGACGACAGAGCCCTAAATCCCGATTCGCGACCTGACCCAGTTGAGCTAGTGACCCTATTTTTTATTCAACTGATGATGATCAGGAAGTTACTGTGGCAACTAGGGTTTCTGAGTTTGTTTTCAATTGGGGCTTTGGTAACGAAGCGGCAGCATAATTGGAGATTAGGTTGCGCAAGGTGTGGTTTGGGATTAATGAAGGGGGGTCTGACAAGGAGATTGCAATGTCCAGTAGCCGGAGTCCTGCCACTGCTAGATTGACGGCCTGTCAAAGGTGTGGCCGGAGGAGAGAATAACTGGGTTCGTCATTATCTCTAGCAAGATTGGGATTTGTTTTCTGCCTACGTAATAGTTTTCTTTCCCTCTGTTTCTGTGGATCTTTGGGCTGGATGGGGATGAGAGAGGTGAAATTTTGAAGAAGAAGAAGAGAAAAACACCCAAATATGGAAACCCAAAAATGCCCCTGATGGAAAAGTCTCAATCGTTAAGAAAGTGGACGGAAGTCCTTATTTATTGCAAATTTGGAGTTACAGGCCCTTATGTGTAAAAATTAAACTTTGGGACCCTTAATTGAGACTTTGTGGTAGTTCCAGGGTACCTACGTGTATTTGACCCAATCATCTATTAGTCCAATGTCGTTATGCTCAAGAACTTTGGAGGCTGGTGCCAGAAAAGATTCCAATGGAACTGCAAATGAATTCCTAGAATCAAATGTTGTAAGAAGCATCAAGAAAGTTTAGGGGGAAAAGTTGTGGAGAAAACTGAGAAATTTAGTTTTTGCAATTACAATATATGGTCTCTGGATGGAAAGGAACACAAGGATCTTTGATCAGAAGATGACTACAGCTCAGGGATGTTTCCAGGTTTATCACACATTGGATCAGATAAAGAGTAAGTAGCTGGAAGATGTCTGCTACAACTGAAAACATAGAGATTATACAAGCTGGGGGATCAGTGAGCAACTAATGAAGGAATAACAAATTCTGTTTTTCTAAGATGGTTTTGACTTGTTTTGTTTTTTTGATTCTTTGATTAAAGTTTGCAAACTGGATGTTGTGGACTGGTAAGATTACCATGTGTACATATTTTTGGTGATTAATTCAATAAGGACCTGTTACCAAAAAAAAAAGAATTGGGAGCAAACCAGATGGGGGGTGTTTGTTTATCTCGACCAACCCCTCGAAGAATTGCTTGCGATCCTTGAAGCAGATGTTAGTGGAACCTCCTACCCCCGTAGCTGGTTGTTGATGTTTTTCCTTTCCTTGTAACCAAAAAGAAATATAGTAGTTCATTACATTCTGCCATGCGTTGCATGAGGTTAACGTGTCGAGTTGGGTGTTTTTTCTTGATTCTTGCTTTTCTCAACTTCATTCCACTGTTTTGATATTGTTTTATGTTATTTTAAGTTGTCTTTAATTTTAATTCAGGTTTTTTTTACTTATATCTACATACTGTTTTTGTCATCAAATTTGACAAGGTAAATTTTTTATGTGTGCTGTTATATCATATACCAATCATTATTCGACACCTGACACTACCGATCAACTTGGTTAACTCTAGGATTGGTAATTACTTTATCCAAAGTTAGGGTTCTAGAATAACTCTAACTTGATTCCCTAGGATAAGGCCCAAGCTTTAGCCGTCACGCTTAATTCTACTAGGTTTTGATGTTTATGCCGATATAAATGGAATCCTTCCAGGTATGTAAAACACCGCTGACTTTTTAGCTTATTCAAAGTTCTATCCTATAGTTGTGCTCTGACTTAAGCATCGGAGAGTTCCCCGCCAAAACTCTACCAGGCTATCACTTGGTCTTGTCTTACGCGCCATTATTCCGGACTGTGGTTCTCGTCAATGATCTAACAGCAACACATATCGGCGCTATCTACCAGACCACGACATGAATCATGGCTATCGACACCTCAACGAACAAATATCAAATCCAGTCGTCACCGAAAATCAAGCCTACTTGTCGAACCTATTGTTTTCATGATCGGTACACGATGTTTACTTGCTAGACTGATGCAACAACTGGTTTGATGGAATACTGTCACATCAATGAGACATAAGCACCCGCAACTTTGAAGGATGGTGACCTCATCAGTGTCGTTCGCTAATGCTTGCTCGGCAGACAGAAAATTTGCATCATCACATCAACCGCAAGATATTCAAAACTCCATCTGCTAACCTGAACAAGGAGATCCATCAGCAAAAGAAAAAAGTCAAAAACTCCAAATAACATTGATAAAAACACGTCGATACAACCTCGGGGTCCACCAACCATTCTCACTATGTCTAGCCGCCTCTCTTGTCTATCCTTACAGTCAAGCTATGACAACTCACATTACGATCGAACTTATATACTGGACGAGAAAAAAGCCAGACATACAACTCAATGCGGCTTTTTCTACCATAAAGAGTCATCTAGGGAAGATAACTCATATTCTTTGCCACCCTAGTCACACCATCCTCAAGGACGAGCCTGGCCGAGGTCGTTCCCCACAATAAGGTATCCCCTGTCAAAAGCCATTGGGGATGCCAAATTTTGAAGTGCCTCAACACAAAGTGTATGATGGTAGCGGTGACTCGGGAGGGCATGTTTACCGATTCGAACCAAGATGATGTTTTTGTAAGTGTCGAATGCTGTTATGTGTTAAGCCTTCCTAATAACACTTAGAATGACAGCTCATGCATAATTCAAGTCACTACTTCCCGAGCCTATCTATTTCTTCTCTTAGCTATCCGACCTCTTTTAAATGCACTTTATGAGCAGCCAATCTCGAGGAAAGAACTCCATGCTAGTCTGCTCAACATTGTTCAAGAGGAAAATGAGTCTGTCCTGATACCTTGGTCGTTTCAATCTGTTTCAATTGTATACTGATCATTGTTCGACACCGAGCATCACCAGTCAACCTTGGTTAACTCTGGGATATCAAAGAGTTAGGGTTTAATAAGCTGCACCAATATTCTGGGTTGCAATATTAGACAAATATCATCCACTTCTCCCGCCATCTATAAAACAGCGCCACTGGTGGTTGCTCCATCTTCAGCTATCAGTCTCGTCATCAACCAATGCAATTGTGTGACTGTGAAACCTCTTAGAATGGTTATCGATGTCTGTTTCAATAAAGCCACACTCAAATCGGGTTTGGGGCTTTACTGTCTTACGGAAAATGGCCTTCGATGCAGCTCAGTAGCAATTTCTTTTTTAGCATCTGACGATTTGAATGCACTCTCAAAAGGCTTGCTTACATCTTCTTTATGGGCAAAGAAGCACAATCTTTTACATATTAAAATTCTCACTAACTCTAATTTTTTGCTTACTCAGCTCTCGAATATGGTGGAGATCCCTGATACCACCGCTCCTATTATGTATGACTTTTGATATATGCTATCAGACTTTCATCAGATCAGTTTTGACAGAGTCAAGTCGTCTCAGATTAAGGAATCCAGATCTTTAGCTACTTTTGCCTGCCATGCACATGTTACCGTCTTCCAAGACTGGGTGCATGACTTTTTGCGTAACGAGATCTCTATTTTCCATTTTGTATGCGTGTGTCTTTTGCTTTGTATTAATCCTAGCTCTGTTCGCAAACCCCTTGTAATTTTGATCAGGAAGTGTAGCTTTATGTTTCCTTGTCTGTAATTACCATGATGTGCTAAACTCTTTTCATATCTATGACATACTACTTTATACCAAAAAAAAATAGTTAGGGTTGCAAAAGTACTCTAATTTGATTCTTAAAGATAAGGCCAAAATCCCAATCATCATTCGTAACTCTATTAGAATTCTAATACCGGTGCCTATTAATAACGAGATCCTCCCAAGTACGAAGACAACAATTCACATAAAAATCCATCGTCTTTCTAATTTCTACAGAGTCCTATCTTGTAATTATGTTCTAACTTAAGTATTGAAGAGTCACTACAAGAAAATGGGACTTTGCCAACAGACTTTTAGCAACGGACAAGATTTCGTCACTAAAGGTCACTTTTAGCGACGAAATAGTCTATCGGTAAAAATCGTCGCTAAATGTCTTTACCGATAGACAGTTCTATCGATAAAGACATTTAGCAATAGATTTTTACTGACAGAAATATCTATAGCTAATTGTAACTTTCGTATTTTTTTCACGATTTTTAAATTTTTTCGTAAAGAATAATTTTTATTGACGGACTTTTACCGACAAACACATTCCGTCGATAAAAGTCATTATGCTTGAATAAGAGAAGCCCTAACCCTTCTTTTCTTTCTAACCAGCAGCACGCACCTGCTTTTTCTTCTTTCTCCCCCTTCCCATCCCCACCTCTCTCTCTTACCCACTGTACCCACCCCCATGCCCGCCTCCTATTCTACCACCCCGCCCCCAGTCCCTTTACCGCCTCATCCTCTCTCTCTCTCTCTCTCTCTCTCTCTCTCTCTCCGGTGCGACTCTCTCAAACTCTTAGTCTCACTATCGCATCTCTTTCTAGCCGAAGGGCAATGGCCGGACGGTGACAGGGGCTCTCTCACTCCCCCTTGAATCAAGACAGGCCTGAAGAAGTACTTCAGTTCTTCCTTCTTGTTCCAAATCCGAAAGAAGGCCGACGAGTGATCGGCAAAGGTCCCACCGCCCGACATCGCTATGTCGGCTCTGCGACAGAGGCTTCTTCAGTTCTTCCTTGTTGTTCCAGATTTGAGAGAAGATCAGTGAGTGACCGGTGACAACGGCAAGTGATCGATGACCCCTGGAAATCTGCTGGCAAGATTTATTCTACAAATTGATGCTTCTTCAAATTGATGCTTCAATAGTTCAATTTCATAGTTCTAGAATAAATTTTTTGATTGTATAATTTATTTAAATCAAGATTTAAAGTTTAGGGAGATATTTTATCATAAATTAGGGTTTTCAGATTGATGTTTCATTGTTTGTATGTTTGTTAATTTTTATCTATGTGATGTTATGTTGAATATTGAGATTTTATTCCAATTTGAGTCATGATAAGGTGCAATTCTAGGACTTTTCTAACTATATCATGAATTCAGTTGTTTGGAAAGGCCATAGTATTCTAACTATACCACGAATCTGTCGATAAAAGTCATTTTAACAAATCTTGATATCTTTTAGCAACAGATTATTTGTCTCTAAACGACCTTATTGGACTTTTATCTACAAAAAATCTATTGCTAATAATATTTTAAATTATAAAATATCTTTAGTAACGAATATTTCAGCCACTAAATTTCTTTTTTGGCGGAAATATAAATTTTTAACGACTGAAATTTTTATCGCTAAGAGTCTTTTTCTTGCTGTGCGTTCTCCTACCAGCATCCCACTGCTAAGGTCATTCTTTTTCAATCTTCCAAGCTATTATATCAGGCTGTGGTTTCCAATCAAAAATCTAGCATCAACATATAGGCCCCTACGTAGAAGGTTGCTGACGTATTCACGTCACTTCAACTTTAGGAAGCCGATTCATAAGGTGGTGGTCATAAGGTGGTGGTACGAGCTAAGAGTTCCTTGTCCAGGTAGCCGGTTGGCTACCAAACCGACACCAGACTAATGCTGGGTCAGACCCAAGGCTATCGACCTTGGACGATAGGGAACGTAACAACAACTACATGCCAGCGAAAATAACACATTTAAATTTATTTTCTAGATAAAGTCCTTATCAAAAGGTAGATGTTACGACCAACGGGACTAAGCCGTTAGCTTTACGAATGACAATGGGACGGATAGGATGCGGATCTTATAAAATCCGAATCCGTCCCAGCAGCTCAATACACGAGCCCAACTCTGCCCCACCCTGCCTTCGGTTCAAGCAAAACAAATACCATCCCTGATCCTACGAAGCCGAAAAAAATTCGATCCTACCCCGATCCCCCCTAAATAATTTGTTTAGTCTTTTTTTTTTTGGATAATAATAAACATAAATCATGCACCACCACAACAGCCGAACCAGAAGTCACTACCGGCAACCACACCGTCGTCAATATCTACAGGACAACAATACACCCAACTCACCACCAGTCTGTGCGTGGGTCAATCTAAACAACCACGAAAGACCCACCATCAGCCACTAACACCAATGTCCAATCCCGAAACTCACCTACAGACCATAGCAAACCCAGATCCAGAAATGTATCAGAAGAAAAAGTCAAGAAAACCTAGATCTAACACACCACACAAAAACCTAGCAGCCAAGAGCTTCGTGAACGGTGGATGGGTAGAAGTTATGAGGTGGTCAGTGGAAGGGTTAACCGTGCGCTGCGACGGCGAGGAGAAAATGGTTGCGCTGATGTGCAATTGATTAGGCAGCGCGAATGTCGTTGGTTGTTTCCTCATGGCACAGTCTATATAGTTGTCTTCATTCAACCAAAGAAGTTGTTGCAATGGGTGAGTGGGGCGGTGGAAGAGAAGAGAGGGAAAGAAGAGAGAGAAAAATGGTGATTAGGGTTTTCGTGAACTATTTATAAGACCAAAATGGAGGGCTACGATCACATCTTATGATCAGATTTAAGATTTAGATAAAAATATATAATAGCAGGGCGGGTACGAGGCGGCTATACTGGATACCAAATCCGACCCGTACTCGCCCGCCTACAATCCAGTCAAAATTAACAAAATTCGTTCCTATAGAATCGGGACGGGTCGGATATCCGCCGGGCACAGATCAAATTGTCATCCCTAGTTAGCTTTAACGAGACTTAAATAATAATGCTTAAACCGAAGAAACTACCACTTAGTTTAGCAACACCTTGTACACGGCATGACCTTGACCGTATACGTGTTCTCACTTTCAGTTGCTTATTAACTGAAGCTAGTTAGCCAGGATAATGTTGATGCAATGAATGAGGAACTAACTTTGTGCCGGGTCTACCTTTGCAATTATTAGTTAGGCGGTCTTGCGGAATTGGAAGATATCATATGAAACATACCAATTGACTCGTTGAAAGAAACGTGCATAGACTTGACCCGCAGAGACAGAGAGACCCAGGATCTCTGATACTTATGGCCTTCAATTTTGGAGGAAAATATATATATATATATATATATATATATATATATATATATATATATATATATACACTCTAAAGAAGATGAAACGTTTCCTTTGGCCACCAGTCAAGTAAAAAAGACAAGAATCCGTAGGTGGTAGGGATGGTACTTTGGGAGCCTAATTAAAGCTGCCGCCCCCCACGCCACACCGTACTTATTTGGAGAAGTCCTGATTAGATTTGGTACAGACGGCGTTCTAATCAATTACGACAATTTGAACTTTATTTATCTCCTACTTAACTCAAATAGAGTTTCGAGAACTAAGGCCCCGTTTGACACTCTTTTTTTCTCAGCGTTTGGTAATCATTTTTTTTTCAATTTAAAAAATCAGTTTTTAAACTACAGAGTAAAAAAAAAACTCCAAAAACTGGTTTTTTTTTTCACTTTTGATTTTTTTTTTCGACCACCACCACTACCCTCCCACCGCCGGCAACCACCTCAGCCGACCATCGCCGGAGACTGCCGGCCGCCGGCAGCCATCGCTGGAGACTGCCGACAACCACCTCCGGCAGCCACCTCCGGCCGCCGGCAGCCATCGCCGGAGACTGTCGGCAGCCATCTCCGGCCGCCGGCGACCACCGCCGGAGACTGCTGGCAGCCACCTCCGGCCGCCGGCGACCACCGCCGGAGACGGCCGGCAGCCACCTCCGGCCCCGGCCACCACAGCCGGTGACTGCCGGCAGCCACCTCCGGCCGTCGGCCACCACCACCACCGCCACCCCAAACCACCAAAATAAAAAGTCAAAATAAAAAGGGTTACCAAACACCAAAAAAAAAAACCTAAAAAAAAAAAGGGGTTATCAAACACCCACTTGTTTTTATAAAAAAAAAAAATTAAGCTGCTCTTTAAAAAACTGCTCTTTAAAAACTGAAAACCAAAAAAAAAAATTTGTCAAACGAAACCTAACTCTTTCACATGTTTTCTTTTGCGCTCTCTCTCTCTCTCTCTCTCTCTCTCACGCGCACACAAGCTTACGGTTTGCATCCACCACCGACAAATGCCAACCGTCGCTAGCCAGTTGCAGCAGGCAACTCCACTCACCACCGCTACAAACCAAAATAAAGAAAATAGGCTTTTTTTTAAAAATGTGACTTGTTTAGAACAAAAGGATCTAAAACCTACTGGCTTTGACACGTATGTATCAGGTTAGATTGGCCAGGTATGATCTAAATGGGATGAAGCGAGGCAAATTATATCAAATATATGGGGTAATATAGAGATATTATATCAAACTAGTATGGAGCACGTGCCTTACACGTGGATCTGGTCCAGAGTAATTTTTAAGGTGATATTATTAGCTTTTTTGGATCAAATAATATAATTTAATTATGACTTGTTCTTGAAGAAAGGTATATTTCTTGTTTGTAATTGTGATCAATGTTTGAAAATCTTCTTTGTAGGCTTCCGTATTGAATAAATGTTTGATATTATTGCTGAAAAAAAATAAATAGAAAAACTTTTAAAAGAATCAATATATGTCTTTGTTTTTATAACATGTTAGATTGGTTTATGATATGCAGTTAAGATTTATAATTTTCATCTTTCTATATTTTTTTCATATTCATCACGAGAAGACAAAAATAAAGATTTTTTTTATCTATTTAAAAAAATTCATTGAATAATAAACAAGAAAGAAGAACTCAAAGCCTTAAAAAGACAATTTTTTTTCTTTTTCGTTTAAACAAAGAAGTTTACAAAAAGAGAACTATTGTGTGTTGATTACAGCAGTGAGGGAGGAGGCCAGTTCCTTTTCTCTTAAAACACCAAAAGAGGAAAATGGGGTTTTTAGCGAACAATTAGTGAGAAGCTATTTGAAATATTTTATATGTCCAAATTACAAACCAACACTCACAATATAGACAATTACTATGCATGTGTATAAAAATCAATTATACATAAAATAGTAAATAGAAATGTTATGATTAGTGTACGTTTCTGATTTCAATAATAAGATTCAATGAATGTGCATAAAATCAATAATTTTGTGTTACAAGAGTCACTCATTATACAAGCAGTAGGCTTTCAGCTTTTAGCATGTAAAATGAGAAGATGTAGTTTTACTTTATTATATAATATCATCTTAGCCTTCATTAAAGTGATCTTTTTTGCGCACTGAATTTTCAGCTGTTATTGGATGGTTTTCATCATTTTCTTGTGTCGGATAATATTCTTGAACTTCGTGTGCTATCAGTCTTGCCTGAATTCTGTCATTTTCAGCCTTTTTGTCCATCTTACCGATGAAGTTAAATTTTTTCCCTTCCATTTTCTCAAGGGCCTTTCCATTCTACATGTAATTTTTAGTGTTAGACGTCGTTTTACTTAACTTTTTACAAGGCATATAGTTATGAATTTATGTACTTTCTTTGATTGTATCAATTTTGAGACTGGACATCCAATTAAAATTTTGGTTGCGTCGAACAATGTTATGAATGCATGTTAATGTCTCCAATTACAACCAGTTTTAGCATGTACCTACTTTTATCAATATCATTGAATCAACAATATTTTCTGTTAAAATAAACAAATATTCTTAATTTTCCTAATTTACCTTGATTGATAAGGTATTGGAAGTTCACATCTCTCATCCTTACAAGCCCGTCCTTTTTCTGTGATTATAACTTTCTTGTAGCATCTTTTGCATGCTTAGTACCATAATTCTTCTTTATTCTCAATAGTCAGTAATCTTGCTTTAAAGAGCATTACAATTTCTGTATAAAGTTGTTAATTTGCGTCATATTTAAGCCTTGGTTTTCATCTTTTTTTGTTTTTATTTTTTCAACAATTTTTTGTTTCTTAATTGATTATTCAAGTATTTCAGTTTCTTTGTTTTGTTTTTGTTTTTCAGTTTTATAATTATCTAATTATTTACAAAACCAAAAATGGAAGAAAAAAAATATATCACTGTTTTCATTACCCATTATATTTAGAAAACATTCATTATCCATTGTTTATTTCATTTCAATCAAATTAGAAAGTGAGTAAAAAAGGAATTTCTTTGTTTTGTTTTTCTTTGTCACGAGACTTTTCATTTCTCAATATTAGAACATGTTCATTATCCAATGTTCATTTAATTTTAACCAAATTTAAAAAGAAATCATAAATGGAGGGTATGATTGTTATTAGCGTAACTAACGGAGGACATATATAATCGTCCAGAATTGATTTATAACATTCGTACTTTTATAGGTAGTATAGATAGATATGGGGTAATAAAGGGATGGGGGCTGGGGGCTAGCGGGGCCCCTTATTGCGATCGGGTGGATCTACAAGGCTTAAGATAGAAATGTAAGGCAATGCATTCAGTACCTTAATTTAAAAAATAAAAATAAAAATTAGGCATCATAACACGCGAGTTGCACATGCAAAAATAAAATTAACAATAAGAAATTCTCGAAAAAAATTAGACATGGTT
Source organism: Escallonia herrerae (assembly GCA_033070095.1). Classification (NCBI taxonomy): domain Eukaryota; kingdom Viridiplantae; phylum Streptophyta; class Magnoliopsida; order Escalloniales; family Escalloniaceae; genus Escallonia; species Escallonia herrerae. The sequence goes on along the minus strand of JAVXUP010000382.1, from coordinate 167,308 downwards.
TATAAGGTGTTTCACCACTACACTTTTTGATATAAATTTCAAAATTTTGAACTAAATATTTTCGACAAAGTAATTTTGTGACACCACACCAACTTCCAAGCCGAATTCTCTTTCCATATACTAGTAACCGTCACAGACGTGATACGTGTGCAAATATAAAATTATAATATCAATATTGTTAAAAAAAAATCAAGCATCACGCATAAGTGTTTATTATCAGATTCAGTACAACGAATCTCAAATTGTAGAAAAATAAGTTAGCCATGCATGTGGCAAAATATTACCATCGTATAGAACTTGGCCTTTTGATTTACTTTTAAGTTTTAACTACACTTTTCTAATGAATTTTAAATTATCAAAACGAAACTTGTCGAAATAGGTAGTTATTCATTAAGTAAAATAATTATTTTGTGTCATTTGTTAAACAAAATTCTTAAGATGTCATTTATCACTATTCTAGATAGGTAATTATGTAATATCAAAAGTGTCACACCAAAAAAGATTTTTCCATTATATATAGCACAGAAACCATATATTAGAACTCCCTGCCAAGAGAAACCTATCGGGTACTAGTATGGGCTATTATTCGTTTTGTGATTTATCAACCGTCGCATAACTTAGATGCAAGATCGACCTATACATCAAGGAAAGAGAGACAGAATGAACATTATTTAATAAACCAACAAGAACATGATAATATAACGCGTTTAAACTGTTTTAGTGTCTTGCCTATCTACTCAGACATGGCTAGCTTTCTCCGAGGAAGGCTAGGACCGAAAGCGTTTATTTAGTAATATTCAGATCTCTGATTTATTCTGGCAACACAATATTGATATATAAACACTTCCGGCCTAATGAAATTAAACTATGTGAAACGTGACCGTGTTAGGAAAGAGTCCAGTAAATTTGGTACAAGACTTTTCAAGGAGGAAAGTTCAAAGACATAAACAAAAAATTATGGGACACCCATCGTGGCACATGAAGATAACATTATGCTGATAGGTCTATGGAGTACTTGACTGGGCGATGGCGTATGCCCCTTAAACACTCCACGTCGAGGCTAATTTTGTTGTGTATTTATAGAGAGAGCAGAAGCTGGTTGTAACTCCCGGAATCAAAACCAAGTTAACAATCTCAAGTGCTTGTTTTGTTTCTTCTCTTTTCTTTACACCCCATGTCTATGTTCCATTCAGCAAGTAGCAAGCACTTAATGGCAGCTACACTGTTACTCTTTGGGCTGTTGATGCCCATTCTTACACTAACAGGTCTCTCTCTCTCTCTCACACACACACACACACACACAATAAGGCATATGAGAGCATGAATACTTCCATCCCTAGTTTGTTTTTGTTAAAAGAGAAATTCAAGTGAAACCTCATACTTTCTGAAATTTGTTTTGTAGCCTTGCTCCTAGGGGTATACTACTAAATTTCTTAGAAAGGAGACCTGTTATTCTCCACTCCAATGTTACTATTCTATGCTTGTCTTATGTTAATCGCCTAACTGATGGAATACGGGAACATTTTTGCTGTTACCTGAATTGTAGGAATTCTTACAACTCCTTGTATAACAATAATTAATGGTCACAAAATGTTTTTAGTGACCCTAAAAAGGTGGTTTTAAGAAGTGTTGCTGAAATTGATCTCAGAAAAGTCAATAAAATATTTAGCGACCATTAATTGTCTCTATGCAAAGGGTTGTAGGAAGAGTAGCAGCAAAAACATTTCCAAACTTTAATGCTGGTGCACAAACTTTAGATCTCCTTTATACTCATCAAATATTGGCACAATCTAATGCAGGTGCACAAAGCATCGGAGTGTGCTATGGACGAAATGGCAACAATTTGCCATCTGAACAACAAGTCGTAAATCTCTACAAAGCCAATAGCATTGGGAGGATGAGAGTTTATGATCCAATTCCAGCGACTCTCCAAGCTCTTAGAGGTTCCAACATCGAAATCATCCTCGACGTGCCGAACCCCACACTTCGGTCCATTGCATCGGATGCTTCCGTCGCCTCCGCATGGATCCAAACAAACGTGAGAGACTACTCCCTAGATGTCAAATTCAGATACATTTCTGTTGGAAATGAAGTAGACCCGAATACTGAGAACTCTCAGTATGTAGATTTTGTGCTCCCGGCCATGCAGAACATCTACAATGCAATAGTAGCTGCTGGCCTGCAAAACCAGATCAAGGTCTCAACCGCAACATACACTGGTCTCCTACAAGATTCCTTCCCTCCATCGAGCGCTTCCTTCCGCGAAAACACGAGGAATTTCATCACCCCCATCGTTGAGTTTTTAGCCCGAAATAATTTGCCAATGCTCGTGAACGTCTACCCGTACTTCAGCTTTAGTGGTAATGACCTCCCATACGCCTTGTTCACCGCACCAGGTGTTGTTGTCACGGATCCAGATGGTAACCGCGGATATCAAAATCTCTTTGATGCGTTGGTGGATGCTCACTATGCCGCTCTTGAGAAAGCAAATGGACCTAATGTACAGATCGTCGTGTCTGAGAGTGGGTGGCCGTCAGCAGGTCATGATGCAGCGACAACAGACAATGCACAGACGTACTACAGGAACTTGATTAGTCATGTGACCGGAGGGGCAGGGACGCCAAGGAGGCCCGGAAGGAATATTGAAACGTACTTGTTCGCCATGTTTGATGAAAACCAGAAGGGTGGTGACGAGTCTGAGAAACATTTTGGCCTTTTTTCTCCGGATCAACAGGCCAAGTATCAACTTAGCTTCAACTAAAAATCCATTCGCTATGTACTGCTTAAGAATAAAATGCCCAACTGCAAGTTCGGATAATAAAATCGGCACTGCTTAAGAATAATATGCTCGAGTGTTACGATTATGTACTGCTTACATGCTATGTGTTGATCCTTATACTAAGTGTAGGTAGATTCTATCGTTTTGATCCTTACACTGAGTGTAAGTACAAGGATGAAAATGCCGTAATTCTTTATCCTAAGGGTTTCAACTAAAAATCTACTTACAGGCTATGTACTGCTTAAGATCAAGATTGGCCTCTTTTCTTCAAAATGCCTTATGCTTTTGTACTGCTTGAAAACAATCTGAATAATGTCTTTTTTTCCCCCTTTGCAATGAAATCTCTGACCTTCTAGCTACTTGATTTCATACAACATATCATGATATCATAGAGGTCCCATGTGTAGATTAATTCGGCGGATTAGATTTATACGTACTTGGAGAAAAGCAACAGGCGAGGGTCGAGAACATGGTGGATTGTTGGTGCCCGAAGTCCTATCTTCATGTCTTGTTTGATGAGTGCAAATTGCACAATATAATAACTCAATACCTTATGCAACGAAAACTCAGTTATCATGTTAAATTACCAGCACCTCTGAAAATTTAAGCTTTAAGAGAACGGCGCAACAGAATATGTCATGCTTAACAAGGTTTGTGACCTTATACCTCAGCTGTTATGCTTTGCATTTAGAGCATTTCTGCTCATGCTCGTAGCAATTGAGAGAACTTCAATTTTGGCCAAAGTAATAGTGAAAAATAACGAAGCAGGAAGAAGATCCAATTACATAACTGCACCAGAGTCAACTATGTGCTTGTCACAAAATATGTTGCTTAGAACAGATAAGAGATTTACATCCCGAAAAAAGGAACCATCTTTGAGCTTTTTTTTTTTAAACCAAACGTAGGTTAATTTTCTAAGCTTTGGAAATTCACTTGCCTTAGCAAACGGTATCAATTTGTGTGCTTGCCAGGGGCGGAGGCAGTATGGTGCACCAATGGGCATGTGCCCACCTGTCCCTCAGCAAAACACCTACTTTTAGGCGTAGAGTTTTGATGCTTTGTTCAGATGTGTTCCGGCCCCTCTTGAAATTGTCCAAGCAATAGTAGCTATTACACCGAGATGTAACGGAGATGATGGTCTTGTGGTTGGTCGGGGAAAGTCCTGTGGAGATGAGAGGGATGGGGGGGGCAGAGACAGCCTAACGGTTCGTGATCATGTCCATCGTCCAGTGGCTCACGTTGGAGAAACCTTTCCACACTAAAATTCTATTCACATTTTTACTAGATTTTGGACTTTTGGTACACAAAATGATTACCGAGGATAAAAGAAATAAAAAAAAATCATGTTGGTCAAATTTGTCATACTCCGTATTTCTTTTCACTCTGTAGTGATTTTAGATGATAAAATAGTCTATAGCCAAAGTTAAAGGTTCTTTTTGTTTTACTATGATTATTATATAGTATTAGGCAGTGGATTAACTTATTGAAGAAACTTACGTGCTTGAATAATATCAACTATTACTTTTAGGATTTATGAATGAATTAACTCCTTGCCTTTGAAATTAACTATCTTTCTTTTTCTTTTGGAATTTTAAACTGAAAGGCTATATCAAAATAAAAATAAATTGGCACTAAAACCAATTGCATAATGTCCCGTGCATTTCTACGGGCATATTAGGTAGTAACTTGTTAATAATGTGTAATAGTTGTTCTAAGAGCTTAAGGCGTTAAAGAATAGATTCAACAATATTATTATGCTTAACATTCTTTATTATTTACAAATTTTTTATTGCACGTGATGAAACAAATCACTGAGATATAAACAAAGGTGCCCCACCGCCAAGTTCCACCAATAAACAGAATACAAATTTCACAATTATTAAGCAAAGACCAAATATACAAACAAAATAATCAGAGTCAATACCTTGCATAATGAGATAGCGGATTATGTAATCGTTTAAGTCGTAAGAGAATATGTCCGACAATGTTATTATTTTTTTTGTTGCAGCGGCATCATATTAACTTTTGACGACGAAAAAGTACGGACAAACAAATTAGGATATGAATTTAAGTATAACTTCATCGATGAATCGTATAAAATAATTTCAAGTGTTTATCCCTCTCAACATTTCTAGCTCTGTCAGAGGGTTTGGGATTATCGTAAAGTGTTGTGTTAAGCAAAATAGAATATATTACTATTTAACTTAAATCAAAGACTTTTCTAGAAGATTTTAGACACGGAGACTAAATCAGCGAGGAAAGGGAAAGATAGTGCACATGGAGGGATTGACCAGTGAGTTTGGACAAATTGGGTAGAACACCTCCGGATTGTGGACATTTGGCATGGAACGGTCAGTCACCACCACCTTTGTCGTCGGCGTATATGCAGGCAGGAAGTGATTCACTGTGCAATGACTCAGTCAAACTCCTCCAGCCCTTATAAAAGGTCAAGTTGATGGGCTGTACATTGACAGGTTAGCATTCTTCAAGTACAGCTAAACGGATACCAAACAATTGTCCGCATTTCCTCTTCTCCATGGCTATCTTTTATCCCCCAACTAACAAGCCTTTCGTGGCTGCTCTGTCGCTGCTCTTTGTGCTCTCAATGGCTAGCCTAGATACAAGACTAACAGGTCAACCTCTCTCTCTCTCTCTCTCTCTCTCTCCCTCCCCTGTTTGTCCATGTGTACAAAAGTATGAGGGCGTGGGTGTGTTTGTAATTAAAATTGTCATGTGTAGGGGCTTTTTTGGTTTGTACAATCAATAACTTAGAATTTACGCGTGTCTATATATATATATATATATATATATATATATATATATATATATATATATATATATATATATATGCGTAGAGACTAGCACCCGGTATTATAGAAGCAACCGAATGTATTAAGTAGTTGTACTTTCTTATATATTCAAAAACAGTTCTTTCGAAAACTAGGAAAAGTCTTGACTCATCCTCGTTTTAAATGTTGCTCTTGTTTACACTAAAATAGTCATCAGCTGTTAGTTGTAATCAAAATGCAGGTGCACAATCCTTAGGGGTTTGTTTAGGAGGATACGGCGATAATATACCACCCGTAAACGAGACTGTAAACCTCTACCATTCTAACAACATCGGAAAAATGCGAATATACGACCCAGATCCAACAGCAACTCTCCAGGCCCTTAGGGGGTCAAACATAGAACTCATGCTTGGCGTCGCCAATGAGAACCTTCAAAGTCTTGCGTCCAGCGCAGCTGCAACCGAATGGGTACAGAGAAATGTCAGAGACTATCTCCCGGATGTCAAAATTCGCTACATAGCTGTTGGGAACGAAGTGCAACCTTCGGATGAAAGGCTTCAATTCGTGCTTCCGGCCATGCAAAACATTTATAACGCCATCTCATCGGCCGGCCTACAGAAGGAAATCAAGGTTTCCACAGTTATCGACCTAAGATTCCTCGGCGACTATGACCGTCCATCACAAGCCGCCTTCAGTGAGGCTGCAATGCCAAGTATAGAACCCATCATCACGTTCCTGGTTAACATTAAGTCACCACTTCTTGCCAATGTATACCCCTATTTTACCTACATCTACAACACAGAAACCATTCAGCTGCCCTATGCCTTGTTCACTGCACCAGGAGTGGTGGTACCGGACGGTGAATTGGGATATCAGAATCTGTTCGACGCATTGTTGGACGCTCTCTACAACGCTGTTGAGAAGGTAGGAGGGCAGAGTTTGGAGATTGTGGTAGCAGAAAGCGGCTGGCCATCGGATAGGGGAACTTACGCAACTGTTGACAATGCGAGCACTTACTACAGGAATCTGATCAATCACGTACCCAGAGGGACTCCAAAGAAGTCTGGACAGGCCATAGAGACTTATTTGTTTGCCATGTATGACGAGAATCTAAAGCCTGGTGATGAAACAGAGCGACATTTCGGCCTATTTTACCCTAACAAGCAGCCTAAATACCAAATTACTTTTGGCTGAAAGTACAGACTGCAGAGCGGACAACACATCTCTACTGTCTACTCTACATGAGCATGGGATTATGTAATTACCTTAAATAAAGCGAGCTCGACTGCCTCTGGCAGCTCCATACAGTAACGATTGATCCATAAATACCTTATTAAAGTGCCTTTTTGAACTCTCACCGGCCTAAAGTGTTAGATTTGTACATTTGATGGTTCGGGCAAGAATATCTGTTGTCGTTGTCAAGCCAATTGAAGTGCTTGTGCTTTATGGGGAATTCATTTAGATACTTTTCAGAGTAATACGACCTTCGAAGCAAGGTATTATATCACGTACGGTTTATAACACTAGAAGTTGCTGAATTAATTCTTATATCTTTGACAAGTACAAATCTATACAGAAGCGGCTTTGTACGGGGTGCATACAATAACGACCAAAAACGAAGGGCACAAGAAAAATCAAGCCATCAAGAACAAAATCAGCTGCCACAGGTACCCAAAACCCCAGGCCTACCGTAGCCCTCTACCAAGCCCAAGATAAAACAGTACCGGCGATGATATTGAGACCAGGAAGGAAATCCATTAAGCAGAGCACTTGAATGAAGGAAAAAAGATATAATGGAGAATGAAACAGCACAAGGGTTGTGCTTTCCTACTACTCCATTTAATTAAATGCACGTTTCCTAAAGGAAAAGTGATGCATGAAAGTAACAAGATAATAATTGGTCCAGCCAGGGTCGAGCAAAATGCATCTGAAGAATGCAAATCCATAAATGGACCACATCATCTCCCTTTGTAAGAACTACAACATCAGCACAAGCATCATGCATTAATTTGCACGGGCGAAATGGATCACAACCCCATTGTAAAAACATCCAACTCAACCCCCCTCTCCTTTCCTTCCTCAAAAAAAAAAAAAAATTGCGGCCGCAACAGCCCCCCACCACCGCGGCTACTCCTTGCTCTTCTCTCCATTCTCCCTTCACTACCACCTTCACCATCCCGAATGGTTTGAGAACGGATCTTCGATGTTGTGCTTAAAAGAAGGGGTAGTTGTGATATTTCGACAATCTCGACTGTTCATTTTTGTCCAGTTTTGAAGAGTACAAGGAGATTTAATTCAATTTTTCTAAGAAGACATATTGCAAGTGCCCAAAAGTATAGGGGTCAAATTGCATTTATCCTACAATTAAATTAAAGACGAGAAAAAATCAAACCGCTCGCTCTGATAGTGCCACGTGACTTTAAATTTAATTTTTTGTTATTGACAATCCTACCCTTAAACTTTTTAACAGCATCTATGATCCGTTAACGGCAGGACTGATTTAGCTCATTTTTTATACTTAGGTACTTAACTGGCACATTTAAAACATTAGATTAGGTACTTAAGCTCATTAGCCCTTTTTTATTGAAGGGTACAGGAATAGCTGAAAAGAGCACGAAAACAGAATAAGGTTAATAACTACTCCGTATGATGATAACAACTATAGTTCTTAACATTAATTTCAAAGAGTCACAAACGATAGTTCTTAACATTAACTTCAAAGAGTCACAAACGATAGTTCTTAACATTAACTTCAAAGAGTCACAAACGTTAACAACTGCCGAGTTGAAAAATTTTTAGCCAATGATTTCCACATCTCACCAAATTTGTCTGATATATCCCAATGCTAAATATTTCAACCTCGTTATCAAGTAACAACTGCGATACCCTTTCTTGATGAGATCAATAAAAAAAAATTAATAGGTAATGAAACTAAGTCATATCATCAACCCATAAAAGACTTAGTTGCGCTGTAGCAATTGTATGCCTAAAAAGTTTCTACGTACTTACCAAAACCAACAAGTACACATATTAACAAAAGAAGCGATGTCTTCAAAATACAAAGTTCACATTAAGTATCCATGAGCAAACAAAGTTACGCAAGGAAGCCTGATACGGGGTATGTTTGCATAATTAAGCGTATTATTTTTAGTGGAAGAACGAAATCAATTTTTTGAACTCAAAGATTTAGAAGATGAATTGAAATGCAAACTCACATTCCCAAGTCAATATATCAGCAAAACATCATCAGACATTGGTTCATTAGTACCTTCAACAAGAAATTGTAAGATCAGTTGCAAATATGTTTCCTCCCTCTTACTTGAGTTTCCAAATAACTCCCTCCCTTTTCAAAACCTGCAGATATGTTGATCAACTTTACAAAGTTTTGGTGCTCCTTTCAACAAAAGTTTTAACAGAATTACCCATGCGCCAAAGACATGACCTATAGTCAAGGGTAATGGCAAAAATTCACCTTATGTGGCACCAACTTCGCACATGGCAGGTGGCAAACCAACAAATTCCAGTTCCTTTTCATGCTCCTCTCGTGTCCCCCTTCCCTCTTTCTCACTACAGAACCTCCATCCCAGCCACTACTGAACCTCCAGCACCACCCGACAACATCCCATAACCATAACCTCCCTCTGACAGCCTCCTCAATTTCAGTTATTCAGCCGTATCAAACCAAGTTAACTCAAAACAACCAACATTGCTAGAGTACACCTTCACCACCACCTATCGAGACCGCAACCACCACTTCTCCCCAACACCTCCCTCCCCCACCTAAAACCATCCAACACTACCCAACATCTCTTACAACAAGCACCGCCAACAAAATCAGACCAGTTTCCTCCATGCTCACTAGTTGAAAAGTAAATTGGGATTCGTGACTAATATTTTGGTGGTGTTTGGTTGGGACGGGAGTAGAAGCAAGGGTGATGGCATGGCGGTTGAGTCTCATAGTAGTGGCTTCACTAAGTGGGGCGCCTAGAGTCGAGAAGGAGATTCCGGAGGTGGAGGTCGAGGCTCAAGCTGAGGCGGAGGCAAAGATATCAACGTGGTGGTGGGAAAAGAGGTGTGACGGAGGCAAACGATCGATTGGGGAGAGGTGGTTGATTAGGGAAAGGGAGGCACGGCAGGGTGAAGCGGGAAAATGGCGACGAAAAGTAAAGGGGTGGCGGAGGTCGATGTGAGGAAGGAGGTCGGGGACTTGCTGTTGTAGTAGTGGAGCGATTATCGAAGAGGAGTGAAGTGGCTGGGTCCAGGTCGTTCTGGCAGCATAAAAGGAAGAGAGAGCATAGACCTGCATACATTTGACAATCAGAGAGAAGTTAAAGAGGAAAGAGGAGACAAATAACTTGGTATTCCATTTCTAAATGAAGTGACATTATGTCCCTTCACGTTGGTCACATTTTTGGCACAACACCATTTTAGTGGATACTAAAGAGAAGTCACAATTTGGGCCACCGGAGTACCAGATTTGATAGCGGACAAAAGATTTGCAAGATTTCAAAAGGAAGGGAGCTTCTTGCAAATTTAAGTAAATTGGAGGAAACAGATTTGAAATATACCCTAATTTGTAGCATAACTCTGACCTAAGAAGTAAGCACACAGGACCACAGGAGGTAATGAGAGGTCTGCATAATGTAGTCAATGGGCTATAAACAGTGCTGAACACAAGCAACCATATACACAGCATGAAGATTACGGTGTAATGGCTGAAGTTGCAAAGGAGACATAACTTTCCTTGCACATCATATCGTAAAGTTGAAGGCAATAGTTGAGACGTACCAGAGAACTCCCAACACCCGAAGCTACAAGATAAAGCATCCTTAAGTTGCAACCACGAGAGATCCTCGTACATATTCTGAGACTCGATCAAGCAAGCCCTGGCGATAAACCATGCACTTTCATCATGCAAAAGTACTTCGATGGCGCAACAACACCAGCCTTTGTGCACAGATCAACCACGGCAGGGGCATGTCCATAAAATTCCCTCCCTTTATCAAGAAGTACAGGGGGATCATGCGGCCTCCGGAACCACACGACCTTTGGAGGAACCAAATCATCCACCTCTGCCTTCTTCCAGAAGTGATCCCCATGCCAGCTCTCATACTTGAACACACCACAAAGCCGAGCCTTGTGCCCAGATGGTCCCACATGAACTTTTGAACAGTATTTACAAACTTTGGATGGATAAACCGACAACAACTTCTGCACCCCAGACCTAAGTGTCTCCCATGCCCTCAAAGTTCCGCTAGCTATCACCATCACGTCATCGGATGATAGTTGTTCAGTGCCAACAACACTATTCCCAACACCATCCAAATTCTTATTATTTGGACACAGACTTTCATCAAATGTATCAGCCCCTGCCCGCAAGCATAGCTCGATGACTGCACTAACACGATCAAAATCAGATTTTTGGTTATGCTTAATTACACTTTGGAACATGTTCCTTAGGTGAAATGTTTCTACAGGAACAAGTATATCGTTCAAGCTCCCCTTGGTCCATTCGTGAACCTGGATCTTGGCACCATGCCTGTAACCACCACAAGTCCGAATTAAATGACCTTTCTCGCCAATATGTAGTTCTGGACAGTACCTGTAAATTATGAAGGCTAAGTTAGATGGAATATATTCTAAGAATGGTGGTTTATTCTTTCTTCCTCATTTACTGCAAGATGAGAAAAGTATTGTGAAATATACATAGGAACTAGTAAGTTTCTAGTCAAGTAAACCAAATCAGACTTGAATAATGTGATTGACCGTCAAGAGGTGCAACCGAGGACTCAAAGAATACACCAGAGAGAACCCGCCTCTAATGAAGCCACATGGCTTACTTATATTCTCCTAATTGCAAAGAGACTGGCCATGCCAGATGCCTAACCTCTCACCCGACTTTGTTTCCAACCACTAAGCTACTGAGCCCATCATGAAACACCTTTCTAGCTTCACTAAGGCCAATTTAGCAAAGATCACGTCAAGCCCATAAAACTGCCTTGTCCAGTCTATTGCACATTTAGCAAAAACTTGACCATAAAATGTTGAGGGACGTGGGATAAACTCGTAGCCAGTGTACGTATTCAAAGAATTAATTTATAAGTTTCAGATTATAATGGCCAACAAACCTCTGACAGCTACCCTCCCTGACATCGAAACAAAATTGGGCATAGCTAATCAATTCCTAGAGCAACTTAATTATTTCAGAGTTCCAAACCAATTGTTTTCCAAGTTCAGCTGGTATGGTATGCCAACTTATGCTACGTCATGTCAGTAAGCCTTGATCCAGCACTGATGGAAGCAAAGGTTTTCGCCAATCAGATATAGGAATTAATAGCAAATTACGAACTTTATATTTCCCAGCCTCAACTTGAAAAACTGGCACAGAACAAAACATTGTTGTCCTTCAATTAAGAACAATGTCGATAGTTTGCCAAATTATGAATTGAATGACAAGCTTTGTAGAAGCTATAGAAAGCGTCCATATGGAATTAGATCGATGTAAATCCCAAACACACCCAAAACAAGCAATAGATGGATAGAAAGAAAAAGAAACAACATATATTCCCTTGGTTTCATAATTGTTATTCCATTTTAACTTTTGGCGAGTTTTTAGTATTATATTCAGACATCTAAACATCTGACCTTAACTCAAATAGTAACTAAAAGCCAAATAATTTTTGTTTGACTGTGCAAAGTCAATGTTCACAAAGACAAAGGGAATATGAAATACTCTATAAAATACTCCCATCGTTCCATTAGATTTTCTCTTAACTTTTTTGTGAATATGTATGATAGACGTGGTTCATGCAAACGTGACTTTACTCGTACTAACTTAATCTATGATTGCTACTTCGGTTCGATTCAAGGTTCACAATGTACTAACTTTATTCGGGAATCTACAAACGGTAAAAGTGAAAAATACAATTAAAGGGGTGGAGTACTGTAAAATGGAGGTAACGCATACATCAAAACTAATAACGTCGTCCAACTCAAACATTTGGCAGGTTTAAGAAGATAGCGAGAATTCAAGTTACGAAACAACGGGGAAAGGGGTATGTGCGAATAAGAGGGATCACCTGCATGCCCAGATGGGAAATATTTGGAGAAGGGTGGAGACGCCACGAATGAGGAAGGTTCGGGCCTTAAGGACATCAAAAGCGACTTGGACCACGGGCTTTACTGGGTAGTCTTTGGCACGAGATTGCTTCCTCCTTAGGATCATAGGTCTCAGTTTCTTCATGTCTAGCTCTGGTTTCGAACTGTAGAGTCGGGAACATCCAAGTAGTCCTGAGAGCGTCATCATACTGGGCCATAGTTTCTGGTTCTTCAAAGCCATTATTTCGCACGTTCCTGTTAATCAAGGTGGTATTAGATTAGCAGCGATGTATGGATAACCAATCGTCATTGGGAATCTGCATCGCACAGTAGCAGAACTAGTGGGAGAGAACATACAGGAAACTTCGTTGAGAAACTTGCACAAGCTGGGTTGATTATTACAGTTCGAAATTTTGATGGATACAAGAGGTGTTTTGGGCCAAACCAGAGTCAATGATTTTAGTGCTGTTTAGCAATTTAAAACAGGTAATATGATCCTTTTTTTTTTCTCTTGGGCAATAGAAAAGTGAGAACCCAAGAAATTTGTGGTGTGAGTACTTTCAACAATAGAAAAGAAAAGGACTAATTGCGTATAAAATCTCATACTTTGGAGTCACGTGAACTGGGGTCAATTGCACTAGGCACCCCCAAATTTTCATGCGGTAGCACTCTGCACCACAAAGTTATTTTTAGCTATCTACCACCCCAAACTTTCATAAGTGTGGCTCCCAACACCCTCCGTCCAAATTCCGGCCAATCCCGGACAAAAAGAATTAATCGGCTGAACTTAGGGGGGCATTTATGGAATAGCAAGTGAATGAAAACCTAATCTCTATCACCCTTTGCACTGGCGCCCCACCCTCCGCCGACACCGCCCCTTCCCCCCGTTGGCGACGCCGACTCCCCCTCTTTCGGCCTTCATCTTCTCTCCCCTGCCCCCCGCGACCGGAACAGCCCCTTGCCTCGTCGTCCCTCCTGCAGCATCTCAAACCGATGCCTCTCTCTCAGCTGGCATCGCCCCTCCCCCAGTCGGCGACGCCGACCCCCTTTCTTTCCTCCTCTCCCCCCACCCCCCCGCGACGGCAACAGCACCTTGCCCCGCTGCCCTTCCTTCGGCATCACATGTCGGCAGCGTCCCTTCCCCCGTCGGTGCCCCCCCTCCCCCTTTCCGTCCTCTTATCGTAGCTGCAACAGTGCCTCGCCGCCGCTGGCCAAACCCATTAGCTTTTAGATTGAACCCTAATCTCCATTTTTTAATTGTTCTGACCAAAATGCCCTCCTTGTTTGAGTTAAATTACTTCTCCGGCGAGGCTGTTGGCCGGAAAATGGATGAAGGGTGTTGGGAGCCACACTTATGAAAGTTTGGGGTGGTAAATAGCTAACAATAACTTTGTGGTGCAGAGCGCTACAACGTGAAAATTTGGGGGTACCTAGTGCAATTGACCCCTTGAACTGAATACCCTGAAGTTCCAATTTTGGCAGTCAACACCCTGAGCTTCTCAATTGGTGCTTAGTTGTCCAATTAGTGGTGTGAGTTCAAATTTCTGTTAATATGAGAGGGCCTTTTGGAATTCATGCGCAAAACCTACCTGGTCTGCCCAACCGCTCACAATCCAACCCACCTCCACCTACCACCACCATTGATCCCACACCGCTCACGCCCCCCAACCACAGCAACCACCACCGCGCCCACTTTGCTAATTGGAGCTACCATAATCAAAACCTAACCAAAATCAACGCCATTACATTACCACCATCTCCGAAAGTAAAACTCCCTCCATTGAAATCAAAACCACCACCACCATTGTCACCACGTTCCTGAGCTACCCCTTCTCTTCACGACAAACCCATCACCAAGCTAATGTTGCAATTGCTAGCAATCAATAAACATACACCACCAAAGGTTGCCATCACTAAACCATGCTTTACCCACCCGTACACCACCTTGCTCTGCAATTTTACACTCATTGAAGAAGGTGGTCCTTGTGTTAGCAAAAATGCAAATCATTTGAGATGGTGATCAGATACAAGTCCGATTGCGGAGCATGGGTGTCGTCGTGGTTTTTTTGGTGTTCATGGTGGCGTTAGTAGGTAGTGCTTAATGGTAGAAAGGGGGCTAATGTGGCTGCCAAGTAGGATGTTTTCGGTGAACTACCCAATTTACCTTCACATGGCCATCAAATGGACGCACCAACTAAAAGTTCCTGGTGTCGAGTGCCAAAATTGGAACCCCGGGGTGTTCTCTGTACGTGACCCCAATCTACAAGTTTTTTGCACAATTAATTCAAAAAAGAATACATGTAATTTTACACCATTATATACTAGGCTGATATTTTATCCCTAATGCATTTGTTTTATCTATACAGCTTACAAAAGTGTCTATAGGAGTAAATCAATTTTGGACACAAGTACTCTTGAATATTCTTCATATGGCATAAATAGCCTTTCATCGTTTGTTGCTTTCTTCCGCGATTAATGCAAAAATATTGCTTTCTTGCTCGATGCTAAAACAATCCTCATCCCAATTGATATTCAAGCCACATTTATAAGCCACAATTTTTAAGTTGCGAACCAAAACTCTTAATCTATCTGCTTGAGGTTCAGCATAACATTGGTTTATAGATGGGTCTTTTTGTAGAATAGTGACTATAACCAGAGCCTTTAAGGACTGACATCCCATCACTTAACTGGAGGCAAAGCAGTAAAGCTCTAATCATATTCGCCAGCACGTGAGTATGTAATAACATGCATAAACATTAAATCATTGCATATACACGAGCTTTAAAAAAAAAAGTTGGTGAGATCTCTGTGTCATTTTGTGTTCATTGGAAGATGGCCTTAAAGATAGTTTGTTCCTCAGATGTGTGACCGATTTCCATGTGGCATACCCCAAATACTATGCTTCATTTATATATGGTATGAGAAGACAGAGATATTGTCTGTGGGATAGTCTCTGGATTCTCAAGTCATGTTAATTTTTTTTCAATATATAACTTGAATCTTAAAAATTTTACATTAGTGATTATTTGAACGATGGCAGGGATGAATGTAGCTGGCCTGAGATGTTGAAAGTTTGTAATTGTGGAATGAGCTTAAGAAGCCTTATGCAGTTAACCAAACAATTTTTTTTAATTAATTAATATGTCTTTCAGTTAGAACAACATTGAGAGTTGGACAAAACACAAAATACATGCTCAAGTCTAATTTTTTGTGGCTCCATTTTGGACAGCTTTTCTGTTATGCTGTTTTCAGGTGTCTGACTTGGGTGTATTTGTAATCCTGGGTTATCGCTTAGAGCTCGTCGAAGCCAGTTTTTTGCAATATGTATCAGTAATCTTTTCAAAAGAAAAACCTCTGACCAGAATGAACACAAATGCCCCTTCTCTCAATGATAAAAGATGGTAGCTAAAACGGCAATGACACTAGGTGCAGACTTCACTCAAGGTTAGTTAATAGTAGACTACACTTACGCTTCATGTATGCACTTCGACTTGTTTGACTAGCTTGATAATTACTTTAATAGTTTTATAGATGAATGTTCACGTTAAACGCACATGCATTCAACACATAAAAGTTTTAAAAAGCTACAAAAACAGAATTTCCAAAGAAAAAGCATGCTCAAACTAGTACTACCATAAATAAACAAGTACTACCATGTGGAGCAATAATGTTAGTCTCAATGATTAAAAACTGCTCTTCCTGAATCTGTCACGTTGGAGCCACGAGGTTAACTCCAATGGTTGAAAAAGCGCTTCCTCAATCCGCCAACATAGTTGGAGTCTCATCAAAGTGGTAAAAGGGGTGACCCTTTACCTATCTCCCCCTTCTTTTCTTGGGCTCCTGTTCTAGGCTTAGAGCTCCTCACAAAGCTCTCAGGGACAATCAAAGGAAGGATGAATGAAGAACAGAGGTCGATCCTCCTGGAGGCCTCCTCTCATTTCCCACCCCACAAGGTATGCACCAAGTCCTCGACATTCAAAACTTCCACCATTATCCCATGTATTTCCAGTTTGATTTCAATTATGATCTTGATTTCGTGTCTTCATTTTAAAGGAAAAAACCTTTTATCTAACGCTCAAAATATAAGTGTTGATCAATTTTTTTAACTCATGGAAATTGCAAATATATCGCAAACAGTTAGGTTGGGATTTTAACATACTCTAATTACTTTTTGTCACAACTCACCATTGTAGCGTAGATACTGACACGTTGTTTGATACATACATGTTCTCCATGAAGTCATTACCCAGAGTGAAGATAATACACACTCGACCCTCTAATAATTGATCATCTGAGGGGTGCCTAGGTGTCATTAGCTGTAGGACACAATACCTCGACCAATAAGAGGTGTATGTGCTTCCTAGGTTCTTGCCTTAGCCCGAAAACCCAGCAGTTTTTGAAAATTCAAAAAGAAGCGTTTGAACGGTTCTCCTTAGTCATTTTTTTTTCCTACACTAGAGTCTAGAAAGCAAATTTCATGTCCTCTTCAGTGATCCACCCCTGCAGCCAAAGAACATAACCAGACCCTTTAGAGATATTTAAGAACTGTTCGCCTCCTCTCGGGACCCCCACATACCACTACACTCATGAAAACACATCGCATAGGAGTCTTGGAAGAACCATTCTTCCATGGCTCTCTACATACTCCTTAGTTCCTGTAAGATCTAAAGCTTCCAAAATACCAACTAAAAAGCTTCATTTGCTAATTTCCATATCGTATATATCTGGCTTCGAGCTTTGTCTCTAAAGTACTTTAATAAAATTAGTACCTACAAATTGAACGGATGCCAATAACCATGTCCATTCGGTATACGTACACGTGTGTGGATATGTGTGTCAAATCTATACTAACGAAAAAAGTTAGTCATGTATCCTAAATGAGATCTCGAAGTTACGGACGTTAAGTGAACTACGCAGTTAGCTAGGGGAATAGTAACGACTAATATGCGAAGGAATTTGACTTCGAATCAAAGCGTGAGAGTAGTTTAACTTGAGACTTTTCAGCTGAATCCTAATTCCATTTACATATCAGGAATGCCTATGTTGGTTCGTGTTAACACGTGCCTGATCATGTAGTGCAAGGCAAATAGTATTCGTACCAGATTCATCCCCGGCATAATCTTATCTACACTGGACCAGTTACTACTGAGATTCATAATCTAGTAACGAGATGGATACGCTTCTGGGTACGATTCGAATCAGAGGCTATTTTGATTTGCATATACACAATGCCTTCGTCATTGCCTACATTGGTTCGATAATGAAAGAGAGCTATATAAAGGCGAACATTGTTTTTGTACCAGATTCGCCCTCGGCAAGCTTCTCCAATTTGACGCCGACCAGGCGGCTCTCATCAACACCGCCTGCTCTGAGCCCGTAAATAACCTACAATTCACACGCAAAGCGCCATCCAATGAGCACAACCGAAAGTACCAAAAAAGGAGGCACTACTACTGGAGAAAGTACCTGGCGTCCCAATTCCAGACGGAGACGTGATCGGACGCATCTGAGGCGATCTTGTCGCTGGTTGACCGGAAAGCTCTCAAAGGCCACAATTCTGTGCAACAAGTCAAGTACAACTGTGGCTCTCTTTATTGGTCTGCTTGGATTACTGTTCGGTGCATTTCGAGCGATCCGGCCGAGTTTCGCTGAGTTTCAGTCAATCAGTTTGTGCTAATTTGGGTGAATACGAAACAGCGAAAGCCTCGATCAACGACCAAGAACAGTTTGTAGATTGGTTAATCGATATGAAGAACCGCAGTTCGGTGACGGCAGTCGACGAAATAAAAATGAGAGCCTGTTCAACCCAAAACTAAAATACATGTTTACGTCTTGTCTTTACATTTAAATTATCAATCTCTCGACATCGATAACTGATAGGAGCATTTACGAGTCTTGTGAAAGATCACTGAGAGTTGAACGCTCCAAATTTAAAACAAAGAGTTACGATTTTGCTTAAAATTAACTTTAGGGTTGATTCTAAATCGGTCCAATATGATTAAATTCAAATTATATCAGTTTTGAAATATTTAAAAAAAAAAAAAAGGTAAAATTGCTCCAATATGCTCGATAAAATCCATAGTCCTCATTTTCTAAGATTAAGATTTAATCAGTTTTAGAGAATCTCGTTTGACCAAGAGATTTATCAAAATATCCTTACATATAATTAACATTAAGTGCTCAATTTCAGTTTGAATACATTATATGATAATTTTGTTATACTAAACCTACTTTAATCCCTTTTTATCCAAACACATTCATCAACTTTTAATTTATTATTATGCTTAAAACTGATTTTAAAAAACTGATTCTGATTTAATTAAAATCTACTTTTTAAGAATCTATTTTAAACGGCCTCTTATCAGCACAATCACTTCTCTCCTACCGACCACTCTTTTTTTATGCTTTCATACTTTCAATGAGATAGCTTATTAATAAAAGCATAAGTTCAAAGGGGAAAAAATACAATACCTCACCAATTCTCCCTCGATTTTTTGTCGCCACTACATCTTGTTTGAATGTTTAAGAAGCTAGCGCACTACACTTTTATCACTCATATTCTCCATTGTTGTAAGAATAATTAAAAATTAGCAAATATACAAATGTGGTTGTCAATTCAAAGTTAAAGTTCATTGCAAAAGTGGTAATAATAAAGTTACAACTTTCAAAGTGTTATTACGCCTTAATATTTTGTTTTGTTAAAGTGGTATGAGCAGAATGTAAAGCATAACCCACACTTCAAAAGCTACAAATAATCCGTCGATTGGAAGAGATAAAAGTGATGACATTAAGTATTTGGAGAATAAATTGAAGCTACTCCAGCTTAGGGATGGCAATTTGATCCGCAACCGGTAGATATCCGACCCGTCCCGATCCTATAAGAGCTGGTTTTTTTTACTTTGACCTGGTTATGGGGCGGGTATGGTATTTAAAATTCAAACCAGCATGCGGCTGCGGGTCGGATTTGGTATTTAGCCTAACCGCCCCACTATCTGACCTGACCCGACCCACCCCTACTCCACATATGTTTAATAATTAGTTTTTACCCAAACCCTAGATCTAGATAATCTCAGTCGTCCATCTCCATACTATAAATGGTGAACAAAGCCCTTACCAACACATTCTCTTTCTCTGCCTCTCTTTTCTCTTCCGCCGCCCCATCTTCCCTCTTCTCTATTCTCCCTTCTCCCTCTTCTCTCTTCTCTGTTCTCTCTACACCTGTATGCTTTACGGTCACGGCCTCCATGGACCAAACACCTCACGATCGCCTCTCTCTACCTCACATGGTACAACGCTCATCTCCCTCAGTCACACATCTCCAGTCCTCTGGCGAAGCTCCCACGCCTCCCATTGCTGCGGCGGTTGGTTAATTCAGAGTTTGACTTAAGTGAATTAGATCTGTTGTACCAGTAGTCAACAATAATTGATGTAAAGATTTCCAATCCTAATCCTTACTGTGTATTTCATAGCTTCGTAATTGATTTCTTTCATTGTATTTTGTCTCGGTCAACAATATTCAAGTAAAATCATATTATTGGATTTTTCCTTTTTACGTTTAGTCTGATGCTTCCTGTTATAGAAATGGAAAGCTTTATATTTTTTTTCATGCTTTACTAATGTGTTTGAACTGTAATTAGGGGCTTTCCAAGCACCATAGCCGAAGCCCTACTTAGTGATGCAGACATCTCTCAAACCCCACCACTACATTAGTAAAGTTTCTGACATTTTGTAATGCATATTCAGAAATTGCAATTTACTCAATGGGGTTCTCTTTGTGGGGTTTCTGGGTGGTTGCGTAGTGGTGGGGTTTGAGGGTAGGTTACAGAGAGAGAAGGTTGTTACCACCAATTGCCGAGTAGATTTCGGGGCGGAGCGAGGTAGGGTCGGGGTTTTTAGTAGTCCATCGGATCGGAGATGGTATTCTCATTCCTTGACCCTATGGCGGGGCGGGTTGGAGTCAGAGTCACAGACTTGAGCTATGGGGCGGGTACGGATCTAGTAAGATCCCCATCCGACCCGCCCTATTGCCATTCCTGAGTCTAACTTTGTGTTTAATGTAGCATCTCCGCCTTATGCAACCTTATTGCAAATTCCTTCAATACTTGTTGAGCATATCCAATGAAAAAATTAATGGTGGCTCCCTCTCAGACACTTTTACTAAAACTAACAATTTACTAAAACTATTGAGGGATGAACATGGCTCTCATAGTCGGTGAAATCTAGTAGATAGGCCATTTGTCAAGCCTCAAGTTATCCTTTAATTCACATTTGTTCTCTTGTAAGGACAAGAGAATTCGTTTTCTTGAGAAAAGTAATGTAGTCCGCTGGTTTGACAATATAATCGACTGATTGAGGCATGTGCCTTGAAAAGTATAATGTAGTCAATTACATTGTACTACAGTCGACTTTAAGCTCCCAGATTCAAAAATAAAGGCTAATTTTGCTAAAACCCATGCAAGATATTTTATTAAAGGCTATCTTTCATATCAAACTTATAAAAATAACTTGGAGCTTCATAAAAAAATTATGGAAACCAATATTTAAGTCTCCATACATAAGAGAAACATAAAAAATCGAGCACAATATATTTTTTTCTTTAATTCTTACGATTTCATATCATCAAGAGAGTATCTTTTTTAACAAAAAGAAAAAGAAAAAAATATTTTTAAGCAAGCCATTATTAAGGGGTGAGCATCGTTGTGTCATTTATTTTCTCATTTCTATTACACTAGAGTTCATTTGTACTCTTTTCCTTTTAATAGTGCTTCTTTGTACACAATTAATTATTATTATAAAAGAAGTTTAATCAAGCCTTGGGATCGTCAAGTCTTTTGAATAGGCTTTATGGATTCAAGGTTTGTGTGTGTTGTGGAAATGTCACCAACTATTTATAAGGGTTTTCTTATTAACCCAGAAGAAGATGTTGCCAGAGAATTCTAGTGCTCTTGCACGAGACATTCTTGAAAAGGTGGACGTAGACTTGAGAGTAGTTCAAAGCCGAAGCATTTACATCTCCTTGTCAAGTATCTTTAAAACAATCTATTTACTTATTAGTCTATAATTGTTTGAGATTTTGTGTCACTAGTAATTGGTTGAGCTTGTTTATTGGTTTGATTGAGATACATGTTTGCGACTAGCTTAATCTCACCCCACCCCCAAACCAAAAAAAAAAAACCCACCCATCCAGTTGTTTTATTGGTTCCACCACCTTTCCATCCTTATCCCCGTTTTCCTGTCCAATCATCTCCTCGTTTCCCTCCTTTGAGATTTTGAATCCTTGGGTGTAGTTGGTGTGGTGTCATT
Organism: Escallonia herrerae; assembly: GCA_033070095.1. Lineage (NCBI taxonomy): Eukaryota > Viridiplantae > Streptophyta > Magnoliopsida > Escalloniales > Escalloniaceae > Escallonia > Escallonia herrerae. The sequence continues at coordinate 145,339 of JAVXUP010000382.1, read as the reverse complement.
TGGGGGATTAGGATCCCCTACTGTAACTCATGGTTACAGCATGGGTTACAGCAGGGGTAACCATGGGTTACAGCAGGAGATCCTGATCCCATTTGAGGGTAAGGGGGTTTAAAGATTAAGGCTTTGCAGTTTGGCAATAGGCGACTCCTCTAGTATCACATGTGTGTGTGTGTGTGTATATATATATATATATATATATATATATATATATATATATATATATATCCATAGGATGTGGAGGTATAAGTACCTATATTCTTACGGAAGTTTTACTAATTCAGCTTTGAGTCCTTTCTTAGGAGTCCTTTGGCCTGAAGTAGAACCGTTGAAAATTGAGGGCATTGATTTGCTTTGCCAGCAAAGCTTTGCTTGTCCCCACTCCCTGATTAGTGCAGATGTTTGGTTTGTTGCTTTGCCATTTAAAAAAAAAGCAAATCAGATGGGGTGGCTCGTTGGTAAGGATGGGTCCATGTCGAAGTTGTTCGTAATTTAATTTGCTAAGCAGCTTTTTGTTTAGTGGTCTTCAAGTTTTATGAGGGGTTGAGGGTTTTTTTTTTAACTATTGAGAGGTTATTGTTGTTTTTATAGACAAGAGTACGTTTCTATTGAGGGATATTTGTTGGAAAATATAGCTTAGATTTGCTACATCAATTTCTCATAACAATTGATCACAAAATATGACTAAACATATAATTATCTAACCATGAAAATAACCAAAAGTTGTTGCTAACTAAATATATTAAACATATTATAAGCATACAATTATGTACACATATATATAAACAAATTGTCAAGTATTTTAACTAGCATGCAATTTCAAGATATAGAGATTAAAGTAAGTTAACGCTGGCCTGTGAGAGTCGCGATAAAATCGCTATCCTAAAGGCTTTATTGTCTCCCTACGCACGGGTTCCAATGAACGATAAATCCTCCAAGATAAAACCGAAGGCTCGCCCGATCAAGTTGCCCAAAAATCAAAGTATATAGAATGTAGAGAGTATATAAAATATCAAGCATATGTCTTGATATGTGTGTTCTCCATGGTAGGAGTAGTCTCCTTTTATAGTAGAAGAAGATTAGGGGTTACACACATAACAAATAACAACGGTCAAAAACATTATGAATAAAATTATGACAAAGTTTTAATATAATAGGTTACATTGACCAGCATAAATATACAAAATAAAGTAAGGTTTTAAAGCTTTACCAAAAGAATTTGTAAATAAATAAAAACAAATTCTAACAATCCCCCACAAAGGTTTAAAACCTTAAAAAAATCAAAACAATATTTTAAGAATGGGCAACTTTATACTGCACAATGGGTGTAGGTGCCTTCCAGGCTTAAACCTACACTTAGTATTGACAATTTCCGTTTGAGGGAGCTATAATGGACTACACCTTGAATTAGGTCCCTTGATCAAACTTCAATTAGCCACACATGCAATATTGATATAGGGCTTGGTTCATAGTGGGTAGCACTATTAAAGGCCATGCGCTCTAATCTTGATTCTCATGAGAGTCTTTAGGGATCAGCCCAATTCCCACAGTCACGGCCTCACGACCACTCTCATTTAGATGAGTCCTCCAAGGGTACGTGTGACTGTACCTTGCGAAAATATCCGCCTTGGGCTCATTCAGGGTAAAACTCTTCCTTAACATCACACAAAGTAGCACTATCATCATAGGGATGGGGAGGAAACGCTCTCCTGTAAAATTAGTGCTATCATTATAAGTCACGCTCTACGGGTTGTTCCTACCCATTGAACATTCTTCATGGGATCTTCAATCATAAAGGTTGGGTTACCCCCGCTGGTGACTCCCTGTGGGCTTAAGCCCCATCCCCCTCGATGATTCAACTACACCCTTCTTGGGTAAACCTTTAGTTAAGTTATCAACCAAATTCTTTTCAGATCTCACAAAATTAAGAGATATCACATTTTTATTTACTAGTCCTTTGACTGACTTGTACCTTACTTGTATGTGTCTGTTCATCTTTTTGTTTGTGTGGGACTGTTTAATAAGATCTATAACAACTTTGCAATCACAATGTACAGATAAAGCTGGTAAAGGCTTATTCACTAAAGGTATGTCTAGCAAAAGATTTCTTAACCATTCAGCCTCTGTACAAGCTGTATCTAAAGCGATCAGCTTAGACTCCATAGTACTTCTAGAGATGATAGTTTGCTTCTTAAATCCCCAAGATATAGATCCTCCTCCTAGTGTAAAAACATAACCAGTCGTAGATTTGATCTCTAAACTATATATTATCCAATTAGCATCACTATACCCTTCTACCACATTTGGAAACCCCTGATAGAATAACGAATACTCTAATGTCCCTTTAATATATTTAAGTACTCTCTCTAAAGCATTCCAATGCTCCTTGTTAGGATTTTTGTTATATCGACTAAGTCTCCCAACAGCATATGCTATATCTGGCCTAGTCCTATTAATGAAATATAGTAGGGATCCTATGATTTGAGAGTAATTCAATTGTGATATTGGTTCTCCTCCAAGTTCTTCTTTAAAGCTATACTCAAATCATATGGAGTCTGTACAGGATTAGTATCATAATATCCAAATTTCTTCAACATATTTTCTATGGCACTAGATTGAGTCAATATGATCCCTTCATGAGTTTTTTCTAACGTCATTACCAAAACTATATGAGCTTCTCCCAAATCTGTCATATCAAAGTTCCTAGATAAATAGGTCTTCACATTCTTAACAACATCTAGATTAGTGCCAAAGATCAGTATGTCATCCACATATAAGCAAAGTACGACATGTTCACTATTATCCTCTTTATAAAACAGACATTTATCATGATCATTAATCTTAAACCCATAACCTAGGAGAACTTCATTAAACTTTTCATGCCATTACTTAGGGGCTTGCATAAGACCATAGAGTGATTTCACTAACTTGCACACTTTATTTTCTTGTCCTTTGACCTTATAACTTTCAGATTGCTCCATATAAATTTCTTCATCTAAATCTCTATTTAGGAAAGCGGTCATAACATCCATTTGATGTATCACTAGGTTGTGTATAGATGCTAGCGCCAACAGGGTTCTAATGGTGGTTATTCTAGCTACAGGAGAATATGTGTCAAAGTAATCTATCCCTTGTTCTTGTGTGAACTCCTTAGCTACTAGCCTAGCTTTGTATTTTTCTATGCTCCCATTAGGTTTTAGCTTCCTTTTAAATACACATTTGCAACCTATGGGTTTGCTTCCAGGAGGTAGATCAGATAACACCCAAGTATTATTTTGAATGATTGATCGATACTCATCATTGATTGCTTCTTTCCAAAAAGGCGAATCTATGGATGACATAGCTTCCTGGTAAGTCTTGAGTTCTCCCTCAACTAAATAGGTGAAAATTCCTTCCCCAAAGTTCTTTTCCGGTCCTCGTTCTTTTACTTCTCCTAGGTTCAATGAGAGACTCGAGATCAACTTCTCTAGTTATGCTACTAGGAAGTACCTTATCACTTACTTGGATTATAGAGCTAGAGGGTTGGATAGAAAGCCTAGTCTTAAAAGGAAATATATCTTCAAAATATGTAGCATTTTTAGCTTCTATGATAGTGTTATTTGAGATTTCACTAATTTTAGAATTAACAACTAAAAATCTATTTGCACTACTATTTTGAGCATATCCAATAAATATGGCATCTATTGTTTTGGGCCCGATTTTCTTTCTCTTAAGTTCGGGTATGGCTACCTTAGCGAAACACCCCCACACTTTTAATATATCTAGCCTTGGAGATCTCTTTTTCCAAAGCTCATATGGAGTCTTGTCATGATCCTTAACAATCACTCTATTTAGTATAAAAGAAGATGATAAGACGGCTTCCCCCACAAGTTCTCGGGTGCACCAGAATTTAATAACATTGCATTAACCATGTCTAACAATGTTCGGTTTTTTCTCTTGGCTACACCATTTGACTGGGTGAATAAGGAGGTGTTAATTCATGTATTATCCCACTATCTTCGCAGAAATTCTTAATTTCATTCCACGTGTACTCTCCACCTCTATCAGACCTAAGGACCTTTATTTTCTTTTCTAGTTGGTTTTCAACTTCATTCTTATATATCTTAAACTTACTAAATACTTCATCCTTGGTCTTGATTAGATAAACGTAACAATATTTTGAAAAGTCATCTATAAAAGTCACAAAATATTTATTGCCTGCCCTAGTAGAAGTTCGGTTTGAGTCACATACATCACTATGTATAAGTTCTAAAAAGCTTGTATTTATATGGACTAGTTTGTGAGGTTTCCTAGGTTATTTTGCTTCTACACAAATTTTACACTTGCGTTTAGTATCTACATTTGCTTTTGGAATCAAGCTTAAATCCATCAACCTCTTGACATTTCCATAATTTACATGTCCTAATCTTTCATGCCATTTCTCACTAGATTCAACATTTAAAACTAAGAAAAGAACTTTCATTTGAATTGATCAAGATGCTTAGTTTAAACAATCCATCGCAAACATAACCTTTTCTGACAAATACATTATTCCTAGTTATTACAACTTTATTAGACTCCATAACAACTTTGTATCCTTGTCGGACTAAGGATGATCCACTAATTAAATTTCTTCTGACTTCCGGAACATGCCGCACTTCGTTAAGCATTAGTGTCTTTCCCGATGTCATCTTTAAATCAACTCTTCCGATTCCTATCACTTGTGCGGCTATATCATTTCCTAGTGTCACGCTTCCTCCACTTGAGTTCTGATAAGTTCTAAATAGTCCACGATCAAAGCAAACATGTACATTAGCACCCGAATCTAATCACCAATCATTACTTTGATAACTATAATTCACTATATAAGGATTAGGATCAAACCTAATTAGAGGTTCATCATTTACCAACATGTTGACTTGATCTCCTTGGTTTCTACCATTTGGCTTGTACTCCTCAACCCTTTTGTAAAAGCAATCTCGAGCTATATGATTGGTCCTTCCGCACACGTAACATGGTCTCTTCTTTCCTTTGCCCTTAGCATCCTTTGCATTCTTGTGATTTGGAAGGTTTGCGGGTTGGTTATTGTTGTTTTGAGGAAAACGGTTGACTAGAAAGTTATTGTGGCAGGAGTTTCTTCGATGAAAATTATTGTTTTCTTGGGTGTTCCGCCTATTATTGTTTCTAAAGCTATTCCCCCTAGGTCTAAGATGGTGTGGTGTGTTTGAAGTTATATTATTTTCCACCAAATTAGTTTGGTTCGACGTTACTTCCTTATGTTTGATGCTTTCCCTATGCTTTTCTTCTATCCGTAGGGAATTGAAAGCTTGGGTCAAAGTTAAGGTTCCTTGTTTATGTCTAAGACCTTTAGCAAAGTCGGACCAAGAAGGAGGAAGTTTGTCTATAAGGCAAGACACTTTATAATCCTCACTAAACTTAAAGCCATTCTCCTCAACGACCCTTAAATGGTCTTGAAACTCATGAATTTGATCGCTAATGGCTTTTCCCTCGACCATAACAAACTTGTTAAACATAGATGCATTAAAGCGTTCTATACCGGCATCATTAATGCCATATTCACCTTGTAAGATATTCCAAAGTTCCTTAGCACTTTTTGTAGCATGATATACATCATATACGATCCGAAAGAGCACTTAGGATTTTATTATGGCAATGAAATTCAATTTTTTTGGGAGTATACCAAGAACTCGACTCCCGAGATTGGCTATTGTTTTCCTCTATAGCCGAGATGAAGCCTAAAACGGTAAGTCAATATTTCATTTGTCTTTGCCATCTTTTAAAATTTTGTTCATCGAATTTTTCGAGTTTAAGGGTGATGGTTTCATCATAAGATGCCTTAGGAATAGTTAAGGCAAAGCAAACTAACTATGAGAACAAAAAATGTTAGGTCTCAATATTTTATCTAAATAATTGACTAAAAAAATTTAGTAGTAAAAAGAGCGGATAAAAGGAATTAAATTATGTATTGAAAAGTCAAGACAGTTTTTTTTATGTGAACAGTAATGGGAACAGTAATGAACAATAACAAATAGCAGGTGAACAGTATGAATGGTACCATGAACAGTAATGAACAGTGCGTGAACAGTATCTCAAGAATATGAACATTAAATTGCGTGAACAATATGGCTAGTAAATTAAAATTTTATGAACAGTAATACTAAGTTAATAAATCTTAGCCAAAATTACAATATAACATAAACAATAAAATTGTAAACTCAATTTCTCAAACATATACAAATCAAAGCTACCATAAAGCCTTTAAAATGTTGAAAAATATAGCTTAGATTTGCTACATCAATTTCTCATAACAATTGATCATAAAATATAACTAAAACATATAATTATCTAACCATGAAAATAACCAAAACTTGTTGCTAACTAAATATATTAAACATATTATAAGCATACAATTATGAACATATATATATATATATATATATATATATATATATATATATATATATATATATAATTGTCAAGTATTTTAACTAGCATTCAATTTCAAGATATAGAGATTAAAGTAAGTTAACGCTGGCCTGTGAGAGTCGCGATAAAATTGCTGTCCTAAAGGCTTTATCGTCTCCCTACGCATGGGTTCCAACGAACGATAAATCCTCCAAGATAAAACCCAAGGCTCGCAGCGTCGCCTTCTCTATGTGTGCGTCCACAGGAAGACTGTTGAACTAGCTCGATCAAGTTGCCCAAAAATCAAAGTATATAGAATGTAGAGAGTATATAAAATATCAAGTATATGTCTTGATATGTGTGTTCTCTATAGTAGGAGTAGTCTCCTTTTATAGTAGAAGAAGATTAGGGGTTACACACATAATAAATAACAACGGTCAAAAACATTATGAATAAAATTATGACAAAGTTTTAATATAATAGGTTACATTGACCAACATAAATATAGAAAATAAAGTAAGGTTTTAAAGCTTCACTAAAAGAATTTGTAAATAAAATAAAACCAAATTCTAACAATATTGGGGTTTTCTTTTTACCTTCTTGGGATTCTTCAATTCCGGTGACGCTCCGTGCCAGAACCTTGCTCCCGAATCTCGCACCTGCTCCCGCTCCTACTCAAAAACCCATAATACTACTCACGCTCCACCTACGGAACTTCGCACGCACTCCTGCCCATGCTTCATGCAACTAAGGTATGATTCTTTTCGACCCCCTTCTTTTTCCAATAAGACCACCCACCTTCTTCCGCTTAATCACGTCAAAAAGGTCAAGTGCTCTTCATGGGAAGAGTCCAGGAGCTTGGGTGGTCGGGCATTGTTATTGGGTGACGTTAGTCATTCAATGGCTGTATTGGCATCTCGCATGCAATGGTGTCAAACAAATGCCATATACTACACCAACAACCAACGCAACGTGAGTGTCTTCAACTTACAAAAGGGAAGCATCGAGCCGTGTTTGTTACCAATTCCTCACGACCCAAACTTCCCCCTTCTGATTTGGATCCTACAGATGGTGATTATTAATAACTTCTTAGCTAAGTTTTTTCTATTACATGTTTTCAGATTTAATGTAAATTACATTGCACCCATCTTTTTATTTTTTGATGATTACAAGTAACACTGGTCAATCAGATTCTTATGGCATTTCACCTTCTTCTTGGAAAATAAACTTTCTCCAATTTTATAGAGCAATGATGAGTGTATGTGACATGTTAGTGAGTCATCAAGATGTGTGTTAGTGGTGCGTGTAGGTTACAGGAGCATTAATGTTACGCATAAGTGGAAGTACTAACTAGCAACAATAAAGCTAGTTATATCTAGACATTTGTAAGAGCAACAAATGAGTTATAAGGTGTGTAAGAAAGTATGGAGCGATGAAGTTGTGAGAAATAAAGTGGAACGAAGTATGCTCTCAATTGTCTCTTCCAAAATTTGTAAATGTTAAAATTAAAAGTAAGTGAATGGCTTCATCTACAACAGTTTTGTTGACTCACATGACTTGCATGACACTAGGCACTGAGCTGCGATCATGTCCACTCACGTTACCACAAAGCTAGCGCCGCCTAGGGTGACTTGTATGACACTAGGCACTGAGCTGCGACCATGTCCACTCACGTTACCATTGATCATCAGTGCCCCCACGACAATGACCCCCGGGTCACTCCGGAACGGGAGCAGATCTTTGGAGGGCATCGCGCCTAGTCCGCCTGGCAGTTGGTTACAGGGACAACCCTCGCCGTTGTCAGGTTCTTTACTCGTCTCTCGACGCACCTAATGGGATTCAGTAAGGGCTTGGACCGGTGGCTAGGGCAACGGGCTTACTCTAATCATGCCGTCACGGTGTCTTCAGTTTTCTCAGACAGGTAGAGAGATGCTGTGTGGGGCAAGGCAGATGAATTTGGGAACCGGTAGTCCGACGGAGAACCGGTATTTGTGAACCCCCTGGTGAAGTGTCACTCCCAGGGGTGACACGTGTCAGCTAATGACACATTGATGATGCCAGCACACTTTTCCCTATAAATAGGGGACCTTGAATTTCATTTTCAACAGAACTCTTTCACTTGTCATTTTCACTTTTTCTCTCTAAAATCCATTCTCTCTGGAATTCTAGAGAGAGAAACACATTTGGACCCCTGACATCGAACCCCTAACGCTGACCCTATTATTGGTCGCCAGCCCTATTCGTCTTCGCCTTGTCTGCGCAGCACTGCCAACCCTCGCGGCCTGTTTGGAGATCCTTGCTCTCTGCCCTTACTCCACCCTCACTGTCTCTCACTTTGCATAATTGAAAGCTGACTCGGACTGCAGCCTTTGTGGCACCTCCACGTAGGTACGAACCCACTTTCCTTGGCATCAGGTCCTTAGTTTTTACAAAAACTAAGATGTGTTTGGTAAGCTTCTTCTTTTTTTTTTTTTTTTGAGTTTTCTACTTCATTCATTTTCTTTTTCCTTTCAAAAATTGACTTTATCCAAATCCATGTCCAAACCACCACAGCTGGTCAATACCTCCACCACCATCAAACTTTCAGCACCACCCACTCTTATCAAATCACAGCACTATCAAGTTGAATCAGGACACACCACCACCACCTCCCCCATATCAAATCTCAACACCACCACCATCAAACAAAAAAAAAGACCTTCAACATCACCAGGCCAGACCACCAAGAAACCCATTGTACAACTGATGTGGCAGCGCCGCAGATCTGTGGGCAAAATTGTGTGCGTTGGTGACGGTGGGACAGAGATGTGACGCTTTTAGCACCGAACACATCTATCGATCGGAGATCCATGGATGTTTGATATAGAGTTGTCAAACGGGCAGGGCGGCTTGCGAGCTGGCGCGACCCGGCACCTTTCTGGCTCGGGCTAGCCCAGCCCCGTGACTGAACAGTGACAGCCCGTTATTTTAGGGCTTAGGGCCTGGGCTTGGACCAGGCCAGAATTTTCGAGAAAAAATCCCTGGCCAGGCCAGCCCGAAAAAGCCTGGGTTTGGCCCGGCCTGAACCGAAGCCCAGAATTGGCCTGGGTTTGGCTCGGCCCAGCCCGGATCTGGCCAAGTCCTACACTTTTCAAATTCAACTTTCCCCCCCTTTCCCCCAACGGTTTTATTCCCCTTTTTCCCCTAAATTCCACTTTTACCCCCCAACAGCAAAATAACGGCTAGTTTGGGGGGTATTTTGGTCCAACTTAACTTTTTCAACTTTTTTAAGGTTTTTACACTCTTACCCCAACAACTATAAACGGATAGTTTTTAGGGGTATTTTGGTCTTTTGTGAAGTTTCCAAAATCTATAAATTCACACCATTTCTCTTTAATTTTTCACACCAATCTTCTTACTCTCTCTTATATAAACATTCTATATTTCTACAAGCTTTATTACTCTTGCTAATTACTACTCTTATTTACTAATTAGTACTCTTGCTAATTAGTACTCTTGTTTACTAATTACTACTCTTGCTAAATTCTAATTACTAACCACTCTTCTTATTAATTTGTTACTCTCTAATTCTTTTGTCTAGTAATTAGTAATTAGTGAATTTTTATATTTATCAATTACTATTACTAAATTCTTTTTAATTACTAACTCTCTCCAATTTCGAATTACCATCAGTGATTCATTTGTTACTCTTTAATTCTTTTAATTGTTATTTTTAATTACTAATTACTACTCTTATACTTGTGTATTTAGTTACTCTTACTAATTTTATTTCCCAATCTAGTAAAAAAGTTTAGCGTCAAATATGGCTGGATTACTGAAAAAATTGAAGCGTTGATCATCATCACGAAAAACATCATCATCATCATCACAAACACCACCACCAGCACAAGCGCCAGCACCACGGCCATCACAAACACCAATCCAAGCACCACCACAACCATTCGTTCCTGGACGAATGAGTACAGGCTGTATGATAGATACCCAAGCCAATTGGGAGTTCAATCAAAACATTCCAGATTTTGAATACACGCTTGATCAAGACCCCCCGCATTATAGTCAAGGACGCAGCTCGGTTGGCGAAGCTACTACTCCGTGGCATAATCTTAACCCTATGCCTGGTCATGATGAAGAAGGGCCGAGCAATGCCTCCGGTAATGAGCCAGAAGTCCAAAAGGGGAAAAAAAGAAAGCCGAGTGTTGGAATCATTTTGATGAAGTTATGGTGGACGGCATCCGAAAAGCTCGATGTAAGTACTGTGCTAAATTATTTTCGTCTGGTAGTGGTAATGGACATCTTAACAGGCATTACCCTCAGTGTGCACCTCGACAAGGCCACGTCGAACCTACCCAAACGCAGTTATCTTTTGACGGTAAGTTATTTGTTTATAATCAGCGAGAGCAAAGAGACGGTCTCGCTGAATTTGTTATTCACGATGAACAAGCCTTTTCTTTTGCCGATAATGCTAAGCACTCTAGATATATGAACACATACGTTCAACCTTTGTACAAAAAGGTTCATAGAAACACAACTAGATCCGATGCACTCCGACAGTATAATGCTGCTAAAGCACGCCTGATCGATTATTTCGATAAATTTGACGGTAAAGTTAGTCTTACTTCTGATATTTGGCAATCTCCGTTTACTTTTGTTAGTTATACTTGTGTGACTGCCCATTAGATTATGCACAAGAGAATCATCGCTTTCGAGCTCTTTCCTTTTCCGCATGATGGAATGAACATTGCTACTATTATATTAAAAGCATGTACCACGTTTAAATTAAAGGATAAGATTATGAGTATTAGTTTTGATAATGCTTCTAACAATACAGCTGCTGTTGATGCTTTAGAGGAGAGCCTCAAACCTGTACTTTCTGGTAAATTATTTCATGTTCGTTGTGTTTGTCATATAATTAATTTAATTGTTCAAGATGGTTTAGCTGCTGCAGGAGATATTCTTGTCAAAATGAGGGGTATGACGCGTATGTTAATAGTTCGAGTCCGAGAACACAACAATTTAAAACGTTGTGTGTCGAATATAATATGCCTCGCAGGAGAGCAGTTACAGATGTGGTCCACAGGTGGAACTCTACATACCATATGCTTTTACACATTCTGGCATACAGAGAAGTCTATACGCATTTTCTACTAACCCTGTTCCCAGCCGGCTTGCCAACTCAAGAGGAATGGCAGATGGCCACATACCTAGCTGAATTTTTGGAGGTATTTTACACGTCTACCAATTTATTGTCTGGTACGTACTATCCCACCTCTCCTCTCGCTGTAATAGAAATTCTCAAGATGGCTACAATGTTAACAAAATGGAGATATATAGGACCCTTTAAGGAAATAGTAAAAGTGATGGATAAAAAGTTTAATAAATATTGGAGTGAACTGCCTGTTATTTTTGCTGTGGCTACTTGTTTAGATCCTAGGTTAAAGTTGCATGGCGTGAACGTCTCGATACAAGAGATATCGAGATTAATGTGCTACCAACTAGAGGACACAACCGCACTCACAGCGAAAGTGAGCAAGACATTTGAGGAACTGTTCAACCTCTATCGTAATTCTGCTGACGTGCGCGGACGAGCTTCATCATCGACTGCTGAGAGGTATTATGCGCCATACCTTAAGGGCTTTGAACATCTAGTAGCAAGACAACTACCAGGTGAAGGTACTTCTAATTCGGCAGGTTCGTCTACTTTTTCCTCTTTTAATGAGATTGGTGTATATTCAAATACTGATCATTATTCTGATTTATCAATGCAAGAACATGTTAATTTTAATTTGTTAAATTTTTGGAAACAAAATCAAAACATGTATAAAACTTTAGCCCAAATTGCACGGGATGTACTGCCAGTGCAAGCCTCCACGGTTGCTTCAGAGTCGGCATTTTCAGCGAGCGGGAGGGTTTTGGATGACAGGAGGAGTCGTCTTAACCCCGAGTCGCTCGAGCTATGTGTATGTTGGAAGGATTATCTTGATGCGAAATACCGCGAGCAAGATAAACCGATTGATGATAGGAAGAGCAGTAACTTCGGATGATTAGGTAATTTCTTTTTATTTTCCTTCTCTTAAGTTTTAAGAATAAAATTTTTCACAAAATATAGTTTTTTTCATATATATATATATATATATATATATATATATATATATATATATATATATATATATATATGGGAGTTGATCCATTGATAGCGCTAGCAAACTGAGTTAAGTTGCTATCTGACCGTCCACGCGCGATTTGTGGGCGGTTCAGATCTTTTTTTTGCCTCTTGTTTAAGTCCGTCCGCTACATTATGTAGCGGACCATTTTTTTACAATACTGCCCCTCAACCCATTGGTCCGCTACATAATGTAGCGGATTACAATTGTAAAAGAAAAACAAAACCCGTCACTCTTTCATCACTCTCTTTTCTCTCTGGTTCCAATAGGCGATAGCACTGTCGCCGCTTGCCAATCAAGGACGACGCCGGGGTAGCCACTACCTTCTTCCACCACCGGGGGTCTTCAATCTTCTTTCGCACCGCTGCAGATTGCCACCGGAGTGGTCATCGGTTGAACCGTCGCCTCCAACTACCAGATCTGCAGCCGAAGTGGTCACCGTAGATTTCAAGTTTTTCGGTGTCGTGGTGGTGCTGCGAGATGGGGACAAAGCATGTTCAGGCTGAGGAGCTAAATCAATGGGTCAAGAACCGTCGCCTCCAACCACCAGATCTGCAGCCGAAGTGGTCACCGCAGATTTCAAGTTTTTCGGTGTCGTGGTGGTGCTACGAAATGGGGACAAAGCACGTTCAGGCTGAGGAGCTAAATCAATGGGTCAAGAGGGCCAGGCCAAATCGGTGTCGTGGTGGTGGTGCTGCAAGATGGTGCTGCGAGATGGTGGTGCTGCGAGGTGGTGCTGCGGTGGTGTTTCTTGTTGCTTTTGATTGTTTGGTCTTTTGCCTTGGTTGTATCATTAGTGTGAGGACTGCTTTTTTTTTGTTTGGTTGTTTGATCGTGAGACTGCCTGTTGCACGTCCGATGGCACCTTGCTCCGGCGGAGCGACTCTGCCTTCTTCCGTTGAGACAAAGGAGAGGTAGTTGAGAGAAAGGACAGAGAAAGGATAACGAGAGAAAGGACAGAGAGAGAAAAAAAAAAGCACAACCTGCCTACTCGTCCGCTACATAATGTAGCGGACGGAGAAAGCATAACGAGAGAAAGGACAGAGAAAAAAAGCACAGTCTGCCTACTCGTCCGCTACATAATGTAGCGGATGGAAAGAAAGGACAGAAAAAAAACATGGCAGAAGGTGAGGGTATTTTTGTCAAAAAATGGTCCGCTACATAATGTAGCGGACGGACTTAAAAAAAAAGCAAAAAAAAGATCTGGACCGTCCACAGATCGCGCGTGGACGGTCAGATCGCACTAGCAACTTAACTCAGTTTGCTAGCGCTATCAACGGATCAGCTCCATATATATATATATATATATATATATATATATATATATATATATATATATATATATATATATATATATATATATATATATATATATATATATATATATATATATATATATATATATATATATATATATATATATATATATATATATATATAATTTTTACAAGCAAGATAGATATTTTTTCATATATATAAAAAATAGGTAACTTCGCTTGTTTGTTTACAAGCAGCCTGTCCCAAGTCCGGATAAAAGGAGGGCTTATAAACACATTTATCTTCAATGTATATAACTTATAATGAAATAAAATGATAAATATTAGGTTCGTTAAATTGTTAATATTGGACATGCCTAGAGTATAATTTGCTTAAATAATAACAACAAATTACCGTAATTAAAGCCTTTACTTTGAATAACAAGAAAATGCAAAAAAAAAAAAGTAAAAAAAATTGGGTCCGGGCCCGGCCCTAAATGTTGGGCCTAGGGCCTGGGCTTAGATTGGGCCCAGATTTCTCCCATTTTGGCTTGGCCCTGCCCGGCCCGTTTGGCAACCCCACTAGCCCCGCCCAGGCCCGTTTTGTTGTAGGCCCGATAGGCTTAGGTTGGGCCGGCACAAGCCCGGCCCATTTGACACCTCTAGTTCGATATCGCCTTTGTGTGATTCATCTAGCGGTGGGTAAAATAGATGATGGGGCAGGGATTTTAGTGAAGTTGGTGGTGATTGTAGAGGTGTCAAAGGGCCAGGCTTAGGCCGGCCCAGCCCTGGCCCAGAGGGCCAGAAAATGGGTCGGGCCAGTAAGGGCTTCGGGCCTTGAAAACTGGGTCGGGCCAGGGCTGGGCCCAAAGTTAAGAAATGAAGGCCCTGTCCAGGCCAAAGCCCTAGGCCCTAATTTTAGGGCCGGGCCTATGTTTTTTTTTCTTCCTATTCCAGTTTTGTGTTGCATTTCCAGTTTTGTTTTGCTGGCTTCATTTGCATCTTGCTTTTGTGACTCGGTGCTTGTTGATTGGAAGTGATTAATGTTGTTTTCTTGTTTTCTTCCTTCACGGCGGGATCAACAGTGAAGGCGATGGTGGCGGTGGGATCTGACGGCAGTGAAGGCGATGGTGGCGGTGGGATCTGATGGTAGTGAAGGCAATGGTGGCGGTGGGATCTGACGGCAGTGAAGGCGTTGGTGGCGGTGGGATCTGACGGCAGAGGCCTTCACTGTCGGCTGCTGTTGCTCAAAGGACGACACGGCACCGATGCTGACCGCCGTCACCAGTGGTGTGGGTATGGTGGCGTTTGGCCATGGGTGCGGTGATGGCTGGCCGGAGCAGTAGTGGCTGGATGATTATGGAGGGTGGCTATATGTGTGATGGTGGTGGGTGAGGTAAAGAAAGGCTAAAGAGGAAAAGAGAGAGAGTCGAATGAAGAAGAGGAGAAGCAGTGAAGCACTGAAGCAGATCTGAGATCTGTGAAGAGGGCCAAACTCGGGCCAAAACCGGGCCAAACCCGGGCCGGGCCGGGCCTGACCCGGGCTAACTTGGGCCAAAACCGGGCTTTTTTCGGGCCATGGTTCGGGCCGGGCCGGGCCTGACCTGGGCTTTTTCTGGAAAATGCAGGCCTGGCCCAGGCTCAGGCCCTAAGCCCTAAAAGGCAAGGCCAGTACTGTTCATGAACAGGGCCGGGTCGGGCCAACCCGCGGGCCGTCGGCCCATTTGACAACTCTAGGTGATTGCAACAATGGCGACTGGGTAGATCTTTGGTTGCCATAGCGGTAGTTGTACAAAGTTGTGAGTGGCAACGGGGTTAAGGTTAAGAACAGTATGGTGGCGATAATGTAGCAGATGTGGGTGGCGACCTGCGATGGTGACAAAATCATTTTATGGTGGGTGATATGGAATTCTAGTGGGAGTGATAAAAAAAAATGAAGTGGGTTTTAGAGAAAAGGTTCCCCAATTGCTCCTGGTGAAGCTATTTTCTTTTCTTTTCTTTTCTTTTCTCGCCTTCGTATACTCACACAGGGTGTTATACTTTCACCATGGAGACACTTGCAAATTTTGGCACACATTACACAACAAGATCATGGCGGGTTATACAATGTCTTCCCTCTATCTTATGTACAAGAAGTGGGATGGCCATGTGGTTTAGTTGGATTCTGGAATGACGTGAGAGAGGAGTTGAGAAAGCTAGTAGGATTTCATATCAAAATTAAGAAATGTCGCAGGAAAAAATGTAAAACTTAAATTGCACAAGGCAAAAGAGGGAGCACCAGCAGGTACAAGGTTATGAAGCGAAGAGCCTCGATGGAACAAAGGCTTTTTGGGGTGGGAGCAAAGGAGTGATGCGAGGTAAGTTGGGGAGTAGAGTTCAGGGGCTGAAGGGTCGATAGAAATGGAGAGTTACGGTTAGAAACTATACTCCCTGTGTCATAATCTCGTTGTCAGCACTTTGTCACTCTCTCAAACCATCTTTTTTTTAATTTAATTTAATCAGGAGAATTTATCAATAACAGGAGCTAGTTTTCTTGGTTATACTAGTATACGGGCTACTTTCCGAAAGATCAAATATTACGTGAGATATGCAAATAAATTACATGTAGATAAAACTCACGTTGATAAATCTTAGTAGACATAAAATAATGTGAAAGACGAAGTTGATCAGTCGAACTAATAGACACATGTTATTTTATTTTATTTTATTTTATTTTATTTTATTTCGTGTGTGTGTGAAGCTTTTTCTTGGCCACAAAGTAAAAAGGCCTCGAGTCAAGCTTAAGGAGGGCCAAGTAGCTCTCCACCTTGAACAACCCACGTGATTTACTCCACACAGAGTCGCGTTCTTTCAAGCGCTTTCAATGAACTTGCATAAATAAAACAGGATCTGGAATCTGGATAACTCAGCCTGCACCGTGCACACAAACCATCTCCGCTCAACACCACGACTAACACAATCATGTGGCTAATAACGATGAGGCTGCCTTGGCATGTGCCAGTAAGAACTTCTCGACAATCCCAAAATATCCAAGCATGGCTCCCAAAACACCTCAACAACCAAGCCCTCCTACCCAACAAATAAACCTCCATAATCGACCAGCCAACACGTTCACTGAACAGACAGACCAGGCAATCACTTACTTAAGACACACGTTATTTTTCTACAAGGAGAGGAACTTGAAAACTCCATTAGAAGGGATAGGGAGACGAGGATTGAAAAGGTGGGCTTGTCCTTTCAACTTCTAAAGGAGAGAAATAACCAAGTAGAAATGACCTAAATCAAACCGACTGTCACAAACGCATAAAAAGGTTAACAAGCAAGATTAAGAGGGTCGAAATGACACAAGTGGTAAAGAAACGAGGGACTTAATAACTACAAGCACCATTTCCATCACACTCGAGGCATCGAACCTAATTTGGTGGCCTAGTCATAACTTCAAATAGCCCCAGTGAAAAACACCCCTAAGCAGTGGCGGAACCAGGATTTCATCTCAGGGGGGGCTAAAAATATATCGAAGGAGATAAATATTGTTAGTCTGTTTTCATTTCCAGTTTCAGGTTTATGTGTCAATAGCGAATGTTAAGTGCTTTCATTTTGATTCATTTTTGCCCAAGGCAAGATTAACGCCCTGATCATAAGTCGTTTCCACAAGAAATTTCACGGATAAAAAGCAAAAATGACAAACAGTGAAGCTCCAGAAAACAAACAAGAAACAGAAACAGAAAACAAGAAGGATATCCAAATGGGGCCTTTCAGTTACCTGAACATCTCTCTTTTGGAGACTCCTGCGCAATTCTTCTAAGGCATGGACGCCACTGGTGTCAATGTCAGTAACAGCTGCAAAGAATAAGCATATGAGAATAACTAACTTAAGAGTAGAAAAGCGCCATAACTGCGTGGTTAAAGATTCCTGGACTGGGTACGCATTACTTACGTGACATTTCAACAATTAAAAATCGAATTCTAGGTAGGACTGCAGCTTTCAATTTCTCTTCCTCATCATTCAACCATCTCAATATCCTGCAAGAAGGTTGAGTTTGGGATTAGAACTACTAAAGCTTTAAAGGGAGATGCAGCATATGATGCTCCTATAATTTTGTCGACTTGGGAGGTCACTGAAGACAAGTCAGTATGTACCTTTCCTTTATGTAGTTGGAGTTTGAAAAGTAAATTGCAGAATCAACCCTCACAATCAAAATGCCCGGAAGTTTAGTTGCCTCTGGTCGTAGACGGTAGATCTAAGCTAGATCTGCCAGATCTGATCTAGCCGAAGTCGCCAGAGTTGGGGTGGGGACTGCCGGACTGGGGAGGGCCTTCGCCGGCTTAACGCTTCGGAATCGGGGGACGGCGACTGGCGTTACCTTACCGATGAGCCCAGCTGACGACCGGTGGCCGTGGGTTGGTGGGTGGTGCCGGCGTGCGGCGTGTGGCGAGCCGCGGTGGCTGAGAGAGCCGAGAGAGGAGGAGAGATGCGTCAGATGCCGGCGTGAGAGCTTGACTTGACGGCTTGATGCCACGGTGACCGCCGACCGGCGTTAGACCCGTTACTGCGTTACCTTACGGCGATGAGCCGAGACTGCCGAGCCGAGAGAGGAGGAGAGGTGCCGGCGTGCCGCGGTGAGCCGGTGACTGAGAGTTGACTGTGAGACTGTGAGAGCCAAGAGCAGAGAAGAGAAAGAGAGAGAAAGGGAAAGTTGCAAATGAAAAAAAAAAAAACACTATATATATATATATATATATATATATATATATATATATTTTTCAAAATCTGAGGGGGGCTATAGCACCCCCTCGTACAAGCGTGGTTCCGCCCATGCCCCTAAGCCATGATGAATGAGAAACCCCAAACAAATAAGTGATAAAAGAAGAGCCCAAGTAAAGAATCCGGTTCATAACCAAATCGATTACCTCGCCCCAACACATGAAACTCTATCATCTGATGACCGTGGTCAGCTACTGATTCCGTGGTCTGTGTTGAATCAGGTATCAATAAATGAATGTGTGTGTGAGAGAGAGAGAGAGAGAGAGAGAGATGGAAGAAATTGGAAGAGAGAAATCTATATAGGCATGGCTGATCGGCCACCACGACACCGCTCGTGACAACACACAAAGATGGCAGACCTTAAGCTCCATCCTTATACTGCCTATCTAAACTTCATGCGAACATAAAATTGAACTCCTGAAGTGGGGGAGGCCTCTCTTTAAGGAGAAAGAAACACCCCTCATCCCCCCGCCAGGGGTGGCAGCGAAGGTTTATGACTTTTAGAGAGAAAGAAAAGAGAAGCCAGACGAGGCTGGGTCCTATCCACCTTAAAATATGTGTGGTTGCTTGGGCGTTGGAGCTCGCTGAAGCTTCCCTTCAATGAGTCCCTTTGCAGCTCCTTCAGCCATATCATGCATTCATGCTGATCAGGCTTCCCTTCGATGAATTTCTTGTAATCTCCTCCCTGGCACTCGGTAAACTTATGTGTTATGTCTATATGACTTTTTCACTGTCCTCAGCTGATTTCCAAGCTCAAGAATGTATCATCGAATGTGCATCTGATTTCCAAGCTTCTCACGAGGTTCCTTGTGGTCCGATAAGATCAACTACAATAACAACGGTAGAATCTAGGATATGATACCTTACATATTATTGGAAGACTATTGTATTAAACTTTAAACATCTACCACGTAACACATAATGAGTTTAAAAACATAACGTACAAAATATCCTGAAAATTTCGACAAAAGGATCATTGTTGTTGTGAGCATCCAACACGTTTAATCTCCTGCTTGCAAGTACAGAAAACAAATACTAGAATTGAGTTTTTCGTCCAAAACCTGATAACGCTCTTAAGAAAGTGCAACGGGGAAAGATATTTTTTTACTTGCAAGAGAAGACATCATCAGAAAAAAGTCGTGAGTTTTTCTAATGATTTCCTTCTACTCGGATGTCCCCAGTACTTAAATAAAGATAACATACTTCTAGTGGAATATCTCTAACTATTAGTTAGAGATAGTATTGGATAATATTGTATTTATCTCTTCACTCAAGAGATAAATATAATAGTTACCTACTAATTGTAATTATCATAACTAGTAAATCTTATCTGTTAGTGGGCGCACCACCGACCCAAGAAATTAACACGTAAATAACAATTTGAAAGTAGGATCAAGCTCAAAGCTGCTGCCAAGGGTATGTCTCGAGTGCTTAACCTCCCTACCGCTGTTGAAGCACCTAAAGGAGAATTGTGTATTCCTCGTTGATTGCGGAAGTAATGCTCATTGTAGAGTAGTACAGTTTATGAGCTAATGACTGAAATGACTTCCCTCGAGCATAATGCTAGACAATTGCAGTTCTGTTGCTGCAACAGACGTACCGCCAACCAACAGATCAAACTGTCTTTGTTGCTAGGTTTGATCATCGCCTCGGGACACACAAAAATATCTCGTGTTACTACCTTCCAACCCTTTAATTGATTTGACCAAAAGCAGTGCTTTAATCTTTAGTAATCAACCTTGAAGGTGAATAACATAACAGTATCATCACGTGATACTGAATCACTCGAGATACACGATCATCTTTTTCATCCGGGAACTCTCGCCAGAAAAATTCCCCATGTTCAAAATCAATAAATGCACGTTGTAGAATCGATTCGTCATTTACGCTCTACTTTTGTGGCTATTGCTTTCAGGCGCGAACATAGAAGGTGAATTTTGAACGAGGGCGCCATTTAATAATCTCCTGAACAAAGATCCTCTCTTTAGTTTAGGCCATGCAAACAGCAAAACGAAAGATATACCATGGTTTGCAAATTCTGGGTTTCTGTAAACCTATCTTGTATTGCAAGCAATGTTGCAAGCTCAAATTTAACAGTGTAGCAGTACTCCATGAACGCATGCTAGCACCTCATGAGCAACTACTTTTCGCTCGTGATTTGTAGAATACAGAATAATGCAAACCTGTGTTAGAGCGATAACAGGGAACTGAGTGTCCACCATAAAGACGCAGATATAAACTCGACTTAAAAGTTTAAGCTCACCTTAATTTACACTTACTTGATGATGAGAAACTAAATAACTCCACACACTTTACTAAAACCATACATTAAATACAAATAACCCTTTAAGAAGTGTCGATAGGCCAATCCAGAACAAACAAAACCCTCAATTACTATTTACCGGAAGTACCAAACCAGAAACTTGAATAGAAGCTTAGTTTATTAGCTGATAATGATAGACCACCGCCATTTTGGGAATCACGAGTCCTTATCATTCACACCAAAAAAGTGAAACTAGAGATGATTTTAGCCACCAACTGCAATCATTTTGTTACCTCTCACTTTGTGTGCAGATTCAGTTCATCCAAAATGATGTGTTTGAGAGAGAGTGAGAGAGGGGGGGGGGGGGGGGGGGGGGAACCTTATCCAGTTTCTTAGCCTCCATTCATCTTCTACATTTTAATTCCTGCATCGTAACATTCTTCCTTCCCAATTTCAAAGCCCCCCAATTTCGTTTTTATGGAGGCTTAGTCATCCATTATACAGCACCTCTGCTCTTAACATAAAAATCACTAAATGTATTTTATAACAACAAAAAATTGTAACTACAATTTTAACAATAACCACAAAATATATTTATCGATAATCTTTTATCACCAAAACTATTATAACATAGATGTTGTTTCGTAACATTTTTCCTTCCCAATTTCAAAGTCACTACGAGTAGACCCATAAATATGCAAGTATGGGGGAAAACAAAGAAAATTTTGGATGAAAACGAGAATATAATACTGGACCAATTACCAAAGTTGACAGACTGAAACTACCGACATTACTGTGTAGCATCCATCCTTCCTACCGGCACACAGCACCACATGACTTGCTGCTTGGATGTACTCAACCTTGAGAACCACAAGGGACAGAAAAACAGCAAGATCAATGTGGGGATCTCTCCACAAACCCCAATGAGAGGAGGGCACAGTAAACCCTTCACCCTTATCCCCATCTTGTGTAATTAATTACAACTAATTAATACTATTAGACCACTTCCATCATTTTGGTGAGCAAGGCAAATTTGAACATAGTTGGAGGGCAAGAGGCAAAATGGTGCACATGTGCCAGTACCACAATTGAAAAAACATGCCAAAACAAAGGGGCACCATTACCCATAAAACAAAAAGGCCAAACAAGTATTTTCAAAATCCGAAAGAGGCCAGTGAGACTGAAAGTGAAAGGAGTGTTGTGGTACCCTGATACCATTCAAATGGTGTCAGCACCCATGTGACATTGTGGCCCTCTCCCTTTCATGTCCACCTAAAAGAAACCATAAAATGAGACAAAAGAGTCCCTTAAAGTAGCCTTTAATCACAAAAAAAATGAACACCCTTTTCTTTCACCCACCCCCCCTTCCCCTTCATTTTTTTTTCCTTTTCCCAATTATTCTATCATTCACTTTTTCTCTGAAAAACAATCTAATGGGTCTTCAAAGGCTGATCAATGCAGGTTGCAGGAGCTTTCAAAACAAAAAGGAGTGTGACAGAACTCAGCTTTACCATCCACTCATGTCCTACAACAGCTTACCCCTTTTGAGTTTCTACCTCATCAGTATAACAGTTACGCTCCTGTTTCAGCTCCTTTGAACTTATCTAGTTCTGCTTCATCCCTCACCCTTTTCATGTTTCAGCACAGAATTGAGGAAGAGAATAAGGGGGTAACGGGCAAAGAGAGGAGAGTAAATTGGCAAAACACGATAAAAGTTACCGGTACTAATAACTAGCCTTTGTTATGATACTCTATTGTTTTGTGTGGTCCAGCACACAGACTAAAGAGAGGGTACAAAGTAAACAAAGCGATGTCCCACTCCCATAAATCAGTTCATCTGTCCTTTACGTATTGCATTATGTATTGTTGTAAGTAGTATGGTATTGATGATGACATAGTCTTGAGGAGATCTTCCTTACGGATCTTTTTCTTTTGTTGTTGTGGGTATGGTTTGGCTATACAGCTAGAGGACTTTCTTCCTTGTATATGCTCTTCTACTACTTTCTGCACAAATGGAACACATGTGAAGCCAAACATTAATGAGAATCTCCACATGACTAGAAATCCTGGAAAAGAACAAAAATGGGGGACATAATTCGTAAATTGAAAGGATCTTACCAAAAGCTACGTAAATTCCTCTACGCTAGCCATGCTAACCTGTATCACCTACATTTCAATGGCTTCTTGCCCAGAAGAAAACCTGATAAATTAAAATCCCCAGATTGAATGACATTTTCAATATTAGAAACACGAACAAGGAGGAGACGGGACATAAAGTAGATGCCTTACCTTGGCATTTGGAAGTAACACGATTTGTGAGGAGAGGTGGGCAGCACTGGGATATTGTTAGAGGATGTAGTAGTTGTTGGGGCGCTATCGTCAGTTTCTACGGAAGCGGTGGAGAACAGAGACTGGTGATCGGCGGATAGTTTTGTAGGAGACGCAAAGAGGCTATCGGGAAGGATGTGTTCTAAACTGCTTTCGCAGCAAAAATCATTAGAAAATTAGAAAGAAGCTATAATAAAAGAACTAAACGGATAGCAAATTCAAAATAAAACCAGATGACACCAAAAAACACGAAGTAAAATATGAACAGAGACCAAGAATACCGTGTTAATAGTAGACAAGGATTATTCATGCGGGCAACTCTCATTCACATCTTAAATCGAAGTTGCATACCTTTCATTGAGATCAGAATGTTCAAGGTTGGAGCTTTCCTCCTTCTGATTGCTAGTGCCCTTGCTATCATAGTTGTCACTAGCTTCATTCACTTCCAAGGGCACCTGCTCAACTATCAGAGTCGCAGAATCATCTGCATCAGGACCACCGTTGTCATCTGAAAAAAAAAAACGCATTAGCCACCTCCTTTTTAGCATATTTTTGGCACAAAAGTATCCAGTAAATACAGGATTGTTGTAAGCTCACCTTCAAGGAACTCTTGTTCGACACCATCAGGAGGAAGCATGAGCCTTTGGTTCATGTGACCCTGAGATCGGGTTGGTGAGGGAATGGGAACAGCTGGCAATAAATTAGGATGGAACTGATGATTAAGCTGATGATTCTTCAAGTCCGAAAGTTGAAAATTCATAAGCCTTCTGCCTTGGAGCTCCATGGCTTGCTGCAATTCAGCCTGCTCCTCTAACTTCCTTCTCAACATCATCTCTTGGTTATTGTAAAACATTCTTGCTCCTGTACAGATTGGGGGGGGGGGGGGAAACAACAAAGTGTTAACATTCAAAATCCAATGTGGCAGATAGAAAAGATCAAATATCAGCCTGTTACTTACCAATCGGGATGTCAAAGGACTCTCTGGTATCACTTCCAGATGGGCTTAAACTAGCAGGAAAGTCTCCTCTCTCCATCTGTTGCTGCTTCCTACATATTCAAATAAAAACTCTAAATCAATGTAATGCGTAATTAAAATGACAGAGGAGTCGAAAAACAAGAAAGGTGTCTACTTGTCTGGGACTTTCCCCTTCTCCTTGTAGGGCTTCACAAGCACACGTGAGTCACACACAAAATGAGGATTTCCTTTGGCCAAAATTTGCTTCACAGTTTCTGGGTAAACAAAGGTAACGAAGCCAAACATTCGCTTCTGCTGATATGGAATTCTCACATCTTGTACTGGTCCATACATACTTCAAAACAATAAAAACAACTCAAAAATAAATTTCTATGCTCCAGACCAAAGCTTCAAAAACATAAACAGCTATACTAAAAATTACCTAAAGTAATTGGAAACATCCTCCTCCTTGAATGTGCTATCAGCCGGGAACGTCAAGTAAATTTGCCGTGAACTCGAGTTCGCCATTCCTCCCAAACCCATGGCTGCAAAATCGTTCCTTTCGGGCCTGACCCGACCAAACTTGTGATATTCTTCCCCTATCATTAATGCTGCCGCTGCGGATCTACAATGCAGCATAATATCACCATAAAGCACAGCTAAAAAGCCAAATCCACATCCCCTATTAGGACACTCAACAAATGTCTTAATCCACAACATCAATTGGTCCCAAAAATTCAAGGACATATGAGGACTCTTCTTCTATCCACACACACAAACATGCACACTCACACATTCAAGCACAATTATCATATTAGCATGTATAACGCACCACCACTAATCAAGCGTAACAAAATAGAAGACCATAACAATGACAGCTAAAGACTCTTGCTTCCCACACGCACAAACTACAAATGCAAATCAAATGCCAGAAAACCAAAAGCACCCCAAAAAAGGACTTTTCCAACACAATCAGTTCAGGTTGGAAATCTTGTGGTGCTAATTTTCAAATTATTAGTATTAGATAAAGAAAGGTCCTTGCTTTATTAACACAATCACACGCACGAAGCCACACACAAATCCAAGAAACCAAGGGGAAGAACTGAAGAAGACCCAAAACAACAAAAGAACTGATCTTTAAAATATTAAAAAAGAAAAAGCAAAGAAAAGAAGAGACTACCTCTGGCTATCACTAAGAAAGTTCATGCATCTGTTGTACTGAAAAGGAGGGCCATTCGCCATGACGTGAGAGGCAGCAGCCAGCCTCTGCTGCTGAATGGCCTTCATCCGAATCAACTCATCGAATCCATCGATCTTCCCGGGTGAGCCCACCAAACCATGACCTGACCCGTCGCCCGACTCCAGCCCGAACCCCCCATGCAAGAACTTACAGCCGCTACCGTTCTTGCAGAACCCCCTAGCAAAGTACATGCACGGCCTCCACCCGAACCCGGACCAGCCATCATCCAACCCGGCTCCGCCACCGCCAAGGAAAGCATCACTCACTGAGCAACTCCTCCTGTGAAGATGGTGGTGGTGGGCATCTCCACAATTTCCTGAATCAGCCCAAGTGGGCCCACCTCCCCCGCCACTGCCGTAAGGGAACACGAAAGAATCACTACGCCCACTCGGGCTGATAATCGGATCCATGAAGTCCATGTTCTTTAGCGACGAATCGTCGAGGAGAGAAAGCTGATCTTGCACTTGCGAGCTGTTGTTAAACTCTTCGTCTGCACAAAAGGGCACCGAAAATGAAGGGCTGGGGGCTGAAGAAAACGACCCGGAACCCGAAACTGAGCCGCCGTTTACGACGGCTGCGTAAGACGGAGGCCGTGGGGAGAGGTGGCTGTGGCCACTAGGACTACTACGGTGGTCGGAAAACCCAGAGACTGACCACGGCGAGGAGGGAGAAGAAGGGTTTAGGTGAAACCCATTGTTGGGTATGATGATTCTGGGGGCGGATTGGTGAAACGGGTTCGGTCTGATGGGGTTCGAGGGTGTCGAGGGCAGTGCAGACGAGATGCTCGACGAAAGTCCCAAGTAAGTCTTGGCCTGGTTGATGAGGGAGACCAGGAGGGCTTCCGGCCCAAAGGCCAGCCTTATCATCTCCTTCTCGCCCTGGTCTTGTATCAGTATGTAACCCATGATTTTGGAAGCGTGCTCGGGATCCAGGCCTTGGATCCTTTGCAACACTATCTTCGTTGCCTCGTAGGTGTCCATGGTGGTGACACTCTGGTTTCCCACTCTGGAGAAACCCCTTTGAATTCTAGAGAGAGAGGGGAGAGAAGCAGAAATGCGTAGTTAGGGGTTTTAAATGGGGGGTAAAAAAACCTTTCGAGGGGTGGGTGGGGTGGGGTGCTGCTAGGGCGGTGTGCTTATTTCGGGAAATTATTACGAAGAGGTGACCAAGATTTAAACTTTGTTAAAAAAGGTAATGATGGGTTGGATTTGTATTATACAATGATTATAATGCGTATATGTAGGAAACAGAACACACTCTCTCTCTCTCTCTCTCTCTCTCTCTCCTCTGTATCTTTGCAAGTGAAACCAAATTTTCATTTTGGCCAAGCAGAGGAGGATGGGGAGTCAAATGGGTTTGATTCAAACTTGACTGAGGGGGCAGTGTGGGGAGAAGAAGATGGGGAAACAATTGCTTTGGTGGGAGTGATGCTGCTGCAGCAGGAGGTCTTAGAACTTAGAACCACAACTTTTGGTGGCAGTGCAAAACCTGCACTGCAGCAGCATTGGGGACAGTAGACAAGTTGCCTCTCTCTCTCTCTCTCTCTCTCTCTCTCTCTCTCTCTCGTCTTTTTTGAGTCTATCTGTCTGCTGTGGGGTTGTCCTTTTTACAAAATTTGGACAAAACAATGCTAAGTGGGATAGTGGAATCAAAGCTGCTTCTATAGGAAAATTTTCATGTGCCTTGTTTCTCATTATTTCTTTTACTCTTTTAGAAATAGGAATGGGGCATCTCTACCAAAAGGTTTTCAATAGTCAAAATAAACATAATTCTGGTACGCCCCTCTTATGATCAAACTTTTTTTTTAAACTTTCTCTGTATCCTTTGTTTAAGATTTTAAAATGATTAAATTTCTCTTCTAAAATGGTTAATCATTGTCATTAAAGTAATTTAAGTTTCATGCCTACCTCTTAATGTAATTCTCTCCTACTTTCAAGCCTCATTGTATTTGTATCTACTTATAATAACTCTTGAATTTCTCTCAACATTCTTTAATTTGTATCTTATTTATGATAATCATATAATTTGTGTTTGTACAGCATTTATAAAAGCCCAAAAACTTCAATCATGTAAAATATACATTCACATGTGAATTATTTATCTTTATCATGTTTCCCTCTTCTTTTTTTAAAGAACGTTGACCTTGCTTCATAAACAAAAATCTTTACGAATTAAGATGCTCTTCATGAATACTCCTTTATTTTCCTATGAAATAGTTTGTATTTCTACTTAATTATAATTCTAATTTTACCAGTTTAAAAATTGGCTATCTCTTAAAATTTTCTTTCAAAATCTTGGGAAAAAATGGGCCGTTCAAATATAATCTCATATATCTCACTGTTTAAAAAAAAGGTGAAATAGATCTCAAGATGTTGATATGTAAATAAAAATTTTTGAGTCTAGAAACTAAAGTATTGATGAAGGGTTAATTGATATTTATCCCTCAATATGGCACGTCGTTAGCACATTTACCCTTCAAAAAATTTAATTACAAAATCCTCCCGCTGCATATGTCAGGGATGGCACCCGCTTTCCGACCCCGCGGCATCCGTTGAGTCAAGAGGATTCTCGCTAGTTTCACTTAAATTACATGGGTGAATTTTGCAAGTTACTCACTCTCTCACATTACCACTCTCTCTCAATGTCAAGTTAGCAATAAGGCGTCTCAAGATCGCAAGGTTTTTTGAGTCCTCAAGTTCCTCATCAACAACGACTTTCTGTAATTGTACGTCAACTACCATTTCTGATGAAGATGCCATCGACGATTAACAATCATGGGAGGAGATTTTATGGTTGTACTATGCACATAGTACAAAATTATTTCCCAAATTTTTGAATAAAATCACTAAAAAATTTGGAGCAAAAAAAACTAGTACTTTGGGTCCTTCAAAAACTGCCATCCACATTGAAGGATAAATTTGTTAATTAGAGTTAAGTTGTTATTATTATTATTATTATTTGTCAATAAAAGACATAGCGGTGTTGTCCATTCCATAGGTAAGGAGAGGATTTGCTATTGAATTTCTTTAGAGGATAATTCTTCTAATATGTCATTTGTGGAGGATAAAAATATAATTAAATCATGAAGACGAAAAATCATGATAAAAATATAATTAAATCATGGACTAACTTGTATTGCATCTGAATTATCAGATGATAATGTATCCAAATGGCATAAGACAGCAGCCGCTAGCACCACCGTCCTGTAAAGGGGCTTACCTGCAGCTCCAGTTGGTTACCACCATTCTCTTGGTTTACTTGGTTTTTTTCAAACTCCATGGTCGGTGCTGATATATATATATATATATATATATATATATATATATATATATATATATATAACAACACTGAAACCTCAAGATCAAAAAGGAGGAAGCAAACAAAAAACATGCCGGAGGTTGGCGATCAAGTGTGCTTCGTTAGTTTACTGAGACTTGCGATGATGCTAAGACCCAAGCAGCTTAACCCAATTAACAAGATTGGATGGGATTCTGAATGTATAGTTGTACCAAATCTCAAGGGTGACCAAAGTAACTAGCCGCTTCTGCTTTGCCTTCAAACTGCATAAAGCTCAAAATAATATTTCTTGAAAATATTCTTAAACTTGCAATAAATTGAATTCTGTCATACGGACTGGAAGAAAAATTCCACGTATGTCTTGTTTGATGTATCCATATCGCAATTTGTGTACAACGTCGTTAGGACGTTATGTTGGAGGTAAAGTTTGAAGTATCACTAAAAGTATGTTTCTAGTTATTTTGTGAGTTTTTATACTCACGTCTTGGGTTTGACTAAAACAATTGGCTCATATTTAATGTGATGGGTATCTTCAAGCCGGTAATCGCACCCAATTTATGTCTGGGTTGTTGTCGATTCACTGGTCCACGATGAGGTTGGTTGCATTTTCTATCCAATTATAGTACTGAACTGAAACTCCCAACACAACACTGTGAAACCGAAAACACCATAGCCACTGACCGCAAAAAAAACCAACACTGACCGCAGCTACCATAGCCACTCTTCAATTAACCAACACCCTCGAACACCAAACCCACCACCATCACTCGTTTTTAAAACTGAAAAAAAAATGAAAAAAAGATTTCAAACCTTTTAAAGCTAGTGAAATACCATTGTTGGTTCTTGTCGAAGCCTATCAATCATCATTGAGATGGAGGTCCACCCTCTTACATCTTCCACTTAAGGAGGTTTGAAAAGAAAAGGGATTCGCCAGGTTGTGTGTTACTCGAACAAAGGTACTTGGATGGAGGCAGAGCCATGTGTTACTAGTAGTGGCGGTGGCGGTTCTGGGTTGTTGAGCAGAGGAGTTCAATAAAAGAAGCTCTCACGTGTAAAAAAGTGAAAGAATAGGAAAGAGGAAAATTAGAAAAGAAATAAACCAAAGTGAGAACCAATTGCTGCAAGCATACTACGACTTTGTCACTTAAGCTCCAACCACATCCTTCGCTATGCGAACACTTTTAATATACTTGTGCAAGTTGAGAAAAAAAGTACGAAACAAATGTAATCAATGTGAGTGGCGATGTGGTAGATGATTAAATACATGATTTGCTAAGTGTAATAACAATGTCATAATTGGCATTACTTCGAACATTTTTCAGGTAGCACATTTCCAATTTCATGTTCGATTGCATTTTTCTCAACTTGTCAACTTTTATTGATTTTCCATCTTTTAATCCATGAGAAAATTAAATATGTTTACGAGCCTTAATGATGTTGCTACGGCATTATCTTTTATAGTGGAGCTACAAGACTCACAAATATCCCTAAAAGGCCTTTTAGAGATAAATTACAGTCACTCGCTTGAGGATGTTTTTTGTACTGCTCTTGATTTCAATTCAAAAATTCTGAACAGACATCGAACTGGAGATCGTAGAGGTGGGCGATTGAGCTCATTGGTTAAAACTGCATTCGAGATGGTTTAAATTGCAGCATATATATATATATATTAGTAAAAATTATTATTAAATGAGCAAAACTTACTGCTGAAAAGGAAATTCGAACGAACAAACGTTGTAATTATAGAAAGCATAATCGCTTGGAAACTTATGTGTGGTTTTACTAGACTCACAAATTTGACACACCATTGATTATTTTGTAGTAATAATCTTTGCTCGTTTAATAGTAACAATTAAAATTACAATTTATTTCAAACCACTAAAATCGACAAGAGAAAAACAATTCAAGAGAAAGATAGAAAAAAGTACTCCACAAAAGAAGAAAAACTAGGTTCTCGATCAAGGTGCGAACTGGTGTGGCAAAATGACGTCGTTTTTGAAGTACGGATACCTTCAAGTGCAATTTCGGAATTACACAAGTGACGCAACACGCGTGGGTGACACTGGCCTTGACCGAGCGTGGCGTTTGGTACTCCCAACTGGCCATTTGCACAGTGCACGTTCACATTGCCCTTGATACTGATCACTGACAAAGTTCAACGACCGTACCCTCTTTGAGTGATGTAATTTAAGCTTTAGATCTTCCTACAAGAAATCCTGGGTGTTGTCCATGTGTTCATATACCACCGTTATTATCAATCGATCATCGATCAATATTAAAATAAAAAATGTCACTCACTCATTGATTCTCTGCTGTGACGGTAGTAATTGTTGTTAGTGAATTTTTTCTCGCCAAAATGCATTAAAAAAATGTTGTTAGCAATTCTAATATTTATATATTATCGTTAAGAGAGAGAGCACCAGTATTGATCTTTTGCTGTAGCTATAAGAAAACTTGGGTGGCGTTAATGAATTTTTATGGAGGAAATGCGTTCAAAATTGTTGTTAGCAATTTTAAAATTTATACAATCGTTAAGCGAGGGCACTGTTGTGGTTCGACATTATGACTGTATATGAACCGAGTTCAATTCGAATAGAGGTATGTTCAAACTCGTTTATTTAATTTCAGGTCATGTTCGTGTTCGTTTAATCTTCAAAATTTTGTTTGGACTCGTTCGCGGTTCGTTTAACAAAACTCGTTCGCGGTTCGTTTAACAAAACTCGTGTTGGACTCGAGTTTGTTCTTTTATTTGTACAAACCAAACTCGAACTTGAAAATTTTGTATTCTCGTTCAAAACAACTACTTTAAACCAAAACTACACCTTATTTGATCCAATTATCTGAGTGATTTTAAGTTTAAACTTATTAATACTATAATTAAGTTATACGGCTTTTGAGTTTTGAACATATTATAATTAAGTTGTTATCCAGACGAGCTGTTCACGAACACATTCGTGAACACTTTGAAATATTCATACTCGGCTCGTTTAATAAACGAGTTCTAATATTTTGTTCATGTTTGATTCGTATATTATACAAAAAAAAAAAAACATGAACGAGATCTTTAGAAAACGAATTAGCCCATGAACAATTTAATTCATTTACAGCTCGATTCGACACTTTTCGAACTTATAATTTGTATCAATGTATTACATTTTAAGTTATCTCGATTAATAGGTAATAAATGAATAATCATGTCATTTAACGTGTTAGCTACTTTTCTATCACCTTCTCACTACTGTCTCCGCATATATGGCAAGTTATCAGTTGATTATAATTTTAGATCTGCTAACTTTTTCTCAACAAGGCCTACACATTGTGTTCATTTTCTCGTTATCAAAATTGAATCGAAAAGTGTTTCTATATTTAGCTTGGATGATGAATGAATGGCGAGAGGTATATATCTTACGCAACGCGGGGCATTATCCTTCTTATGCTATTATGCATGAATGTTTTCAATATTTGGTATTATACTGCACACCACGTATCACATGTCCCTACAACTGCTTATACACATGTATATATGCATGTATTGTGTATAACTATCCAGTTAACCATATATTATTTGGAACTGTGAAACTATTAGAAATGTATATATACACTTTCCACTGATACAAAATAAATAGTTCATGTGTCGATAGATCGACCAGAAGAAGACCGAATAAGCATTTTACAATAATTTTTATGGGTTCTTTTAGAAAACTTGGTCGTACATCTTACTTGCAAAAAAAATTTAAATAAAATCTTCATATTATTTTGAACCGCGTGACCTGAGTTTGGTCATGACCTTAAAAGGTTAATGGATTTATTTGTGTTGTTTCAAGGAAAAGATAGCATTAAAAAACAAAAAAGAAGTAGAAGAAGTGGTATGAAGGTGGTTTTGAGAGGTGGAGAGCAACAGCTTGCCTAAGCTATTACAATTAGCGCAAAGTTTCAAAATGTAGTAGAACATTAACGCAGAGCATTTGTTGATTTTTCTAAATTTTTCTTCTCGTATTGTTCTTGTGTTTATTTAAATCCAGCGATTGTCAGTTGATGTTATAGTTTTGTAATTTTATGTACTATTTAGCATTTTTAAAAAGTAATTTCGCTATTCAGTGTAACTAAGAAGACAAAAATTTCAAGTCATAAAAATAAGTCTTCAAGTTTATTTAAAGAAAATATTATTGGGAGAAGTCTGGGCAAGACATTACGTCCAATCGCGATTAATTGACTTCGAAACCTACCAAAGTAAGAATTCATGCAAATGTAAAAATAAAATTAACGTTTTTTTTCACATATATGAATGAACATATATTCCCTCTTACAGCTAATTATACCATCCAATTTTTTTTAAAAAAAGCTGTTAATTACAACATAAGATATTAGAGGCTATAATTATATACAACGAAACATAAACGATTCTACAGAAATTATCAACTACTATTGGACAATTTGTACTTGGAAAAATTTACTTATAAGAAGATTGACGGAAAACAAAAGCGTACATAGTGACATTTAAATGACACCACCGAAGCCGCCATAGCAGCTTGCGGTAATTTTTTGTTACGGGCCCGATAGATAACGCTGTGCAGGGATCCGTTGGATCGTACAAAGTAGGTGAAATGGAGGGTCCAGATTTGGCGTGTCGATGCACCCGAAGAATAGGGGAGGATATCTGTGAGTCAAAATTTGGTCAAAACTCGGTCCAAAAATCTACCCCGTGCCACTTGCCCAGTTTCTTCGTCCAAAGGAATCAGTGAGAGCAAGAAAGTAAGGAGTGAAATTGTCCTTTTTTGATTGAAAAGGAAAACTCCCTGCCTGCACACTAATTTCTGGTCTCTGTCACATAAAGTCCCACCAACTTTTCTTGGAGCTGCCTTACTTCATCATTTTCTGTTTCTTTTTTTTTTTTTATCTTTTTGACAAGGCAGGTTATTTTCGAATTGATTTTAGAATGGATCGCGACTAAATTCATTTTTGAACGATCTAGATAATGTACTTTCACATCGGTTGGTTGCCGCATTTAGAGGAATGTTTTTTTTAGAAGGTACTGGTCCCAAGGTTTGAACCTAAACAACTAAGAAAAATATCAATCTCCATGACCATCGTTAGAGCCTACTGAGGTACATCTTTTGGCATCTAACTAAAACGGAGTTTTTCATCTTTTGGCTAAAGTTCAATGAGCTTTTGAAGTTTGCGTCTATTTATTTCCATTTTTTTGTGGCCTTTTACTTATTTTTTTGATTTTGGTCAATGAAAAGATTTTGGATGCAATTCAATTGTAGAAAGAGCCTACAATCTATAATGTGGTGATAAATAATGCACCAAATGTAGGGCAGATCTAAGAAGTCTAATAGGAGGGACTAAGAAGTTATAAAAGAAAATGATGGCTAATATAAAAAAAATTTGGAAGGTTTAAGTTCATGTTTTCCAAAAACATTAAATTTGAAAGTACTTTATCAAGGTTCCAAAAAACAAGAAAAACAGAACAAACGTTACTTTTCTAATATGTATGAATCGATGGTAAAGATGAATTCGACTTTCTTTTATAGTAACAAAAGTCATAAATGTCTCAAAAATATATTTCTTAGTGTGCACAACCAAAGAATTCATGAGAAAATCATCATTCATCTTATAGCTAGCGTCACTATTGAGTACGTAAATACAAAATAGATTATTCAATTTGGCTACTAATCATTTTATTTTATTATCCATAGTGAATTATTTAACTTGTTTATGTTCGGCAATAACTAATTACTAATCTTGCATCAAATAAGCTTGTCTTTACTGTAAAATATGTGTTACTATTGTTATTGTGAATTGTGTGAGGACAATAGCAACCTATAAGATAACTAAAAAAAAGGGAGAATTAGCCTTGATCTACTCGTGTTTCTTGGCAATCTGGAGAATTAAAATTTGTAATTTAGAAGAATGAAGATGGAATAGATAAATGAGAAAAATATTGATTATGACTGTCGGTGACACAAAAAGTTAAAAATACAACAAAATAAAATCTTAATACTTTAATGTTTATATAGTGGCATTATTATAAATATTTTAAATATGAACACTCATTATTCAAAATACTTTTAAAAAGAGATAATTACAGCAGTGTCCCTGAGGTTAGGATAAAATTATAGTCAATGACACTAAGTTTCAAAATGTAACAACCAAAAACGTTAAAAAAGTAACACTTGAATCCATCCGTTAGGGTTCCGTCCAAAAAGTGTAATTTTTTTATGATGTCATCATTACGTATTTTAAAAATGACAATACTGTCCTTGTACAGTATATATTGAATAATTTTTATAATTTTCAAATTAGGATATCAATCCTTAATTTTTTAAAATTAGGGTTTTGAAAACCTAATTTAAAAATTAGGATTTCAATACCCTCCTGATTTGAAAATTAAGATTTTGAAACCTTAATTTGGCCAGAATGTCACCGAAGAAGTGGTTATATGAAAGGTTAAGGTAACTGAGGCTTGGAAGTAGTATAACAACGGTTGGGCAGGAGAAAGAACTTGGAGATTGGTGATGGTGAGAATCGCGATTGGTGATGGTGAGAATTGAGCCAGTAAAAGCGTTGGAGTGGAGGCTTAGTCGGTGCTACTCGCGATTGGTCTGTTTCTTGTGCTTTTCTGCCTGATCTGCCGGCGTCTTCTTCCTCTTTCGATGGGACTCTATGTTAGCAGATGCGTGCAGAATTTGAATATTACAGAGAAGAATGAGCTGAAACTGGAGCTTTACGTTTTGTAGACCAGAGATAAAGTAGGCCCACGTCAATAGTCACCGGTTCTTTTCCCCGGCAAGCGAAGCTCGAGGCCGACGGGGTGGAGGACTTCCAGTCGGATGGAGGAATTTCAATCGAACAATGCTCCGAGTGAGTCACTGAGGCTAGCCTGAAGGAGGTCAAAGGTTGGATTTCAGTCAAAGTTGTAAGGGCGTGCGACAAGGTGGTGGTGGAGGAATAGAACGTGATGGTGAGCACCCCCCCCCCCCACCCCAAGGTTTGATTTTCTATTTTAGATGAAATAATGGCATTGAAAAAAAATAAATAAGATTCCAATTTAGGGGTAATAAAGTCTTTTCATTAAAGCCGTTAGGTTTTTTAAGATTTCGTTTGGTCAACGGATATAAATGTAATTTATCCAAATTAATGGACACGCTTGTAATTTCATCCTAACCTCAAGGACACTACTAAAATTATCCCTAAAAATTCCAAAATTTCCGCCCTTAGGCAAATACGCTTAATGACTTTTAATCAGTCAGTTAGAAAAGTGTAGATCAAAATTGTCGTTAAAAAATCTATAAAAATATTATGAAGAATAATTAGTAACAATTAATAGCTCAGTACGAGAGGTTGAAGGCTAGTCCTATGACTCTCACTAGAGTTTCCCAAATTATAATAAATCATCTTATATATAAAGTAAGTCTGGTCATGGCTTATATGGATACTCTCTTAACTCGCAGCATGAACTTTCTTATTTTGATTTTATGTGTTCTCTCCGTCTCTTTTATTCAAATTTGATTTGAATTTCTTTTGTCTTTTGAAATTCAACTAATTTATCAGATTTTACATTTATCTCTAATCTATGTCAACATGTCCCAATTGAAATTTTTTACTTGTATCTTTGTAATTCCATTAAATTCTAAGATTTTGTCAAAACTAATTCTCTACATGTTCTCTTTAATCTTAAATCTTTTTAATTGCTTAGACAAATCCAATGTTCTCCGTCAGTTTTTCTCTCTAACTAATGTAATATCTCTCATTTATTTTCATTGTAAGTTTCTATCTATAGTTTACTCTCCCGTTTTATTTTCAATCATTCGTTATATACCTTTTTTCTTTTTTGGTGGTCTTAAATAATAAAAAAACTCAACACGCATGTTTTTATTGATAGTATTATCACTATTATTGTTATTAGTTGGAAGAGACTGTTTTTATCATTTCATATCTTATTTTTCATTTTCATTTGTTGCTAAAAGTTAAGAATTATTACTTAAGTTTATTTTTAACGACGAATATTGATAAGAAAACTCATACACTTGGTAAAAATAAAATTTTTATTATTCTTTTGTCACTACTAATCTTGTTATCGTTATTAGGCGTAAAAGTATGAAATCTCCCAATTAATACTTTGACAATTGATACTCCTGTGTGCGATCCAAGGAATCAAAACTAGTTTCTATTAAAGTTGAAAATAAGAGAATATTGTTCAATCACCGATTACTTGAATACTCTCTTATCTTGTCATGTAGACTTCTTTAATTTGACTTATTAAAAATATTTTGAATTTAACTGCTCACTTTTCTAATTATCATTTGATTTTTTCTCTCTTTCTCACTCTTATTCAATTTGATTTAAATTTCTTTTTATCATTTGAAATTTAACCAATTAAATAGATTTACATTTCTATTTTTCATGTCAACATGTCCCAAAAAAAATTTATTAACATATTTTACAATTCCATCAATGCCTAATATTTTGCCAAAATTAATTATCTATTTCCTTTAATCTTAAATTTTCTTATTGTTTAGAAAAACTCAATATTCTCTATCAAATTTCTCTCTAACTAACATAATCTCCATTTTCATTTTCAATCATTTTTAATATTTTTATTCTTTTCTTGGTGTTTGGTAATACAGACCTTAACACACTGATTATCGTTTGTATTATTACGGAGGTAATTGTTAGTGGTTCGGACAAGTTCATTTTTAACGAAAAAAATTAGTAAGAAAACTCAAATAACAAGGTGAAATTAACTTTTATATTATTTTGCTGTCATTAACAAATTTGTTGTTGCTATTAGGCATATCAGTACGAAGTTTTTCAATTAGTACTTTAACAATTGTTGTTTTCGTGTAAAACATATGGAATTATTATTAATAATAATTTAGAAAAAGCAATCTCTATCCACCTTGCGGCTGCAATGAAGTAAACGTCGTTTGTGAAGTGCATGTGCTGCTAGAGTGTGTTTGGATATAGGATTTGAACTGAAAATTTGACTTTTATAGAATATTTATAAATTACTTGAACAAAATATCTTATCTGGATAGTTCAAAAGGAAATTTTTGAAATTTCAGAGTGATTTAAACTGTGGATTTGGGGTCACCAAATCCACAGTTCAAATCACTAGTTTGAACTAGTTATTTGTCAAATCCACTCCAATTAGTAATTTACAAACCCACGATAACTAGTTTCCTATTTTTTAAGAATCTTGTCTCCCACCTTTTTTAACAACCTTTTACTTTCTTTCTTCAAAACAAGATATTTCAAAATGATAGAATTGGTAAATCAAGGGATTTCGAAATGAGGACATTTAAAAATACCCAGTATTTCAAAATTCCATATCCCAACACAACCTAAGAGTACATTTGGATGTGAAATTTTGAAACAGTAAGTAGTTTCAAATTCTCTCATTTACAAATCAGATCATTACAAAATATTATGTTTGGAATTTTTTTATTATTCTATGAATGATTACTGACTATTTGTAAATTCCCCGTTGAGTATTAGTGCATTCAAGACTTTCTTAAAACAAAAAGATATAAGCTGTCAAAAGGGTGGGGAGCAGATATCATAGAAAGTAAGATAAGTTACGCGATGATTTTATAAATTACCTCTTTGAAGGAATTTGGCAAAACTAATCCAGAATAGTTATTTATACTGTAGATTTGGAGGCCCCAAATTCACAGTTCAAACCCTCCAAGAATTTCGAATTTAAGAGATTCTATTCAAGAAATTTCTAAATCCTAAAAAGTAAAATTTTCAGTTCAAACTTCGCATCAAAACACGCTCCTAAAGTAAAATTTTCATATGAGAACTAATTATTTAGTGACAAAAGATTGTTGTGGATCTAGAATTCTCAAACGCAAAAACTCGAGCTTTCCGTCCTTTCAGATTTTAATTTGTCAGGAAAAAACATCACTAAAACACACATCCATTGTCGTATACCCTCAATAACGAATTTTGCACTTAACTTTTAATTTTGTCACTAAAGCTTGTAATTCAATAGTGGATATTTTTAATTGCCATGTCTGCTTTCAAGCTAGTATCCTTAAGAGTCAAGTTAGAGCCCTTTTGTAACCACTTCTAACTGATAAGTTATAAATTTCACATCAGAAAATAAC
The DNA here is from genome assembly GCA_033070095.1 of Escallonia herrerae. Taxonomy (NCBI): domain Eukaryota; kingdom Viridiplantae; phylum Streptophyta; class Magnoliopsida; order Escalloniales; family Escalloniaceae; genus Escallonia; species Escallonia herrerae. The sequence continues at coordinate 106,557 of JAVXUP010000382.1, read as the reverse complement.
AACTAATACTTCAATATATAAATCTTATTGTATATTCACAAACATCCAATTAGTTTTGAGTTGGATGCTTTCATACTAATACATGCAATCGTTTCTGAGCCAATACCTAGTAGCAACCGAGCTAACTTAATTAATTCCTATTTATGTCTGCGGCTATCCGAGTCGTAATAAGATGATTACAACTGTTTATAAAACGATAACTAATGGCCTCTTAATATTTTTTGAGCATTTTATTTATTGATTCTAAAAAAAATGCTAGTAAGAACTGTCGCTAGAACTGTTAACAAAAGTACCTCTAATTATATAAAAAGTCATTAATTGTCACCATATAAAAAGCTACACGTATATTTTTATCACTCGGATTGGAAGCAAAAATTATCAATCCCACATGTCTTGCTCTTAGAAAAGGCAAAAAAAAAAAAAAAGGAAAAAAAAAAGAAAAAACCAAAGAAGAAGCCTTGTCCACTGTCTTGGCTGCAATTGAGAACGAGTCCTTGGACAATTTTCAACCGTCCATCAGATAAAGATGGTGTGATGTACCACATAATGGTTTGAATCATTGCAAGTGTAAGATGTGATTCAATAAAAAATAATACCTCATGGCCCATGCCAGTGCAGTCAAGAAGCAACCGTAGAAACAGTAAAATCAACTGCTAGTAATACTGTATAATGTCGGTTCATTATTATGGTTAGGACCATTAAAAAATGCTAAACTTGTATGAGACTGATGTGATTGTAGGAGAGTTAAAAAAAAAAAACACCGAGTTATTTCATGATATTCCTCCGAGGGTCCCAAATCAACATGGAATATCCAAGTGTTTTCTACTTGTATTGAACTCATACAAGCAACGTTCACTTCGTGAATTGTGAGAGCAAAGATTTCAGTCACATTGATTGATCGATCGCTCGCTCAAAAAATACAAATACGATGGAAGTACTGTGAACTTGTTGGGATGATGAAATCAAGAGACCTCTCTTGCAGGGGCAAAAGAAACCCTAAAGCTACTACAAAAGTGTAGAAATCTACTTACGGTGCATCATTTAACTGAGTATATAATCCAAAAGCATGTTTCAAGCAAAAATAAGACCATTTGTATACACAACTTATTTTTGGTCAATTTGAAATTCTCTAATACGATGGAATAATATTTATTGACAATCTTATACGGACATTTCACTATGTCTCTAAAGCATTTTCATTGTTCTTGTTTTTGCATTTGTCCAAAGGAAGCTTTCTTTGTGTAATATTTTCTTCTCTTCTTGAGTAAATTGAACTTACTTTTTGAGGATACTTTTCACTACTTTTTGTAGCCATTGAACTACATTCACTTATTTTGCAACCAAAACATATCGAAAGCCAGTATCCAATTAACACAAGTATCTTCATAACTTTTTGAAAAAGAACATATACCTAATTAAAGTTTGTTATTATTGTACTCACAAAATGGTATCGGACAAAATTATATATGTTTTCATCGCTTTCGATACGACGTACACCGTTATTCTCGAAAAGGTGTATATCATATCTGAACATCAATTCGTATCTCCATGTTGATGTTCCTCTAAAGCTGCTCCCCAAGTTTTGAATGGTGTTACCCTTTTATCTAAATAAAGTTCTTTAATTTGACTCAAACCCAAAAGTCTGAATGGTGTGACCCCGTAAATTGTGGAGCTATTTCTAAAAACAAAAGTTTCGTGTATCATTTCTCACTTTGTTTTGTCTAGGAGGGCCATTTTTGGTGTCAATTCATCACACCCCCACATTTCATGCACAAAATAACCTTTTTCTCATTATGGTTCTTGTTCTGCTTGATCTCATTGCACAATGGATCTTTTCTGCATCATATCCATACGAGGAGCCACACCAATCATAGAATAACAGTAACGCAATATAATACCTTTACGAGTTCCCTTGCTTGTGAGTTGTAACCAACCCAATGTACCACAATGATTGACTAACCATAATATTGTTGCTATGAAAACTATAATTTACTACTATATGCAGTCTCCATTAGCAAATTGACAATAGACAGAAGGGTAAATCTTAGATTTGGTCCTTTAAGTTTGTAGGACGTTTTAAATGGTCCCTCATCTTTGAAAAGTTCCGTTAACTCCTACAATCTTAGCTATGTCTACAACATGGTCACCATCCTCTTTGTTTGGTTTGTGTGAGCTGTAAAGGTGTAAAATAAAAGCCAAGAACTGAAACAAAACATAAACCAAATACGAGACGCACATAAAAGAATATCACTTTTTCAGTTGTTAACAACAACACATTTGTTTGTGAATATTAACTTTCTCCCATCAAGGTTTTGAGTTATTTCAAATATTCTTAGTACACATTTTGGATCCATTGTGATGATTTTCCGTGTTCACCCCTAATTAAACCATCAAATGAATTGATTTAACAGAGAGTTAACCGCTTAATGACTTACCGTAAAGGACAAGTGGAGAACATTTTAAGCATGCAGAACCACTTAGAACATATTTGTGCAAAGTTACAAGGGCCAAAACTGAAATTTACACTGGAAATAAAAGAACAAAAATGATAAACAAATTAAGTAAGTGAGAAACAATGATTAACTTGGATGATAAAGATAAACAATTAGGCTTGATGTGGACCTCTATGAGTGGAGAGCCACGCTCTTTGACTACCTTCTGCTTAGACCAGATTTTAAATGAATAAATTGCCTTTCTTAAGATGCCTTCGACCAATGATTATGTGGTGCTTTGCCACCAATCTAGTTTGGTTGTTGGAGTCGAGACTTTTGAAAATTTGCAGCCTGAAAAGCGTTACCGGTGATTTTTTAACTGCAAAAGGCAACACATTCCTCGCGACACAAAAGCGTCACTAAATCCCCAACTTTGCCCGTGCAGCCATGCTGGAAATTCTTATGGCAAGTGTTGAAGAAAGCTCGTTTGCATGTTCTAACGGACCTCCAAGCCGTTGCATGTAACGTCTTCTTCCAAGGACCGTTCATTCGAACATGAGCGGGCAAACGATGGCATTAGGAAAAGTCCGGGTTGCCCTTTAACTCCGCCCCACCTTGATGCCATTCATTGAATGAACGGTCCTTGGAAGCCTTTCACTTGTGAATCAAGGCATTCACCATCCTCAACTTCACGCCTTTAGAGTCATTAGCATATGTAAGACATGACAATCCAAAATCTTGCTCCAGTCATTTCTTCCTCAGCCAGCGTTCAGCCACTGCCTCAAGAGTGTTCCTAAAGGAAACTGTTACGAGGATGGGTGACCAGATGGAAAGCGCTACCAATGGATACATCGTGATCCGACCCTCCATCTTGCCCAAGGATATCCTACGAGCATATAACACGAACGGAGAAACAACTATATCAGCAGAAATTGCAATAATTTATTAGATTCTCAAATATAGTGCAAGAATATTACTTTGTCCAGAGTACATGGCAGGAGAAAGAAGAGCCCCTAGAAGATACATTTATCAGCATTGTTAGAACTGCATAACTCGTACACAGCCAGCTTTCACATTATTTTACTTCAAACAGAGGCAATCTGGTACAACATAAATTTCAACCACAGTAGTTAAATCTGCAAAGAACTTGCATACTTGGTACCTAGGAAGAGCCTCTGAATGCCAGCATGGCATTTTTTGTGACCTCTGCATCCTCATGGTTCATTAATTTCATGATGCTCCCCTTGGATTTTCAGATATGTCACCATGATCCGGCCAGCAGGATGGTACGGAATGAACTGTGAGAGATCAAAACAAGCAACGACCAGCGCCCTTAGATCATCCGACTTGTCTGGTATTGCAATGAGGACCCTTAAAACCTACGGAAACCATTGTCCATGGCAAAAATATTGTCTTGAAGTCGACTTAGAAGGAAATGATCAAGCACAAGAAGGAACTGAAGACTCCAGGGAACCAGCAAGTCAAAAGCATTACTCACCCAGTCCCTCAAACAAAGGCTAAAATTTAAACCATCTTAACTCATTGTGGTTTTCAGTTTCCTCACCTTTATCAACGTAACAAGGGTATAAACACCATTTGGGTGATTTTAAAATCTAGTCCCTTTCTCAGGAAAGATACCAAAAAGTGAAAGGAGGTCCCTTTTAAAGAGGCAGAGGGAGAATTAATAGTAGGCGATATGGGTCTGGGTGAAGAACTGCCATCTGATTCCTTCTAAAGGTCGTTGAGCAAGAGCTTTGCACCAGTAGTTATGCCTTTTTTCATAGGGCCGTCGAACTTGAGAATGTTCATGGTTTGACTGAAGATGCAGTTGTCCACAATGTGGGTGGTCAAATTGGATTATAGAAGTCATCTCTAAATAAGTGGGAGAAACCTTTAATGAGTTGAGTATGGTTGGGTCTCGCTTATAAGTTCCCATGTGCAAAGCTTTCAGCCACCCAGTTACAATCTTTTGCAGCAAGATCAGTGGATAAGCTATGTAACATGTGTTCCAACGATGACACTGTAGGGAACTAAGACACATTTTTAACCTGGGATCCATAAAAGTTCTAGAACACACCAGAAACCCTTAGGTCATCTCTAAGAATTGAAATCTGATGGTCGAAGGGAGCCTACATCTCATCTCCTCTTCGTTCTTCAACTACGACTAGGTTGGTATTTCCTATGTCCAAAACATTGGCACACATTGCAAAACAGTCGTTATTCATCTCTAACTTTTTATCACGATGCATTCCACCAAATCAACCCCCGGACAGACTGAAAGCGTCTAATGAACAATAGAACAACATAACGCATATCGCATCATGATTTTCATTATTACATAATAGATCTTCAGAAAAGGTATTCAATAGATTTCATATGCAATAAGGGTATCCAATTTCAATTGCAGTAGGATATGCCGGTCTATTGACAGGTTCAACACCCTGGACTTTTGCCTATCAACAACCTAAAGCATGCTTTTGATAAATTCTGTAGAATGCGGGGTGGTTGCTTCATACAAGTACGAGACACGAGATAAAAGGATCAACTATTAGAAAAGCACTTTTCTTACATATAAGTTTACTAGAAATTCATCCAAGGATAAGGGTTGCAATCATTCGTCATTACATCATACACACGCTAATCAAAGCGGCTGAGTTTCTTGTAGCCATTTATATGCAGGACTATTACTAACATTACAATCATTTACGACATGCATAAATATTTTAGGTTTCTCAATAGTTGTAATTTGTGCATTATGAAACACTATTGACTTCGTCACTGTCCAACCAGTTAAGCCAACAATTAACCAGTGACCCATTGACTCAGTACACTAATTGCTTTCATCGCTGAGCTTACCAACCATGTAATATGCCCTCATTAGCCTCCAATACTATTTTATTAAATATCTTTTAGTGGCTCAGGTTTTCCGTACACACATATTAAGTTAGAGAGAAAACAGAAGCTAGGAAACAGTAGTTACAAAGTATATACATGCAAGTGATCTGCTAACTTATCTATTGTAGCATCAATATATGAATCTGGGTGGAGGATGACCACCTGGGTTTTTCAAAAGTTAGTTCCAAAGTAGATCACTTTTGGGCAGTTGAAGTCAATGATCAGTTTACTCTCCATAGCAGAAACAATTGCTTGAGGGCTCAAGTTATACCTCAAAATTCATGTCTTCAAAGTTTGTAACGCTCTCAGACCAAAATGTTGGATCTTTGTGCATAGGTGATCGCTCAAAATGGCCGCTATTAGCTTCCTGCTTATACTTCTCAAAAGAACTTAATTTCTTAATGTTAACTTTCAGTTCTTTTTCTAGTTGATTTAGAACCTTCAATAGATCCTCTGAAGAACAGCCAAAATAAAAATTAAGAGGGATCAAGAAAAACACATAACTAAGTGTAGGGATCTAGATAACAGCCAAAGAGGCCACGGTGCAAGTAGCCTCTTCCAGATTCGACGGGCCACACAAAACCCAGATTATATCAAACAGGCTTAGAGGAATTAGAGGCTGCATCAAGTTTGAGTTAGGAAATCTCTGATCAGACTTCCATTTTTGTGGACTAATGCATTATCGAAGGCAGTACAGAAGAAGGTGATTATCAGATAAACTGTAATTAGCATGCCTATAAGCTAAGCCCAGGCGTACCCAAGCTCATATGCCGCAGAAACACACACCTATCTACTGCTTAAGGGGCACCCAAAAGTCTCCATGTCAATGAGTCGGGTTTCACACTAATTTGAGGAGCAAATATCAGGACACTAGTAAGTATGCTTCAAATTTCTGTGCATACTAAAGACTAAGTTGGAATTAGGGTTTAGCCTACAAAGGGTTTTATTAGACGATAAGGAAAGAGACTCCCAACAAAACAGGTGTATTGCTTTGATATGATTCCCTTCTTGTTATAAGTTGCATAACCTGAACACAGGCTGGGGGAACCATATCACAAGTCGAGACGTATAACTACCAAAGTACTCTATATAATCATCACAATTAATCAACTTGGAAATACTATCTGCTGGAGGAATAAGCACCTTTGCTGTACCACATAGAAGATAATAAAATCCACAGGGCGTGCCCCCTATTTGACTATTCACAAGCTTTGAGAAAATAAAGATCCTTTCTTTCCTATTCCTTCTTTTTGTTCTCTCATGGGGAGGGAAGGAGGATATATAAGGTCATTACTTTGATGGGCGCCCTTACCACTAGATTGAATTATGAAAAAAAAAGAAAAAAGAATGCAGTCGTTGTTTCTGTAGAACCTGCTCTAAGCCATCATTTAGTCACTTGCAATAGTTTTATGCAGATCAAGGTGTCTCTAACAAATACACAAATCAGAGATTTAAGAAAGATCCATACCTCGAAGACAGTTCATAAGTATCTTCATTTGCAAGAGACTTGTCGTGGATTAATCTGGTTCTTTTTGGATTTGCTGCCAAGGCAATGAATAAGAGCTCAGTTACCTAACACATAAACAGAAAGCTGAAAGCTGAAATCCCTTTATCCTGGTTTACCTGTAAGCATTTCATCAATTAAAGCCGGCACATATTTCACGTTGTCTTCCTTGGATATGTCAGAAAGAATGATAACAAATACACGAACATAGGGTGGAGTTGGCTTATCCTGTAACAGTGCCTTGCATCACTTGAATTTTAACCAAAACAACTATTTTTATTCTAATTGAATATATGGTAGGATTAAATGAAACCATCTAACTTGCCTAATATGAAAGATGGGATGACACCTCAAAAGATATGAATGAAGAAGAATAGGAAATATTATTAAAGTAGAAAAATAGGAAAGTTTAAGCAAAGGAAACTGATCAGACACATGAAAGGGTTCATAATGAGATATCACAATATACTCTACGTGTAAATTACAGAGTATTCACTATCCAAGGGGAAAATGAGAACCAATAAAAGCACCTATTACCTCAATTCTACTGGAACTTGCTTAAAAACTCTTCACCCAAACATATCATAACATTCAACAAGAAGCTACATACTGCTATTACCAACATAATGCCTGCACGTCTATCAGTTAATGAAGTAGATACCTGAAGATGCTATCCATTTGCGAAAACTGAAATTAAATGAAGTAATAATCGGCGTCACACAATGTTCATTAGTTATAGTTTAGTTTATGCTTATTGAAATATCCTTGTATTTGTAAAGAGGTAAGAGAAGTAGATAAATAGGAACACGGGGATCACGGTTCACTAAGGAAGAGAAAAAAGAGAGATTACATCATCCAGAAACTGCCCTCTGTAACTTTCAGACTTTTATCATAACGCTTCAACAGTTGAAGGCCTGTTTCTGTAATCAGCTCCGTTGTCATGTAGGTCTCCCATGGGATATCCCTCTTCAAAACCTTAAACATAGACAAGATTATAAGGTCATTACTTCGATAAGCGCCTTAATTCATGGTAGGATGGCATGTCAGGTTGCAAAAAATAAAAAAATGCACAATGTCAGCATTTCCGGGAGGATTACGACTTGAGAGAATGTTGCCACAACAGCACAAGTGTGTAGGTGGGCTACCAATGGCATCAGTATGGCGGGATGCCAGGTCAAATAAAAAAATTCCTAATTTACTTTGGGGCAACAGATACATCCACCACGGGAAAGGATGTTGCAGCAACTTGAATTGAGTAGCGTGCATTGCTGAGGCAACATCGTGGAGGCAAGCCTCGTCATGCCACTCGCACAAGATGGACATCACAAGCCTTCAAAACTGAAGCGCAAACTCGATTTGCCACTAGCCAAGAGAAAAAGCCATTGCTTTAGAAGCTAGTTATACTCCCTCCTTTCCGTTATGCTTTCCGCATTTGAATTTTTGCAAATTTGCAGTATAGATCAACCAAACGATATTTATATAACCTATCAATTGCTATTTTGAGTATGATTCGATCTTTTCACGGTACATAATCTACGTCAGGAACTCGCGAAGATCAAATGGAACGCGTGCATGCAGTATCTATTACTCATGTACAGTAATAGACATGCAAGAGATTGAGCTTGACATTAGCAAGGGGGCAAATATTAAAGCTGAAGCAGCTAAATCAACTGTGGAAGTTAAATCATCTGCATTTTCTCAATTTCAGGTAACAAATCAAGAACAAAAAATGCTTGAAATCGTCAAATAGTACCTGCTCGGTGTCTAGCTCGGCCTGATCCACCGGCATTGCGCATCTGGAGACCTACTCCACTCTTCTTCTGTCCAAAACGAAGAAGAGCATTGAACTGGAACGGTATATATACAGAGGCTCCATCTGATCCTGTCAATGCTTTTCTTTGCACAACCTTTGACAAAATCGTCGCTGGAAGTGTTCTAGTGGCAAAAGTTACAGCTATGTTTGGATATCCTTCTTGTTGATTTTGGCTTTTCGTTGATTTTAGTGTTGTGTTGTCAAAACAATTAGTATTTCGTATGCTATTCATTTTCAAAGGATTTTTATCCTTTTGATTTAATTGTTCAGTTTGTCGCTGAAAAAACATATCTATTATTGAAGTATAATTTTAGCTGTAAAAATGAAAAAGCAATAAAGAGAAGAACCTCACTGGCTTTGAATTATATTTCTAAGAAAACGGATTTTACAATGCGGTTAAAAGATTTATTGCAAAATGATACCCATATATTTTCTTTATATTTTTCTTCTTCCAAAAATATATATTCCAAACAAAGTAGGAAGACGTAGTGACATGAAAAGGCTAATTAAAGGTAATTAACTATCTATTGCCGGAAAGGAATCTCTTGTAGCAATGAAAGTTAACCTCTTTGGTTGCTAAACCCGCAAACACAGCCTTTGGCATTAGCTGCTTGGAGTTGGAAGAATGTGCAAGTAGTTATTAAAGGAAAAGTGTGTACAACCGCTCCACGCCAACATAAACCGGCAATGAGCTTAGCTAATGTAACGTTGAAACGTTGAAATCACGTATAGTTTTGAATTTTTGTTTAAAAAAATTTTAAAATTAAAATTAATTTAATTTTTTTAAAAATAAAAGAGTGTTTGATTATCGAATTTTTATTTTGAGTTTTTTCTTTTAAGTGTTTAATCACCAAAATTTTTATTTTGAATTTTTTCTTTGATGATAATTTGCGGTGGCTGTGGTGGTGGCCGGCGGTGACAACGGTGGTCGGGGGAGGTGGACGGCGGTGGTCACGTGAGGTGGCCGGTGGCAAGCCGACGACTATAGGCGGTCTGCAGTGGCCGGCGACAGGCGGTGGCTGTGGAGGTGGGAGGGTGGTGGCGGCTTCAAAATAAAAACCAAAACTCTTAAATAAGAGTTTTAAAAAACAATCCAATTTAAAAAAAAAAAAAACGAAAAATTGTGTGTCAAACGCGTTTTTTCCTCTAGTTTACAAAACGAAAACGTTTTCAAATAGAGCCCAAGTTTACAGCTTAATTGTACTGCAAAGTTAACAAAGTGCAATTAAAGCATGAATACACCCTAAAAAGGTTTGAATTTAACAAAAAAATATGTAAGATCAAAAGTAGTAAAACTTTTCAACAACGTAATTGTGTATGGATAATTTTGGCAATACTTTGGTTCCCCACTTGAAACCTGTATGTGGGTGTGGGAGTGGTGTTGCGGTTGGCTTTGGCCGGAGAAAATAAGATTGTAGGTTTAATTGTGGAGCTACAATCTCTTGCCCTTTGCAAGTTGATGTGGTGTATGCTACGAATCTTCCTGAGCGGATTATATTATTTATGTGTTAATATTGTGTATACGAGTCACTCTGGCTCATGTGCGAAAATAAAATTAATAGTACAAAATTTATTTTTTTTAAAAAATTAAACATTACTTATACGTATTTTTTGTCATATTCAGTAATATGAATCTTCAATAATAGAAAAATAAGTTAGCCGTACGTATCAAAAAATAAGTTAGCAAAATATTATCATATCAAACTTGGCATTTAAATTTATTTAACTATATTTTCTAATCAATTTTAACTTGTGAAAATTAAACTTATTTTTTATATGTAGTTACTTACCAATTAAGCTTTTAATTTTGTATCACTTTTTAAATAATTTTTTTAGAATGTCACTTGTCATCATTTTAGGTAGGTAGTTATGTAACAACAAAAAGGTATTTTACAATTTTATCTCATTTTGGACACGTGTCATCACCTGAGTCACTTTCAGTTAATACTAAAAGCATGATACACCAAAAATAAAAATATATTCTCATTATAAATAATATAGATATAAATACTGTAATAGTTAGGTTTAAAAAAATAAAAATAGAAAAAAGAAAAGAGGACCACTGACCTCTTACATGGTATTTTCATTCTACTAATATAGATATCTTAATCGAAATGTTTTCTCACAAGCACAAGGCCTTCGAATGATTACTGAATGGGAATTGTTGAAATATACTAATGTGTAAAATATCGTACTCCTAACATATTCTCTTTTTTGTTATCTCAGATTGTCGAGATTACTGATCTCCTTGACACAGTGACACCAATCTTGCTTGACTTTTACTCTCTGATGTCAGACGAAGGAAACTCGCATACTAGCTATTTTTGCTTTTAATGACTGTATATGGGTTTATCAGGATTGAGTACATAACGATATTTTAACAAATCTTTAAATACCTTTTGTACCACTTAAAAACCTGTTTTTGGATGTCTGCATATATAATTTGTGAGTCATAAACATCATGCCTTTCGTATGACACTCTTGATATAATATAAACTATGATGTATAACTGTGTATATAGTTTGTGAGTCATGGATGGGTGTAACGTTTTTTTTTTAAATTTATTTATCCACAAAAAAAAAAAGAAGGGTTGGATTCCTGAAATCCTTGTACAGTGAAATGTTTCCGATTGCGTGGCAGTATATGATTGGGTGCCACAACAAACACACACGTGGCAGAAGTGCCCTTTAAAAGTCAAGAAAAGAAAAAGTCCAAATAGAAATCTACAATACATCAACAAACTCTGCATCCTCTTTGCAGCGAGCTCCAATGGCGGAAGAATCCGAAGCAAGCTCAACATCCGAGCAGTCTTCACCCCGTAACTTACCCGAAGAAGCCATTCCCAAGCAACCCCAGGTTTCCAATTTCTCATTTTTTCACCTTACCACTCATTCGTTATAGAATATATTCCCTCCCCGATATTAGAAGATGGGATTTTTTTTTTGTTTGGGGTTCCCTACAAAGATCCGTCACAGGGGGCTTTTTTTAAGGTTTTATTTTGCTCTGGGTCAAAAGAAATGCACTGGTTAATGCCAGTTTCTTGTTTCTGATTCATTTACGATTTGTCCAATTAATTTGTTGATTTTTTTTTAAAATTCTTCCGTGGGATGTTTCGTGCAAATCTGTTTTTCATAAGAAATTGTAGTGTGTGGCCTTTTAACATGGCTTTTCACGCGTGATTTTTTTTTTTTGGTGGGAGATTAATTTGTGATGACAAGTGATTTGAGCTGTATACATGAGGGCTTGTTATTTAATTATGTATTTATGATATGCGAACTGAAGTGAAGGTCTTTGAAATTTAGCCTGGGTTTGAAGTAGATAGAAAATATATGCTATATAGCTTGACCGATTTTTGAATGCTTTTGGTTCAATGTTCAAGTTTAAGTCTTTTAGCTCACATTACACACACATGCAGAGCTTAAATAAACTGTTGAACTTCTAGAAAACTAGAAATCGTATCTGAATTCTAATGTACGAAGCAAACACTTGAAGTCCAAATTATAAGAACTTGAAGTGCTGGATTTTGCCATGACTTGGTAATTGTCATGAGTTTTAATGATTTAAAAAGAGCATTGTATATAACATATTGGGCTTTGTGTACCTTTATTTCTTAATATTTACGATTCTCTTTGGACCATGCTTATTTTTTAAACTTTGTATGTGTCGTTTGTGATATATAGCGGCGAGGCTGCTTTCGGTTTTGGAAATTAGGTTCCATTGTTACCGATTTGAAAAGTTACTGCAATGCTTTTTTGCGTTTTAGTGAGCCCATTCTAACTATCTCCCTCTCTCAAGTTAAAGCCAACTTGCCTAATAGAGTTTAAGCGAGCTGTTTTTCTACTTTTGACTTTTTCTGTCCCGTTAAGAGCAAAGAGCTGCTACTGTATGTCTACATATCCAAGGCATTATGGGAGCACCATCTTCGTGGCGTAGTGATCATTTTTCCTTGTTATCGCAGGCAGCACCATTCTGTGGGTTTGCAGCTGCACCAAATGGTAATTTTCAGATGTTCCCGATTATGTACCCTGCACTGGTTCCTGGGTTATTCCCTTTGCAGCAGGGCCAGGAACAGATGAATGGTGGAGCAGGCATTTATGCTGTTCCTGTCCTTCCATTCATGGGGCCAGTTGCTGGATATCCATCCAACACTCTTATACCCCTCACTTACAATGTACCAACGTAAGTATTTCTGCAGTACCATGTGATGCTGGGACTTGGGACTTATCAAGAGCCTGTTATTCAACCTTGTCATCTACTTATATTATGTTATCTGATGCTTATGCAGCTTGTGCAACTGATAGTAGGTTCATAGATTCTAGAGCTGGTTCTCCGGGTGTCCATTTTGCATCTTTGCCTATTGGCTTCTTTCTGTTTCTTGCTTTTTGGGTAGAAATGGTACTGGGTTCAGAGGTTCTAGAGCTGCTTCCAAAGGCACCTCCTAGGTTTGCAGAAAAGGATGTGCATCTTTTGATGTTTGAGAGGCTAATATTTAGGACTAGGTATTCGTCATTGAGTTCATAGTCTTTTGGTTAAGCGTATTTTATATTTTCTTCTGTCATAATCCTTAACGTCTGATATCTTTCCTTTACATTTTACTTGTGAAGCACAAGCACTTCCAAGGCTAGCTACGTGCTCATCACCATGTTGGACACAAAATGATTCAACACTCACAGGAACTGTTGGATATCTCCCATATGTTTACATTCTAGCTTGATTTCCATAGAACCTGCTAGAGAATTTAGGCTGTCAAGAGTCTTGGCAAGAGGGGTGACTCTAAGTCTTAAGCTAGTTGGAAACCACATGCTTCTGGAATAATTTATAATACTGTTTTAAGTTCTCTAACACATATATATATATATATATATATATATATATATATATATCAGATGTATAAATACGTAAGTTGGCTTGGCCACTTGAGATTATTAGTGAAGAAAAGGGGAAGTTTGTGGATCATGGTGGTTCACGGGTGCGGGGCGTGGAGCACTACAGTGAAAGAACGAAAAAACGCAAAGCAGAACCCCTCATAAGGAGTGTCTTTAGCAGCATCAGCCCACAAGTTAGATTTCCTACCAGTGAGAAGGTCAGAGAGATGGAGTTTGCATAAGAGGCTAAGCAGGTGATGTCACAGAGCTTGGAGACCTTGCCAAATGGAACCTTTATTTTGACTCAACACCCACATGAGAATAGCTTGAGAAGCCACGCAATTTGGTTGGTGCCTTATAATGTTATTATGTATGTCTAGTTTAACAGTTATCTGTAGCTAAAATGGATATGAAATTCAGTAACTGTCTTGGGGGTCGGAGGATGTTATTGTTGGAGTAAAAGAATTTTGCCTGTTGATTCAAATTATTTAGTCCAATAGGGAAAAAAAATATGGTTACATAATTGCGCTCTTTTTCATCTATATGGGTAGAAAAGACTGGACATATAATTTACGTTATTTACTCTTTATCTGGTGAGAACAGTTTTGTTAGCTATATCTAGTATAATAGTCATTCATTAATAGAACTTTTTTTTTCTCACAAACGCGGGTGCATATGTGTGACCAAAAGTGGGCCAAGTTCTTCAGAGACAGCAGCAGTTGGGGACGGGCAAGGGCAAATGGGACAGCAACAGCAACCAGCTGCACCACAGAGACAAGTTGTTGTGAGGAGATTTCAAATTCAATTTCAGCTCGACTTGTTGCTTATGCTAAAGCTGGCTGCAGTGATTTTTCTGTTCAACCAAGATGGTTCAAGACAGAGGCTTGTTCTCCTCATGTTTTTTGCATCACTCGTTTATTTGTAAGTAATGTTCAGACTCTTCCTTCTTATTTTGTCTTCGTTCTGTTCTCTTGCGATTGTGAGATTTTCTGCATGCGATGTTCTCTGTTCATGCGCCTTAGAGAGTTTCAAGGTTTACCTTACGGTATCAATTTAATATTTCAACTTTTGTTTGAGTTGTCAATTTTGTATGGTTAAGTGTGTTTGTGTGAGTGCTTACCTTCTTGTAATATTTTCTTTTGTTGTGATACTGCAGGTATCAAACTGGAGCTCTTGCACCATTAATTAGATGGCTTTCCCAAGGAATGCAGAGGGCAGCTGCCCCTCCTCAACCACCGAGACCAGCTGTGAGGGCGGATGCTGCTGGTGCGAGGCAGGGGAATGAGAATGCTGCTGCGGCAGGTACTTACCGTCCCTCTATACCAATGGATCATCTATCTGTGAATGCATAAAGCTGGAGGATCTTACATCTTTAACTTAAAGAAATTCTAAATCGGTAACTATCGTTGTTAGGTGAGATATATAATTAGGAATGGCAGTTGAGGTACCCCATCCACCTCTTAGTGCTCTATCTTATATCCCCCCCCCCCCCCCCCCCCCCAAACACACACAACCGCTCCATTTCTGGTCATAAACCGCCAGCCAATTCTTTTTGCTGGGTTGCAACAACTTATTCTGAATTTAGGACCGCTCCTTGCCCTGATGTCAGCACTTATGTGTGGTCCCAGTAACCATATTCTGATGTCTATTTCACCTAGATTCTAAACAGATATTCATGTTACGTTTTTAGAAGAAGAGAGCAGCTTCTTGAATGTTAGAATGTGACTATCGTCTAGGTTGGCCTTAGTCAGGGTTGGTCGGGGATGTATAAATCCCATCATGCCTCGTTTGATCTCGATTGCGTCTGATCACGACATATTTGGCCTCGACCCTAATCCTTTTGGGGCTGGTGGGCAGGCAGGTGCTCAAATTGGCTAATTGGCACTCATATTTTTGATTTGCGACAAACGGGCATGTTACTGATTCAGTGTTAATGCAAGCCGTTTTATGTACTCATCTCTCTCTCTCACTAAATTTAAAAGATAAAAACAAAGAAAAGAAGAAAATTATACTCAAAATTGTTTTTCTTTAGTGCTATGAAAATGCAAGTTTTTAAATATGGTGGTTAGTTATCTACTGATATTAATTATTTCTGAACAACTGTAAAAAATCTGGCCCTTCTATAGAAGATTGCACCTGGTATTCTGTTACCACTAGGTTTGTTCTCTGTTTCAGCCCCAAATGGAGCTTAGCGTGGTCCCAAGTTTTCCCTATTTAGGAGTTTACTAGTTTTGTACTATGCACGTATGGATTATTTAACATTGTAATTCATCTTGGTCTTGCCAGTCCCTTCCCTTCTAATCTTCTCTAACTGGTTGTGTTACCTTGTGTTTCTGCATTTCTGCAAACTCATTTCTGTTGGATTTTCCTCTTTGCCTCTAATCGTTTTCTTGAAGCGGAAAAAATCATGGCATTATTGTCTTACTGTCTTGGCAGAAGGACAACCAGGAGCAGCTGAAAATGAGAATCTGCGCCCGAATGACAGAAACCAGCCGGGTGAGAATGACAATGTGGCGGATGCTGCACCGGGCAATGGTCGTAACCGCTTGTGGGTGATTGTAAAGGAGGTCCAAATGATTGTCTTCGGTTTCATTACTTCTCTTCTCCCAGGGTTTCACAACATAGATGCTTAAAAGACGGATAAAAGATCATGTCATTGTGACAATAAGGTGCTGAGAATCTTTGTTCTCTCAAAAATGGAGATCTTAAGATTGTGTGTATGGGATGAGACATCATCATAAATAGGTCATCATTGCAGCGATGAGTTAATTAGAGTTTTCAATCGGGCGGCCGGGCCGGGCTGTGGCCTAGCCCAGGCGGCTTTTGTATAGTAGCAGGCTAGGCTGGGCTTGGGTCAAGTGTGACACGGGCTTGGCGGGGCTTGTTTATAATTATGATGACCCACCCCTAGTCTAGGCCCTTGGCTTGAAATTCAGGGCCGGGCTGGCTCATAATGTCAAACAATTATTTGTTTTATCTTAACTTTTTTTTTAATTTTTTAATAAACTTTGTTCGTTGATAAATTTTTAAATAGGTCTTCCCTTAACCCGGGATTGGTTATAAAAAAATTAGTTGTTCAAAAAAAGGTGAAGTTATCCGATCAATATTGGTCATATATATGTATATGTTCTTTATTCTGGTGATATATGATTTGTTTAAAAAACATATAGGGGGAACATGAAAAGTTAGACAAAACATCTAAAAAAGTTGAGGAAAGAAGGAAAAAAAAAATGAAACAACCCAGTTATTTTCAAGATCTTGAACGCTTGAATCATATAATTGATGACTCGGAGTTAAGGTAATACCTCATATCTTGAAGTAACCGTAGAGTTTTGTACCAGTCGATAAACTTTTAAGATATGAGGCATCATATGTTTGACAGCTTGTTGATACAGCGCACACGCGTGTGTCAATAGAATTTCGATAGAAGTTATAAATTTGTTCAAACGATGAACTTATTGATATTGAAAGCTCATTTGAGCAGTTGACCCATACAACATTTTACCTAAAACTTTTGTAATTGTATAATTTACATCATATGACTTGAATCTAGGATCAAAAGCAGTGACAACAGCAAATACAGTAGGCAATTCTGATCAGTGTTTGAAAATTTTAGGTCCATTTCTATCACTATAGCATTAAACATTTTCAGTTTCACCATTGGTCTAAAACTTAAACAAATTTGAAGTATTTCTAGTTGAAAGAGGACGTGGGATCGTAAGCACCAAACATTAGAACAGTAGACTTGTGAAAAAATTGAGCCACGTATCCAGTTTCTTCCCATTCATCAGGCTTGGCAACCCTTGTAGGAACTTGATTATTACATAGTGAGTATAAACTTAATCGTGTACCACAACAGGTAGAAGCATAATATATGGAGTTACACTTGTCCCAGACACCTATAAGTAAAATCGTTGAGCACACAAAAACTTAATATTTTGATTTTGTTACCCCCGAAGAACAAACATACACAATACCGTTTATCTTAAAAATAAGCGGTACTGCAACGACTAAACCATTTTGAACAAGTAAACTCAGGAGCAGATTCAGAAAATCTAATTTATGGGGGGCAAAAAGGCTTAAAATTTTTTGATCGTATTATAATTAACGTCACTCCTTGAATATGTTAAATGCATAATAAATTATTCAATTGATTACTAATTATTTTAATTTACTATTCATAGTGATTTGTTTAACTTGGTAAGGTGAATTAACAACAAATTATTAATCTTGCATGACTGAAGCTTAACGCTTACTGTCTAGATGTATTATTAATGTGATTATTACTTATATGAATATAATACAATAATTCAAACTAAAGAAAAAAAAAAGAACTAACCTTGATCATTCACATTTTTTCGTAATCCAAAAATTTGAAAGAGTGAAGATGGAACAAAATAATGGGAAAGACGAAAACTATGACGGCCGATGACACAAAAAGTTAGAAATACAATAAAATGAAACCCTAATTAATTACTTTTATGATATAATGGTATTTTCGTAAATATGAATATCATTTATATAGAAAACTAAAAAAGAAATCCTAAAAATTTGGGGGGGGGGGGGGGGGAAGGGGGGTTGTCATGCCCCCCTCCCATCAGGTGATAGTTCCGCCACTGAGTAAACTAATTATATAGCAGACATATGAAAATAATTTCCATCTGGCATAGGATTGAGCTTCGTTTTTAACAGTTCAACAATAACATTATTAGAAGCATTATTAAAACTAATACTCATTATCTTCTTTTTTTTTTATCGATTTTATAGTTCACAATGGTCTATGTATATTATCAGATACATCATGAGGATGTGGAAACATTTTGAAATCAATCATTTTCTTGTACACAAGTCAGTTTGTATCAGTCCAATACGCCGTTACACACAGGAATTGTAACACCCTGAAATTTGAAAGGCGCTTAAAATATTATTGGTTGGTTGAGAAAAAAATGATGATGATGATTTTTAGTGACAATTGAGATTGGAGTTATCGTGCTTGTTGGGTGTCATTATGCAATCGTGATACCTCGTGCTTATTAAGGAGTTAGTGTTGATTATTTTGCTGATCGACACCTCGTGCTACCTAGCATCGTCGTGTTTATGACGTGTTAACATACTATTGCGACACGTCATGCTTCGAGCCTCGTCGTACTTAGCTTAGCTTTGTCGTGCTTGCTAGGTGGCACAACCTTATCTCGTCACCTCGTGCTTCGAGCATTGTCGTGCTTGCTAGTGGCGTAGCCTTGTCTCGCCACCTCGTGCTTCAAGTCTTCTCGTACTTTGGTTAACATTGTTGTGGTTGATAGGTGGCATAGCCTTGTCTCACCACGTCATTTTTTTTACACCTTTTTGTGCTTTTTAATTTTTTTTACAAATAGACCTTCTATCTTTTCAAACTATTTTAAGTTGTCTTTGATTTTCATCAGTAGATTGATAATTAAAGAGTGAGAGATGAAGATTAGTCGCGATTATGAAAAAGGAATCATAAAGCCTGATTGGGAGCAATTGTATAAGTGGATTCTTCGTGATTTAAGGAAAATTTCATATCATTATTCCTTTTCAACGTAATTTATTTCTTAACGTTCATCGTACTCCTAAACATTGTTGTTCTGAAATCTTGCTCAAATGCTTGTTTTGAAATACGTTTATGTTACGTGACCTAAGTACTTTTGACCAATGACAGTGCTCCAGTGATTTGTCTATATGCATGGTATGCTATGATGCAAGTGAGCTTTGGTGAATCCCTTTGAGGATACCAGAAGCAAGATGCTGAAATATTATGTTTGATATGCAAATTGGATATTGAATTGGTTCACTAGTTGTTCGGGATACTAAGTCACGGTTACGTTGACTGTTTAGACTCTGAATTATTTAACGTGTTTGATTCTGATCCTATGGTCTTATGATTATCTCACCTACTGGGCTACTCGGCTCACCCCCCACCATTTACCTTTCCAGTACAGATGATTTTTTTTACGAGCATATGCAAGCAGGGATGTGAGCAGGACTTGTAGTTTTGGAATTTTAAAATATTTTAACTTCTTTTTAGGACTTATAATCTGGTTGCAATTGAGTTATAATTATCGAATTTCGTGAGTAGCAAATATTGGGTCGTCACAGTTGATATCAGAGCGATACCTAGGCTTGAACAACTTAGGCTAACATAAGTCAGGATAGGTTCCTTAGCCTTGGGATAAGTTTATAATACAAATTTTTGAGTTGTTCTCAGATTTTTAGATCGATGAATTTTGTGGACGAAATTCTTTTAAGGAGGAAAGAATTAACAGCATGAAATCTTAGATGCGCTTAAAATATTATTAGTTGGTTGAGAGAAAAATGATGATGATGATTTTTAATGACAATTGGGATTGGCGTTATCGTGCTTGCTGGGTGTTATCATGCAATCGTAACACCTCATGCTTATTAAGGAGTCAGTGTTGATTACTTCTCTGATCGAAATCTCGCACTACCTATCATCGTCATGCATGTGACGTGTCAACATACTACTGCGACACGTTGTGCTTCGAGCCTCGTTGTGCTTTGCTTAGCTTTGTCATGCTTGTTAGGTGGCACAACCTTGTCTCGCCACCTCATGCTTCGAGCCTTGTCGTGCTTGCTAGGTGGCATAGCCTTGTCTCGCCACCTCGTGCTTTAAGCCTTGTTGTGCTTTGGTTAGCATTGTTGTAGTTGCTAGGTAGCATAGCCTTGTCTCGCCACGTCATGTTTTTTTATACCTTGTGCTTCCTATAAATTTCTACAAATATGCCTTTGATCTTTTTAAATTATCTTAAGTTATGTTTGACTTTCATCAGTAGATTGACAATTAAAGAGTGAAAGAAGAAGATTAGTCATGATTATGAAAAAGAAATCATAGGGCCTGATTGGGAGCAATTGTGAAAGTGGATTTTTCGTAACTTAGGTAAAGGGAATTCCATGTAACTTTTTCTTTTCCTTGTGGTTTATTTCTTAACATTCGTCGTACTCTTAAGCACTGTTGTTATGAAATCCTACTTAAATGCTTGTCTTGAAATACGTTTGTTTGACGTGACCTAAGTACTTTTGACCAATGACAGTGCTCATGTGATTTGACTATGTGCATGGTATCTATGATATAGCTGAGCTTTGGTGGATCCGTTTAAAGATACCGGAAACAAGATGCTGAAATGTTTTGTTTGATATGCAAATTTGATATTGAATTGATTCACTAGTTGTTCGGGATACTAAGCCACGATTGCGTTGACTGTTTCGATCCTGAATTATTTAACGTATTTGATTTTGATCCTATGGTGCTATGATTATTGCACTTACTAGGCTACCTGGTTCACCCCCCACCATTTACCTTTCTAGTGCATGATTTTTTTTTTATGAGCATATACAAGCAGGGATGTGAGCAGGATTTGCAGTTTTTGGAATTTTGAAATGTTGTAACTTCTTTTTAGGACTTTTAATTTGATTGCAATTGTGTTGGAAAATATTGAATTTCATAATTAGCAAATATTGTGTCATCGCAAGATTAAATAAGAAGACTAAGAGTTCTCCAAACATCAGATATATAAGAACTAACTTTACCATCCAAAAATTTGAAATTATTAATTAACCATAATTTAGCTACATTATATCGTTTCATTGCATTAAACCTAATAGTATTTCTATGAAACTTTTTGTACAGAGTTACACATGATTATTCATATATCTAGTATACTTTTCATTATCAAGAAAGTTGAAAGGTTCTTCATTGTGCAAAATAAATTCAGCATAGCCGTCTCTTCGTTGTCACCGATTATGAATAAATAACTTACTGTTAAAATTGTGTTTGACTATCATCAATATGGCCTTGTTTAGATCCACATTGCAAGAAATACCTATTAAGATGTGCAGTATCACTACCATGCAAATGATTATTTTTCAGAATACTCGTATTGAGCTCTGGATGCACCATCAACCATAAATTTTGTAAAATGAGCCCAACGCTATGCTTTTCGTTTTCTTCCCGTCTTTTCGGCTTCTGGCGGATTTGAGGCAGGAATATTTGGTCCATCATCTCCACCACCTTTGATCGAAATATTAATGTATCCTACTAAGCTCGGTGCTTGACTAAAGTATTGTTGATCTTGTGAAGTGGTATATTCAAAATTAGAATTATTTTGGTTAAAAGTCAAGAAGCTTTGGATGTCTATATCCACTAGTCATATCTTTTGAAGTTGTGGTGCTCGTTGTGGTGGACGTTTTTGGCTACGTGATTTTAGTGGTCTAGAAGTAGACATATTTTTAGAATGTTTGAAAGAAAAAAGTGTAAAACTAGTAAGACTAAATTAGGTAGTCAAAGAATAACACTAATACATAATACTTAGTTTTTACTTAAAAGCTATCAATTAATAATTAAAGAAAGCTTGTATTTGAAAAATTGAGAGGCTTAGCAACAAATAAAAATGCACAAGAAAACTTTTAAATAAGCGAGAGTTGTGAACTGTAATTGAGGTGTGAAGAATGTAAAGAAAATGAGTCAATTTCTGAATTTTTCATGTCTTACAAAATACCAAATGCCTTTATACTATCCGTTAATAGTTGTCAGGAGAGGTCAGGGACGGAGGGAGGGGGGAGGAATTAAAATTTTGGATGGATTTAGCGGGCTGGCTGGGATTTTTAAGGTATAATGTGGTCCATGCCCTTGTAGCCCAAGCTTGCGCTATTCATGGTCTGCTTATAAGATTACACGATGATACTTCAAATACCTCAAAGACTGTAGAGCAAGAACAACTTAGCTCTTATTATCTTAGAAGTATGGCCATGATCCCTAGTGTCGGGAGTGGTCCATGGGAGCCGACGTGGTGACTAGACCATCATGGTCAAAGCTTGCGAACCTTGAATGGCCTCTGACTAAAGTCAACGAGGTCAGGAATACTGTCTGCCTAAACTCAAAATTAGATACCCGGTAGCAATAACCCTGGAGGTAAAACCCGTACTTTTCAAATCACCCAATAAGTTTCAAGGTTCACTCTTGAGAAGTATGTTACGAGACCTCAAGATGGTATACTCGATGTAATCATGTATGACTAAAATCAAGTGTTATAGTGGCCCAACCTCATATGACACATGCTAGTACTTAGGATAGGCTCTTAACCACCCAAATAGTTTACTGCCCTTTTTTGTGACTACATGTGGCTAAAGATGTCAAAAGGGCCAGCCCGGGCCGCCCACAGGCTGGTTCTTCCTGTCCTTAAAATGGCCCGGGCCGGTCCCGCCCCATATGATGAACAGTGTGGCCCTGGTCCATAAGGCCAAGGGCCAGGCCATGAAATTGGCCAACAAAAGACCGGCCTAAATGAACCGGGACTGCCTCGGATTCGGTCCCAGCCCAGCCCTGACCTTTTTGAAAATTTTGTCTTCTTCCCAAATTCCCTCCAACTGTCCTTTTTTAAAATAAAATTCCACTTTTACCCTCACAACAGCTATATAACGGCTAGTTTGAGGGGTATTTTCGTCCAACAAGTTTCTAACAATTCTTTTATACATTTTTACACCTTTACCCTCCCTAACAATAATAAACGGCTAGTTTTGAGGGGCATTTTGGTCTTTTGTAGACTTAAAAAATTTATAAATTCACCCCCTCTTCTTCATATTTTTCATATCAATTTTCTCACTCTCTCTTATCTAAATTTTATAAGCTTTGTTACCATTGTTATTTGTTACTAAGTACCAACTCTCTCTAATTTTCAATTACATGTATTATTTAATTATTTACTACTCTTATTCCTTTACATTTAATTACTCTTGCTAGTTTTATTTTTCATTCTTTTCAAACAATTTTAGCGTCAAATATGCTTGATTATTTAAATCACGTAGCAAATGTTCAGCACCATCACAAGAACCACCACCACCCCCACCATTCGATTTCAAGATCCGCCACTAATGGGTATAGATACCCAAGCCAATTGACAGTTTTACCAAAATATTTTTGAATTTGGAAAAACAGTTTCAGAAGACACCTAACATTTTAGCCAAGAACGTAGATATGTTGGCAACGCTACTACTCCGATGCATAATTTTACCCAGATGACTGGCATCATGATGAGGGACCGAGAAATCCTGCATCCAGGTCTGCTAGAAGTCCAAAAGGAAAAAAAAACGTGTTAGAATCAATTTGAGGATATTATGGTCGATGGCGTTCGAAGAGCTCAATGTAAGTACCGTGGTAAATTATTTTCATGTGGTCAAGGTAGTAGGCATCTGAATAGGCATCACCTTTTGTGTGACCTAAGCAAGGCCATGTCGAAACTAGCCAAACACAATTATCTTTTTACGGTAAGTATTTATTTATAATCAGCGAGACGAAAGAGACGGTCTTACTAAATTTATTGTTCACAATGAGCAAACTTTTAATTTTGCTGATAATGCTAAGCACTCTAGATATATGAATACTTATGAGCAACCTTTGTACAAAAAGATTCATAAAACACAACTAGATCTGATGCACTTAGACTGTATAATGCGGCTAAAGCACACTTGATTCATTATTTTGATGGAGGAGTTAGTCTTACTTGTGATATTTGGAGATCTCCTTTTACTCTAGTTCGTTATGCTTGTGTGACGGCCTATTAGATTGATTTTGATTAGACTATGAACAAGAAAATCATCGCTTTTGAACTCTTTCGTTATTCGCATGATGTAGCTAACATTGCTACTATTATAATCAATACATGTATCACATTTAAAATAAATAACAAGATTATGAGTATTAGTTTTGATAATGCTTCTAACAATGTAGCTGCTATTAAAGCCTTAAATGAGAGCCTTCGACTTGTACTTGACGGTAAATTATTTCTTGTTCCATGTGTTTGCCATAAAATTAATTTAATTATTTAAGATGGTTTAGCTGCTGCAGGACAAATTGAGGGGTACGGCAGCGTATATTTATAGTTCGGCTCCGAAAGTACAACAATTTAAAGCTTTGTGTGTTCAATATAATTTGTCTCGTAGGAGACAACTTACAGATGCCGTGCATAGGTGGAACTCCATATATCATATGTTTTTACATGTTTTTTTTATATTAAGAAGTGTATACGCACTGCCTATAACGAAATGTATACGCATTGTTATTTTTGTTGTCGCTACTTGTATGGATCCCAAGTTAAAGTTGCATGGGCTGAATATCTTGTTAGTAGAATATATTCATACTATGTGCTACACAGATGAGGTCACAAGCAATCTCACAAAAAACGTGAGCGTGACATTTAAGGATCTGTATAACTTTTATTGAAATCCCGCTGACGTGCGGCGAGCTATATCGTCGAGCAGTGAAATATGTTAGGTGTCATATCTTAATGGGCTTTGAACATCTATTGACAAGATAACTACCAGTGGGAGGTACTTTTAGTTTTGCAGATTCGTCTAATTTTTCCTCTTATAATGAATATGGTTTCTATGCAAGTACTAATCATTATTCTTCTTTATCAATGGGAGGTAGATAAATTTTAATTTGTTAACTTTATGAAAATAAAATGAAAAAATTTATAAAGTTTTATTCCAAATTGCCTGGGATGTACTATCGGTACAAGTCTCCATGGTTGCTTCAGAGTCGGCATTTTCAGCGAGCTGGAGGGTGTTAGATAACAAAAGGAGTCTTCTGTTATCTTAATGCAAAATATCACAAGCAAGATAAACCGATTGATGATAGGAAGAGCAACGGTTCAAGCGTCGAAGATCTTCTAGACGATTAGGTAATTTCATTTTATTTTTCTTTTCTCAAGTTTTTAGAATAAATTATTTTCAAACAAATTAAGTGCATTTAAAAAAAAAACAATGCACATAAAAATGTGGCTATTTACTATCTACAAGCAAACTATATTTTTTCTCACTTTTTCTGAAAAGTTAATCCTTTATATATAAAAACAAAAATATGTAACTTCGATTGCTTATTTACAAGCAGTCGGTCCCAAGAACGGATAAAAGGAGGAGGGCAAATGAAAAAATTTATCTAAAATTTAATTTTTTCGGAACATAAAACATGAATAAAAAGAATTTTAAAAAATCATTTTTTTATTCATGCCAGGCTGGCCCTAAAATTAGGGCCTAGGGCTTGGACAGGGCCAGGATATCCTTCATTTTGGCCCTGTCCAGGCCCGACCCGATTCTCACAGCCCAAAGCCTGGTCTGGTCAGGCCCTCCTCTGGCCCGCTAGGCTCGGGCTGGGCCGGCCCAAGCTTGGCCCATTAACACCACTACTGATATGGCACCTATCCAAGGGTTAAAGGGGCATTGTTTTCTTGACTGTCCTTTAGATGGAATCATTGTACGTCCCAAGCCCTTTAGGTGAGGAGACAAGTGTTCCCAACCTACTCTGGTCGCACCCAAAGGTCCACTGGGGGTCCCATTTTAAGCGACACGTCGACACATGCAACAGTCAATATTCAACACTTCCAACCAGTCAAAACATGAACGCTCAAGTCACGTGCACTTTTCACTTTTTCTACGTTACTTCATCACTAAGAAATTTATTTTTGCGTTACTTACGTCAATGCCTCATCACGCTTTGATAGTCGCACATCGCCCGTCAGTGCTCCTTGGCACTTGCCTAAGGAGGTTGGCCTTGGCCTTTCCCTTGAGGTTGGCCTCGGCCTCAGCTTTCAGATCGGCCTCGGCCAAGGCCTCCCCTTGGGGTCAGCCTCGGCCTTCCCCAAGGGTTGGTCGTGGCCTCCCCCTAAAGGTTGGCCTTGGCCCCAAGGGTTGGCCTTTGGCCTTCCCCTTAGCACCTTCACTTCTCTTCACGGGACCATGCATCCTCCATGACACTCGTTACTCATGCCTGCGTACCGTTTCTGCTACCGCTGTCTCCTGCGCCCGCGTGTTAACTCCACGATGCCTGTCGCTCTTGCACTATCTAAGCGATCCCTGTTATCCGTGCCCACACGCTGTCTCCAAGACACTTCGCCACGCCCATGCACAACATCGCTGATACAATCGTGCCCCCTGATTCTTTGTCACACTACTACTCTCCTTGCGTTGGTCCATCCTTTCACCACACCATGTGCACCTTGCCTTGGTCGTGGAACATGCTTCGACTCATTTTTCAGAGTGTGCGTCATCCCGCGGGGATAGGTGATTCCTTCGGGACACTATCTACACCAGGGAGCTTTTTAACTTTCCTTTCGCTAGGTAGACGACTCTTCCAGGATGCTACCTTGACGTGCTCCTAGTGTTCCGGTACAAAGACTCACCGAGGGATAGTCTCACTCTCTATGACACTATTTTTTCCAGGGAGCTTATCAACTTCTCTTCCGCCAGGTAGACGGCTCCTCCGAATGCTACCTTGATGCGCTTTGAGTGCTATGGTATAAGGGCTTACCCGCAGGGATAAGCTCGCTTTTTAAGACACTGTCTCTTTTAAGGAGCTCTAAGTGCTCCGGCACGAAGACTCTCCTTCTACTAGGTAGACGGCTCCTCTAGGATGCTACCTCATCCTGTGGGCTAGGCAATTCCTCCGGGACACTATCTCCGCCAGGGTGTCTGCGTGACTGGCCTACGTGCTCCGGCACCGGGGGCTTGCATTGGTACCCCTAGGGACTATGACCCCCGGGTCACTCCGAGGGGTCTTCAGAGGGCATCGCTACTAGTCTGCCTGACAGTTAGGCGTCGGGTCTTCCCCATTACTGTCAAGCTTGTGGGACTCTACAACGACCTTGGATTGGTGGCTATATCAAGAGGGTTTTCTGTCCACACCGGCGCTGTGGGAACCAGTCGTTCTAGAAAGACAGAGCGACGCTGTGCCGTGCAGGCCTGATGAATATGCGATCCAACAGTCCATGGAGCACCGGTAGCTGTGGATCCTTCGGTGACGTGTCACTCCATGTAAGTGCCACGTGTCGGTTGATGACATTATCATCTCAACCACTATAAATAGAGGTATTGAGAATTCATTCAGGACTGGATGTTTGAACATTTTCAGAACTCATTTTCTCACTCTAAAATTCTAGAGAGAGAAACATATATGACATTGACTCTGGACCTAAGCATTGGACTGTAATTATCGTCGCGTATTCACCCCGTGCCATTGGCCTCGCATCACTGCCACCCTTAGGCTCTGTCTGGGAAGCCCTTAGTCTCTGCCTTGCTCAACCCTTGATGTGTCTCACATCAACCTACTTGGCATCTGACTTGAACTGCATTCCTTGTGGCACCTTCACATTGACTGCGAACCCACTTCTTTGGCATCACAAAGTATGCGTCATCTGACTCCTAACCTTTGTGCATTATAGTTGAGTCTCATAAAACTGACACAAGGACAGTCTTGTCCTATGTTATTATCCACCAACGGGACGTGATTGCTCACGTGACCTTTCCATTTGATGGCATAAACACCCTATATTTTGCATGAAACAAGTAAGAGAACAAGCTTACAATAAGCTCTGACACTTTGATACCACACGAGTCCAACCATTTTCAAGCTCACACATGACATTCTTGTCACATCACGAGCCATGACCTTCAACTCTTAGAATTACTTTACGTATTGAAGCTATCATATGCATTATCAACTTTTGTCTAAAAATCACGCGCACGCATATCTGTGTGTGTGTGAGTGAGAGAGAGAGAGAGATAGTGATGGCAGGTTTTTCCAATATATTATTGGTTATATGTGCATGACATGAAAATTAGAGAGTGAAAGCGTTGCTCACTCTATAAGGATATAGTGCAAGAAACTTGGAATTGAAGGGCGTGGAATCAGGATGTTCTCTTATACAATATATAGGTACCGCAACCATAGCCCGTGGCTAAATACCTCTTTATGTTAAAAAGATTTCTGCTAGAATTATAGAAACAATGACAAAATACGTACGACAACAATCTTTTATTGCTAAAGTTATAAAATTATCTCTACTGTACAACATACCATTAAGAGTTTACAAAAGTGCCTAGTATGCTAACTCTTGAGCAACGAATTTATTGTTCTAATTATATGTTTTGTTTGTACCTTCTACCCTTAACTATAAAAAGAACAGAAAAGAGATATCTCAACGGCTATTGTTCCATTCATCATCACTTGCTTTATAGTTTTGCATATTCCTTAAGCCTTATTCATTCACATTACACGATAGATGTTTAAGACACTGGCGCATATATATATATATATATATATATATATATATATATATATATATATATATATATAGGGTTATGATCTATTGCTCGAGCTAGTAAGTTGCCAGAGCGATTTGACCATCCACTACATTATGTAGTGGACAGTTTCACACTGTCCGCTACATAATATAGTGGACGACGAAAAAAATGGCCATCCAGGCTCGCGATCTGACCGTTAGCATCTTCGCGTGAACGGTCAGATCGCGCTGGCAACTCGGGTTAAGTTGCCAACGCAAGAAATGGATCACGACCCATATATATATATATATATATATATATATATATATATATATATATATATATATATATATATATATATATATATATATATGGAAAAGCAAATATGTTGCTAGCTTTAGGCAAGTTGCCTAAGGCTAGCGACTAAAACTACGTCGTTTAGTTTAGTTTTGCACAGTTTATTAATTTTCTTTTCTTTGTTTTAACTCTCTCTATTATATCTGCCCACACCGCCCCATTACCGGCAATCGTCTTCCAGCTAGCCTCTGCGCCAGCGAACCACTGGCCCCACCATCACAAACAACCACCGATATCCCATAATTGTTGATCCGTTCTCCTCCATGGCATCAGATTACGTTGCTTTTGTCTGCTCCACCACCGGTCGCCCTCCGTAATTACTGTCACCTCTGTCTCCTGCCGGCCTCTATCTCTGACAACCTGCCACCCCACCATCATAAACAACTATAACCATACCAAAACCCACCACAACCAACCTTCTTTGCTCCCATAACATCAAAGAAATAGTCACAACCACCTCTTAATCGTCAGCCTTCTTCACTGGCGATGCACCACCTACCACTGTCGCAGACCACTAGCAAAACCTCCATATCACGAACAACATTCAATCACCTCCACCACTCGAGATTGATGACACCATCGATAACCACCAACATCAAGTCCCTTCCAACGATGAATTGAAAAACCTATCACTTTTAAGTCTGCCACCACCATTGCTACGGTCGTCCTCAACTCCGGTGTTTCTATCATCATTGTCTTTACAAATTCTAAAAAAAAATTTGAAAGATTTTTTAAGATCACCAATTTAAGAAACATGATGATTAAAATCTAGATATTCCCAATTCAACAAATCCAATTATATTTGATGAACCTATTTTTGAACTTCTAAAACTCAGAAGATGGGCGTTGATTGTTTGTGCAATGTAATGGAGGCAGTGGTTTGTGATTTTGTTGGTGGTGGGTGTGGAATCTATGATGGTGTACTAATGGTTTGTGAGAGCGTCAGTAGTGCGAGTTTGTGTGTGGCGGTGGTGGCTTGTGATGATGAGGGTGGTGTGTCATTAACAAGGGAGATTGGCCGGCAATCAGAGGTAGGTGATAATGGTCAATATTATGATTCGACAGGAGGAGAAAGGGCTGACGGTGGTGGGTTTCTATATGGTAGCGTTGGTTTGTGATAGTGGGGCTGGTGAGTCGCCAGTTTGGTGGCTGACCATCGATGGTGGACTGAAAGAAGCAATTGCGTAGTGTGGGCAGATCTGTGAATGATGAATGATTCAACAGGGAGAGAGAAAAAAATGAAAAAAGAAGAACTAGAGAAAAAGTGCAAAACTATATAATTTAAATCGCTAGCCTCACGCAAGTTGTCTAAGATTTGTATATTTGTCTTTTTCACCTGAGTCGTAATATTATTTGGTATGTTTGCATCAACTCCTACTATAAATGCGATTCTCCTGATCAAGTAAAAGAAAAAGACACGTGTTTAGCTATGTGAATGAAAAATTAGAATTCTCTGTTGTACAGCTCCACTGTTGTAATGAAAAAATATCGCTAAATACATTTTAGCAATAAAAAACAGCCACTATAAATTTTAGCAATATCGAAAAAAAATTAGTGGCAATGTTTTGTTATGAAAACTGTTACAACAAAGATATTGTATAACAAAGATGATTCTTATTCATGAATGAAAAAGTTCACAATGAGTTTGGTCATACTACAGCTCTTTTGCTCGCTTCCAATCTACATCTTTAATAACAATTTTCATGCAAATATAGATTAGATCGAAACTCTTGTCTAAAATTTCCCACGCTTGATAACATATCCATCTGGCAAACTTCTCGCCACCGGTCAAGATCACTAGCATCCAAAAAGTAGCCCAACGGCGTCCAATCTGATTGCCTACTCCAACGATCTACCAAGAAGCCCCCAGGGTCCTCTTCTTGTAGTCTCACCAAGGCCTAACAAGTAGCCAATTTCTTACGATCTGCATTGGGTAAGAAAATATTGCATGGTCTCGGCCATTTAGGACTGTTAAATTAGATAGAATTGATACGATAAAAAAAGAACTAAAGAAGACATTATGTTATCATACAATATATTTACGGTCCTAAATGACGAGGACCATCGATCTCACGCCTAAAATTTTCTACCCTGGGTGGGGGGGGGGGGGGGGGTAATGATTGATTATCGAGTAGAACAAAATATTGGGTCACATCAGCTTATTTGAAACATATGAATGTCTGTGGCACACGTGAATCATATTCTGATTCCCAGCGTACCAGGAATGTGAGAAAGTGAATCACTTACATGTCAATGGCAGAGCAATGATTGTACCTATGGATGTTACTGGTGTTTCTCTTTCCAACGAAGGGAAATGCTCTGATCACGGTTTCTTTTTTTGATCAGCTTGGTCACAGGCCAAACCTCCAACTCAAGGCTAAAGCTTATTTAAGCTTCGGCAGTATGCTGTTTACTCAAGTACAGCTTATAGTAGAGAGAGAGAGAGAGAGAGAGAGAGAGAGAAGACAGCAAAAACAAGGTCAGTTTATCTGGTCATGGACACTATTGCTCCTTACAAGCACATTTGTTTCTCCGTGAAATTTTTCCTTACACTAAATGTTGTTACTTCAATTCCTCAAGTGTACCAAATTCACTGACCAAATGGTAGGAATTGTATGTGTAATAAACACCCAACAACAACTAATAGAACAGTACTAGTGAAAAGGAGTTTCAGCGGAAAACTCCTTTTCACTTAACGAAACGCTGCCATTGTCAGACAGAAACACACAGTGAAGAGATAAAGAACAACTGATATGGAGCTGTGTTTTCTTTCTAGGAATTCACAATCATGGAGAGTAGCAGCAACTCGTTCAACTCTGCAGGTAACTTCCTTGTTTCCTCATGCCTCTATTCATTGTTTCAAGGAATGTATTTTCTTGAGCCCTCTATGTGCATGCAACATTCGGAAGTAATTAGTTCACGACTACAAAAGTTATCGATTTCGCCCACTGTATCGCAATCCATTTGCTAAACTAGCAATGCACATGTGAGTGCCATCGCCGAAGACATCCATGCCAAGTTGAGGACCAAAAGGCTTCCCTTATTTGAATACAATTGACAATGACATTGGGAGGATCAAGCAAGTAAATCCATACAAGTGATTACCCTAAGAGAGAAAAAGTAAGTCATATGTTATATATGCTACATTCAGATGGTCTCAGCAATATCTCCCAAGCAACAAAGCTGTCAGTGCTTCAAGAACGTCCACACTCCAACGTGTTGGAACAACAGCCACATGATCTTCTACCTCCCTCCCCCTCCCCTTTCAACCCCAACTGCTTTTCCATAAAATGGGAAATTCAGCAAGTTTTCATGGCGTTTCCCATCCTGCCTCTTCCGTGATCTTCAGGAAAAAAATAAAACATTTACTAGTATGTTCTGAATCTACAATACAAATGTCACTCTGGGGCTTTAAAATTTGCATCATATTAATGTACCAACTTTCGTCTGCAGCGGAAAAGGCATCAGAGTTGGAAGAACTGCGGAGAAAACATAATGAGAGAATGTTGAGGATTGAAGAGCTCAAAAAACAAAAAGAAGAACTGAAGTTACTTATGGAAAAAGTTCCAGAGGAGAAAAAGGAAGGTTTCTGGCACTTGATTGAGAAGTACAACAACTTGAGAGATGAGCACAATGCACTGTGAGCTGAGAGGTCACGAGAACCCGAGGAGTAGCTGTCATGCCCTTTCTCCATCTTGGTAAACCAAATGTATTGAGACAGCCAGGGAATTAGTGTGCAGTAGACTTTGGTTTCTCTCAAGATTTGATAGTTTATCGAATTTAGATCCCGTTTATATTATTTTCCTAGTGTTCATTTTCAAACATGTTTCAGTCGCACGGCGTATCTTGAATATGAGCCTGTGCCCGTTGTCCCAACATGATCATTTGATTTGTTATGGCATGTTAGAAATGATTATGACAATGGGATGCAAGGAAGGGCTGGAGTAGAGTGCGACGCCATGTCTCTCCTCTAGGAGAGAATGTCCGATAACATTGATTAGGACTAAAACTTACTAGAAATTTTGGTTAAGAATTACTTCAGAATCTCAAAACATATTATAAGACAGAAACTTTAGGAGTACACGTCGATGACAGCAGCAGCCTAAAATACAGTAGCATGGATCTAGAAGAGAAACTGTACCGCATACCGCTTATAGGAAAGCATGATCATCCCAAAGGGACAATAGGCAGCATTACTGCCAAGCTCAATTTTTGCTGAAGTGGTTCCTATGTGCAGCAATCTAGGAAGCACGGACACGGGTGCGGGTGCGGATACGACACAGGTGAGGATAGTCGAATGCGGTATTTTTGAAAATTTTAGGATACGAGTGCGGCGGGTATACGATAGATTTTATAAATATTTTTTTTAACTATATACACTTAGTATTAAATTTCTAACAATTTGAATCTTAACATGTATTAGATATATGTAAAAAAAACATAAATATTTCAACTAAAGTTGTGAGAGTTTGTTAAATTTAATGGGTTGCTTCTTGAATTTTGAAGTTTTCAACTAAATTAGTGATAGTTTGTTAAGTTTGGGCTATTTTGTAAATATTTAAATTTTATAACCGAACAGAATCAAGTTTGTATGTATACTACTATTATTTCTTTGATGTATCGGGGCTGATTTAAGTAATAAGTTAATAAGAAAATACAAAAATAAAATAGCAAAAGTCAAAAGTCAACCATTATCTAATAACTTCCGGCCACATCGATAACATCGGTATACATGGGTTTCTAATGTTCTTCTTCCAGCAACAGCACCGCACGCCACAGCGCCGCACTTGGTTCGCCGGTGAGATCTCCTCCTTCTTTTCCTCCTCCTCCTCCTTCTTCTCTCCAGTCTCCTCTCTCCTCTCAGATTTCTTGCCGGTGGTCGCCGAAATTGCCGGTGGTCACAAATCTGCACGGTGATCACAAGTCGGATACGCACCCGAGCCACACCCGGTATTTAAGAAAATAAAAAATAAATCAATAAAACCGGACATGCACCTGAGCCTCACCCGCACCCAACGCGCCCCTAATGCCGCACCGGTGCTTCATAGGCGGTAATCGATTTCACCATGGACACAAGAGGACGGTTGCAGGAGTAAAATCTATGGTTTGAATATTGTTTAACATAATTGTGTACATATAACCAAATCAAATATTTTACCGGAAAACTTTGCCAAAAGTAAGACCACGACGCATGCTCTCCTTACGAAGGTGAAGATGGATTAGAAGAGCAAGTCTCTAATCATGGTACTATCTGGTGTCATAGCAAAACCTAATCTAGTGGTGTCCTCTACATTTGGCTCAAGAAGACAAAAGAACTGAAAATGAAAACAATAGCACTAACAGAAGAAAGGATGTTGCGGCAGAATACAAGTACTTTCGTTGGCATGCATCATGGAAACTTTACACCCAAAAAAAAAGTTGAATCAAAGGGAAAAAAATCATGTTTAATCGGCCATTATTGTCCTTGTGGTTGATCACAGCTTACCCATATTGTCGGAAAACGAAAAGAAGCAACCACCTCTACCATATGCAGGTCTGTATCTGTTAAGTTTCTTTTTAAATTTCCGTTTTTAAGAATTTGCTGAATCATTGTTAATTACAGTGTATTTTGAGAAATGGGGCTATGTCACCCCCGGAAATTCATACCAAAGCAATCTGGGAAAAATATGAAGATGCCCTTTGCACAGAAGTTCTCATGCCGTATGATGAAATGGCAGCAATTCTGAAATTCTAAAGCACCATTATGATCCTTCGCTGTGAAATGATAAGATCATGCCGGATGATAAACTTTGTTCAAACATTCCAGGTGAAATAGTTACATATATTACTTCTTCGCAGGCACTTCCGTACCTTAATTGTTTTGCTGAATGAATAGCTTCTAATGCAGTTTTTCATCGCTGTGCTCGAAAACTAGTACCAGCATAGTGGTGGAAACCACTATTTACGGTCTTTGAACACCTTTTGCATAGAAGGATGCTAGTTAATGGTTCTCTTAATCCTATAAACTTCTTTTGCTAACGATGTAGATGGATTTCCTTCAATAAGAGATTTAGAACAATGTGTCCAAGAAACATGATACATTTAGAGCCGCACCCGTACGTAATTGAGCAGAGCTCGGTGGTCATACTATTCAAAAGGCCCAGAAGTGCATTAGTAGGACACCCGCACCCCGCGCAACTCCGCGTACTCCGTTGCCTGCGCCCTCTTCGCCCGCGCCCTCGCGCCGACTCTGCGACCCTCATCGCCCTCGCCCAAGCACTGTTTCTGTGTCACGTGCCCCCAACAAGACGCCCGACTCTGCGACACCCGTCGCCGCGCCCGTGCGCCATTTCCATGTCATGTGCACCTGGTACTGCACACATTTTGCTGCACCCATGAGTTGTGTTGCTTATACAGTCGCGCCTCCCGGCTCTCTGTTATGTCGCCAGCAGCGCACATACTCCACCTTGCCTATGCTCCTCACTTCTTATACAGTCGCACCCCCTGACGCTCTATCACATTATCATGCTGCCAGCACTGCATCCGCCGCTGCTTGTACAGTTGCGCCCCCCGGCTCTCTGTTCGCCGTGCCCATGTGTCACGCCTTTGATACAATTGCGCCGCCTGGCTCTTTGTCACATTAGTACTACCGTGCTGCCGGCATTGCACACACTTCGCTGCGCCCATGCACTGTGCCGTTTATACAGTCACACTCCTCGACACTTTGTCACACTACCACGCCCCCGCGTTAGTCCATTCTTTCACCACACCATGCGCACCTTGCCTTGATCGTGGAACATGCTTCGGCCCACTTCCCGGAATGTGCAGCATCCCACGGGGATATGCGACTCCTCTGGGACCCAATCTCCTTAAGGGAGCTCTAAGTATCCAGCATGAAGACTCCTCTTCTACCAGGTAGCTAGACGACACCTCTGGGATGCTACCTCGGCCCATCAAGTAGGCAACTCCTCCGAGACACTATCTTTGCCAAGGAGCTCTAAGTGTTTCGGCATGATGACTCTTGTTCTGCCAGGTAGACAGTTCCTCCAGGATGCTATCTCGGCTCGTTGGGTAGGCAACTCTTCGGGGACACTACCTTGGCGCGCTCCAAGTGCTTTGGCACAAGGACTCGCTCGCGGGGATAAGCGACTCCTCTGAGATACTATCTTTGCCAGGGAGCTCTAAGTGCTCCAGCACGAAGACTCCCCTTCCACCAGGTAGACGACTCTTCCAAGATACTACCTTGGCCTGTCGGGCAAGCGACTCCTTTGGAACACTACCTTGGCACACTCTGAGTGCTCCGGTACAAGGACTCACCCGCGGGGATAGGCAACTCCTCAGAGATACTATCCCCGCCAGGGAGCTTTAACTCCTTTCTGAGATGGCTCCTTTGGGATGCTACCTCCGCCTGTCGGGTAGGCAACTCCTTCGGGACACTACCTTGGCACGCTTCGAGTGCTCCGCCACAAGGACTCACCTGCGGGATAAGCGACTCCTCGGGGACACTATCTCCGCCGAGGCTAATTGGTAGAGGTGGAGCTACAACCACATCAAGGGTTTTTTGCAAGGTATTCACCATATCTTTCAACTGAGGAGTAAGAGAGGTTACATTAATATGAACGTCTTTGGTGGAATCAGCATGGTGATGAGAGGGTGTCAATCGCAGGAGCTGTCGAGCTGACGAATGTTGTTTGATCGAGCATGATGATCCCGATTGGAACGGCTGACTGGTGAATTGCCGGAAGACAAATGTCTGGCCATGTTCCCTATTGTGGTCTCACAGATGGCTCCAATCTATTGCTGCTAAAAATTAGATCGGGAACCACGGCCGAAGAACTGACCTGCAAGACAGAACAAAGAGTGACCGCCAGGTAGGAGTTCTGACGGGAGAACTCTCTGATACTAAAGTCAGAGCGCAGCTACAGGGATAGAACTCTGAATAGCAAAAAATAAAATGTTTATGTATGTGTGAAGTTGTTTGCGTACTTGGGATAGTCTCGTTATATAGATGTAAGTAAAAGAAACCTAATAGGACTATGAGTCCTAACAGCTGAGCCATGAGCCCGTCTGTTAGGATGATGTTAGGATTGTTAAGGATCGCGTCAAGATCTAATCAGAATCCTTTTCGAATCCTAATTTTTTCAATATGGTGACCACCAAAGTCAGAGTTGACTACGCTGACTGCAAGTCAAACTCGACATGTGTCATATCCCGATTGGAAGTGTATTTTTAACTATATCAATTACCAATGACATAAGATTTCAAGAGTTAAAAAAATCATAAAAACCAATTATTTTATCAAACAACAAACGACATCTAAATTCGTTATAAAATAAGGCTCATATGTAGATATGCTGACTCAGTTCCATATAGGTAAATTTTGGTTTGTAGCCATATGCAAAAGTTGTTACAGTGCAATAGGCGGTCCACCGTACCTTAAGAAAGTACATAAAAAAGGAACATGATAATACCTGAACTTAGGACAGGTACTCTAAAGAATTGAAGAAATTAAGGTGTTCTTTTTTTCGATTTTGATGTACGCAATTCATGTTTGGTTGTGATAAGTTTTTTTTTCCTCCTAAAGATGATCATAGACTAAGATCAAATTTATATGGTGGGGCTGGATCACCCTCGTTCTGGTTAAATTTATACTATTTAGAAAACAGCGACAAAATGTTCAAATACAACAAAAAATAATGTAATTTAGCCATGCCCTTATAAAAGCGAAAAACACCAAAAATTATAAAAGGCTTTTTTGAAGAAAAACAATTTAAGCCATTCAGCCCATTGAGATCATTTTTATACTGGTGGGACTTTACCCATAGCCGCTTTGGTTAAATTCTTTGTCACTAAAAGATGTATTAGTGAACCTTTAACCTTTTTAGCAACAAAATACTTAAAATTAGTAAAAAAAAATGTTGTAGTTTATCCTCACTCCTTTAAAAGTAAAAAAAAAAAAACCCTTAATGTTTGTAAACCTTATAAATTAAAAAAGTGTATCTTTAAGGAGAAAATATGTAGCCATTTTACCAATTGGAACTTTTTATATGATGGGGCTAGATCTAGACCCATTTGGTTGCAGTCATACTTTGTTGTCATTGAAAGATGCATCAGTGATCTTTCAAGCTCTTTAGCGAGAAAATAAAAAAATTTAGCCAAAAAGGTTATAATATAGCCTCACATTTTTAAAATTATACAGCCGCAATTATTAAAACCTTTTAAAATTTAAAAAGGGTATTTCAAGAAAAAAAAATTAACCATTTAACCCCTTGCATATCAAAAGTTGAGAGCTTTTCAAGGCAAAAAAATAATTAATTATTTGAGCTCAAATAAATTGGAGCCTTTATCAATTGAGTTTTACCTAACCCTATCACCCCAAAGAGTGCAATATACAAAAATAATAACTATACTAAGAACATATTATCATGGTAATTTTTAGTATTCTCGGTTACAGTAGAATGTACAAATACAATAAACATGTATATGAAGAATATGACATCATGCTCATAAGAGTATTCAAATAACTCTAATACCAACTTAGGATTATTTGTTTACCATGATCCCAAATTAGAGTTTGGAGCATAATGGTATGATGTAGTGATTTTTAAAAGTCATGATTACACATGTATTTTAAAAAAAATCTTAAAAAACTCCAGTTTTAATATGGTTGTCTTACACTAATATATATGTATTAAAATTTATATACATGCACAATAAATCAGATATGCAGCATAGTAACAATATATAGCAATATATTGCACAGTAAATCAGATATGCAGCTAGTAACAATATATTGCTATTCGTGGTCCGGTTAGTTTTGAGCCCCCATGGCTCAACTTCAGCCAAATATTGAACTGAAACTTTACTAGTCGTTAGTTTACTCTGGATCTACCTTAGTTTGGGGACCCGGTCAAATGAAAGCAAGTGATCTCTTAGAGAAGTCATATGTTATGCAGATGTCATGTTTCTTTCTTTTCTAGTTTATATGATTTTCAAACAGTTTATTCCGAAGTTCAATGTCAGGACGTTCATTTTAATAGCAGATTGAATGTCTATCCTCACTGTCATCTCCTTGTTTATTTTTTCTCCAATGTCTCCTCTTTCAGTCAACAAACTCAAAGAAAAGTAATGGGGGAGTTCTTGATTTGCACAAACAGCTGCTAATCAAATGGCCTAGCCAGATGAACTGGTAGTCCTGGCTGGGGGATCATACATGCCAGATGACCTCTTTAACAGGGACAGAGACACCGTCTTCTTCCGGTGCTCCAAGGCGATGGATCTACGACGTGTTCTTGAGCTTTAGAGGCGCAGACACGCGCAACAACTTTGTTGACCATCTCTACGCTGCTTTGATCCAGAAGAGTGTATATACCTTCAAAGACGACGAGCAACTCGAAACAGGGATGTCGATCCCGCTTGAACTTCTGAGCGCAATTCAAGAGTCCATGTTCGCCATCGTAGTTTTCTCGAGGAACTATGCAACTTCGTCGTGGTGCTTGGATGAACTCGTCAAGATCTTGGAATGCAGGAACCTGGCGGGACAGACCGTCATTCCCGTCTTCTACCATGTGGAACCATCGGTCGTTCGCTACCAAACAGGGAGTTTTGCAGACGCTTTTGCCAAACATGAAGCAAGATGCAAGGAGAAGGTACCCAGATGGAGGGAAGCATTGATCGAAGCAACCAGTATATCAGGTTTGGATGTCTCAAATACAGCCAATGGGTTAGTTCTATTACCTCGATTCAAAAAAATTTGTGCCTTGTGACTTTAACATGCATTTTCCTTCATGCCAAACCAGAAAGAACAATGGGTTAGTTCTATTACCTCGATTCAAAGAAATTTTGTGCCTTGTGACTTTAACTTGCATTTTCCTTCATGCCAAACCAGAAAACTCATATGTTCTTTCTAGCTTACAGGCGTGAATCGAAATGTATCGAGATACTTGTCGATAAAATAGTTCACGAAAAGAGCCATATGGTGTCAAGTGTTGTGGAACAATTCGTTGGAGCAGATGCGCCTGTCGAGAACATCCAGCCGTTCTCGCTCCACAAGGTATCGTCTTCTCATACCCAGCTCATTTGCTTGTTGGGTTGTGCGAGTTATTTCTGAATAAATTTTGATTACAGTGATCAATTGCATATATAGTAACTGGAAGATATTGGGAGCAATGCATTTAAAAAACAATCCTTTTGCTTGGCTTTTGTCTTATTAGCTTTAAGCAAAAGAAGTTTGGTTTCCCAGTCTTCGGAACAGATGCCTCTATTGGGTACCACTAGCCAAAAAGTCCGTCAAAAGAGTACACCAAAAAGTACGCAGAAAAGAGATGGTATCGAGCAGAATCGCATATGCATAAGAAATCGAATTAACTTTGGGCCAACTCCAGCGTGAGACTTAAGACATTCCGAGCATTTAATGGTCATTGAACCAAGTTTCCTTGGAGATCCTGATGGCTTAAACGCCTCATTGAAAGACTAGGTTTCAGGAAAATCCACTATGACATGTTTCGAAACAGGTCTTGAAAATTATCAACACCTATGTCTATAGTATCACATCGTTTTTTTTTTTTGGTAAACTATAGTATCACATCGTTAATCGAGTGGTAAATCTTCCCTGAATAGTCTCACAAGATTTGATGTTAGATCAATTAAGCTTCTCTTTGCCATTGTAGTCTCGGTTAAAATACGTGGATGGTACCTAATACCTTGCTTTGCAGATTCAAGAAGATCCTGGAAATATCATACACAACCATGACTTCTCTTGGGGAGTAGATGAACCATGGAAGCTTATGCATAGAGAGTACACTTTTATACATAGATATGGATATAAAGGAATCCCTGCAGCAGCAGAAGGGCGAACTCATTTTGCCTGGGTAAAATATAGGACAGAGAAATGGCAAGGCCTCGAACAAGAAATCACTTCCAGAGTTGCACCAAATACAATCTATATGCTATCTGCATGCCTACGGATGTTGAATAATGTGCAAGAGTTTACCAAAGTCAGAGCCACAGTAAGAATGGAAACCCCAGACAAAGACTACTTGAGTATCGGAAAGTAATGCTTCTTGTTAAAGCTAATCGTTTAGAGCAGCTGTGCTTCAATTCTTTTAACTTTTTCCACTGAGAGGGGAAGATTTGGAAATTGAATGTTCTAACTTTTCCCCACATGCAAAGCAGGACTTTAATCGGCGGTCAGCAGTGGGAAGAGATGCAAGGGTTTACATTCTGTTTGCCGCGTAAAGAGGGGCGGTTGTTTTTCTATTTCGAAGGTCCCCCGCCCCAGGTTGACTTGCTCATCGCCTCAGTGGCGCTAAAAGAGGTACGCTCGCAACTTTCGTGCTAAAGTTATCGAAAGAAACAATCACGTTGGGGTATTTAAGTTCCAATTATTTGGCTGAAAGCTATTGCTATAGCTGGTGCAAATGTTTCAAGACTTTCAGGGACAGATCTGCCGCCATTATGTCTTCCACTGTTAAATTACCATCTGCTCTAAAAGTTTAAACTATTAAAGAATGGGCCCAACAATGTATATCACGCTTTAACACGAACTTTCATCTTCACATGCATGCTCTTTCTCTGAATATTTACTGCATCAGTACACTAAAAATGTATGAAAAACATGATATTATTGCTTGGTTCACGACGTGCTTACTCTTCATTTTGCAACTAACCAAAGGTAGAACGGTCTACAAGCGGTGAAGACATCAACATCATACAGAATCCTAAATTTGTCGAAGATGGAAAACAATGGGCTAGGAACATGTGTAGAGCAGAATTTAATAGCTCCCTGGGATATGCAAAAACAACCAACCGCGTAGAGCGTTCTAGTGGAATCGAGCAAGACATCGGTGCTCGTCTGCGAGCAGAACTTGTTTATGAACTCAATGTGGAAGTTCGAGTTTCGGGGGACAACGAAGCTGATGTGTATGCAACCTTACGAATTCGAAGAACAAATGAAAGCAGATGTAAAGTAATCATAGCCAGGTTAGCATTCATACATATGACTCTCGTCGTGGTGTTACCCAAAATTTGCTTCCGTACCTTTTTTTCGTTCTGTATATCCTCGCTACTTGGATCTTACTTCACCGTGAAAAACGAAACCGAAAACATACAATTACAGAGGGTTTATCATGGTTCTGGATTGATCACATGCACAGAAAAACAAAGCAGCAAGAATCACCAATTGCAAAGGTAAAGATGGAGAGCAAGTCCCAAATCCCCGGTAGTCGCACTGAAACTCTATCTATACTATACGCATAAGTTTGGGATAGCCAAGGCATATCTAGTACTTTTTTTTTTTCTTTTTTTTTTGTAAGCAGGCATATCTATTGATTCAAGCAAGTTAATAGCTTGAAGCCTTGACATGGACACCAACACACTTTTCTTGTTCTGAAGGGCACCGGCAACAAACGAAAAGTGGGTGAAGTTGCAGGGGAAGTTCTATCTACCTGATGCCCCATTAACAGCAGTCATTCGGTTAGAAGGTTCTCCACCCGGAACCGATATCTTCGTAACAGGTTTACGGGTTTGTGGACATCGGGCACCATCCGATCTTGATCACCGGGTACGTTTTTCATTGCGGTCATTAAGCTTTCCGTAACCATTCTTGGTATAATTTCTAGCGTTAGGTTTAGCAACAAATGCCTGATATCTACAATAACTATCGCAAAGGGAGCAAACTGGTTCAAAATGACCAAGGGACTACCTTGGGCAAAGGCTGAGAATTTGGAAACCATTTTAACAATTAAGTCTGAAGTGTACTTAATCTCGGTTGTCTGGCAAATTTATCCTTCCTATGCTAAACTAGAGTTCCTCCTTCACATCTTGTTGCAGAATGCATCTTCTTATGGGATCAATTTTGTCGAGTAGAGCATTCACTCCAACTTCAAAGAGAGTATTAAACGAGGTTCATTTACTAGGAGGCATATGGCCCAAAGTGATATCACCAGAGAAACGCTCCCCCCTTATGTCATCACTTCTGTTTTTCAGGGAGGCTCATGAGGTTTTAGATTCTAGCATAAATATATGCAAGAACTTTAACGAATATAAAGTCGATCAAAGTTCTG
This sequence comes from Escallonia herrerae, assembly GCA_033070095.1. Taxonomy (NCBI): domain Eukaryota; kingdom Viridiplantae; phylum Streptophyta; class Magnoliopsida; order Escalloniales; family Escalloniaceae; genus Escallonia; species Escallonia herrerae. The sequence goes on along the minus strand of JAVXUP010000382.1, from coordinate 63,559 downwards.
TCGGTTTGGTCCCCAGATCTGACAAAAATTTCTACCGCAACCAATTTTTTTTCCTTTCAACTTAGGCTTCTGAGGCATCAAATTCAGGCACTAATGACCTATCCGATTGATAATATCTTGTCAGCAATCTTGCTGAGGGCACGGTTCAAGTATCCACATGTAATTAGCTGATAAAGTCCGTTATAATTTTCCTTTCTCGGCTATGAGGTTTTCCAGGAGGAACTTAAGAAGCAAATGAGAGACCAATTGACGACCTCTAGCATCATTGGGAACTTCGCATCAATGGTGAGACGATTGTGGGGCGCTATTAAAACATGAGGGACTGCTTGTAACAAGGGGATTGGCAGAATATTTTGTCCGTGATAGTTTTGTTGGCTTACAAAGATACGATAATGCATGCAGCTAAAGGTGACTCGTAGCAATTCATGGAGTAAAATTTTTGAAACCCTTTACACCACCGGGTCACTTGTTAGTCTTGGTGCAGGGGGGAAAGCTCAATCGCGCAAAATGTGCAGAACATCAGGCTGGGTCGAGGCGGTTGACTATTCTCCTGTTTCTGAACCAATCCAACTCCACCCAGACCTAGACGCACAAATGGGTTGGGTACAAAATTCATCCAATTCTGCCCCAATTAATGCCAACTAAACCTGCCCAAGTGATGTTCCGATGGCACAAATAGTCCATGTATGTGAAGTCAGAACTACGGGAATCAGGCTGCACTGTATAGACTAGGAAAACAATCATGCAATTCACAATTTCACTAGAAGTCTTAAACATAGAACTCTTTGTAGCTCACCCAATCAAGCACAAGGTGCAATGCCGCGGATTCTAGAATATACCTTCATGCGATTCAAGTCTCCTTTAATCTGCAACTTACCTCCACCGCTGCCATGATATGTTTCAAAATTTGCTTTTTAACAACAATCACTATATGAACAGGATACATTTCCTCACTTCACACATTTGAAGATGTATATTGGTCAACACGTCCCTTTTTTACAGTCGTGACCAATCTCTCTCCCTCGGTCTCTGCAAAATATGCCTTTCTACAATCTGAAGATTGCTTACTTCAACCCGAAGATGATGAGATCATGCATGCTTGAACAATTTCATGCTGAGCCAGTGGAAATATACGGCAACAAGAAGGATAGGAAGTGTCAAGGGTACCAAGAAGCAATAATAACTGTTGCAGAAGAAAATCCAGGTCAGGAAAAGCAAAAAGATGCAGTCGTTCAATGCGTCAATATTGAAAACACCATAATCCAAAATGTGAAAGTATGCTATATACTCATCCATGTAAAGCTACTATGACCACTACAAAAAACGAAGCGAATTGTTTATTGCTTGAGGAGCCGGAATTGAAATGACATATGCAACCTATTTTATATAGTTTCGCAAATTAAAAGTTAAAGCAAAGTTGAGGCATGACCTTGGCAACCAGAGCAGTACATGCATCGCATACCCTTATTTTTTTTTAATTTTTTTGATAAACTATCCTAATTCTTGTCAATCAAAAACTGAAATTTGTGGACTACACAATCTTTAACCAATGTCAATGATTTTATCCCAAAGCCTAGCTGAAATGGGACTTTATTGGCAATTTTTTTGTTTCACTAACTAAACCAGATAAATAAGACAGTTGAAGAAACCCAAATCTTGCCCCATCGTATATACTCATTCCACACAAAGCTGAATGTGATATCTAAAATCGGCTCGTGGGAGAGATTGTGATTGCTTAATAAGACCCTGCCTATGAACTCATAAGTACCTACTCTGCTAGCCTTTTTTGAGGAAGGCATTGCCCAGTGCTTTGTCATTACATTGAAGCTTGGCAAAGTACATCCACTCCAACATGACCGCCAAACATAATCAAGCAGATTGTTCATGGTTCGGGGAGCTCGAACTGAAATTCCATATGACAATCGATCCTAGGATAGTGACTGAATTAAAAGTTAAAAATAAGTTGAGGGATTGTCTTGTCAACTAATAAACCCAATCGAGCAGTAGATGCACAGACAGCAATTATATCATTATGAGTCTACTGATCTTTTAACGTTGTAGATGATAAGACAGTGATGCCTATCAAGTGAACTATTTCCATTTCACTTGTATCACAGAAGGAAGTGGCCAAATGTGGTATAACACTTACATGTGTGGCTATTTCACAAGTTCTCCTACATAATACGAAAGAGGAAAATAAAGAAAACATGCTACCTAAAGAAGAAAAAAAAGCAGTAGTTCAAGTTGAAACCCTATCATCCATCAACCCGACGTAATACAGTTTCATCTAGGAAGCACCGACACCTCTTATAGGACGAGGTATGGTGTCCGACACTTACCGACACCTCGACACCTCCAGACATGTGTCCGACACCTCTCAGCGGTGTCCGACCACTCGTATGGGGGCAAAATACAATATTTCAAATTTATTTGAGGGATAAATCTGGGGTCTTTTAGAAATGAACTTTTAGGCCAAATCCTAATCAGATTGACCCAACAAAAGATACCTTCTTCTTTCTCTCTCATCTCTGTCTTTTCTTTCTTTTTGTTGCCTAAAGCATCCATGCTTGTCAGTCTAGAGTAAGACAGGTCAACATCTCCGACCTCATTTACAAACCATCTGACAATATAAAATCTCTCCTTCATGCCTTTGGTTTCATGTCTTTTTTCCTTCTCTCTTGTTATTGTTGAGACTCTAATTTTGGTACTGTTGAGGCATTCAACAGCTTTCTAGTTGCTGACCTTTTTTCTTGTTACTGTTGAGACTGTTTCATGTTACTTGATTTCTTTCTCATCCATTTTGAACGAAATTTAGTTGCTCTAATTGAGATGTGTGTATGTGTGTGTCTGTGTGTGTGTATATTAAAAAATTCAGTTGTGTCCTGCGGTGTCCAAAACCTGATTTTTTGAAAATTGTGGTGTCCGGTGTCCCGGTCGGTGTTGGACACGGTATCCGATACCGTGTCCGTGCTACCTAGAGTTTCATGTATTGAAGCTTTAGCTGAACCGTCATACCTTAAATCACTACAGCACCATGGCTCTACACTAAATTATGTTGCAACATAATGAATCAGGCTTCGTCACATACTATTCTTGCTTTGTGACCTTGTCATGAACCGCCAGTCTTATAAGAAGGCAACTACATTCTTTATCTGTAAGCAGACAAGCATACCCATAAACATCACATACATATTCCAACGACAACATATAATGATCTTGGAGACACTTCTACATTCTCGCGTCCAAAGCTCCCGGGTCCGCAATGCCCACATCACCAAGGTATCCTAGTCATGCTCAGTGTGAACAACCAATACACTGCGCACGGTCCCTGCCTACTGTGTGTCTGTGCACTTGAGACTAGCCAACACGCACCAATGACGTGCCCACATGAGCAACACCAAACCAATGAGCTTGCTTGCCAGCCGTCATGCCCAACATGGGCGGCAACATGCCGCCCTGTCCAGCTTGGCTCCAAGTCTTGATGCCAAGCATGTCATCGATGCTGACCGTCTTGTCGCCGAGTCCACACCCCATATAAAATGGTCACGTTATCACATGGCATGCAAGCACACAAGTACCATAGTACACCACTATACGCATGCCCAATAATGATTGGGAAAAGTATGAGGTGCACAGGATGCATACTAGTAGCCTCCTACCCAATGTCAGGACCTTAGCTGCAATATCCTCCAGTTTTAGTGACGCTCCAACTCCCACCTAAAACCCACTATACTAGTGACACCCCAGCCAGGAACCTGCATCCGCTCCCACACACTCCAACACGTGCTCTGTAGTACTAAGGTGAGGACGCACCTACTAATGGTACCCGCTAGGAAGGTCTTCCTTAGTTCCCTTAGATCACTCACTTAATGCCCATGAAGGCACAAGTGGCGGAATCGGTGCCTGCCCACTACCATAACCTCCTTTATTATACCAATGAGAGCAACAACAGAATTGAGAGTGGTAGACATCATCTTGCTCAAGGAGTTAAAATGGCACGTGAAACTCGGGATTACGTACGGTAAAGAACTGATGCACTTCTATTGATCCAGACTACAATCTCCGACCAATGAATGTCATGCTCCAGCACTCGGAGGTAGAGGTTCTTGCCTAAACCTGTTTCCATAATTGCTAACATGCCACTGCGCATAGTGTTGGGCCAAAAAACAATCTAGATGCTCGTTCCACTTCTTACCAATGGATGAAAACATGCCTCATAGTCACGGAGATGGTCAATAGTACCTTAACTGGGGTATTCAAAGCTCTCCTACGATTGGGTATGGTAGTTAGAGCATAGGTGTATCCTTAAACTCTAGATTAAAGTTCTTAGACAGAGTAACTACAAACCTTAACCTCAGCCCACCATCCATAATCGTAGATCAGCCTTAATTACCTTAGTTGTGGTACCATAGGTTCCTAGCGATATGTTATGTGCAATTAAAATCATGGGTGACTCAATAGAGGAAATTTCTGCTGATCAAAGATCGTTCCAGAGGTGCGAAAAAGAATTTGCTAATAATCACATGAACTTCCATAAGTTGGAATAGTTATTCTAAAATTTGCATCCATAGCAGAAAAAAAAGAAGCTTCCCGTTTGGGGTGGGGGGTTGCTGGTTACGTCTCGAAAGCTTGAAACATCAACTGCTACAGTGGAAAGATTACATCTTGAGGCTGATGATTTCGCAAAATTTTTTCAATCGTTGTTTGACTCCGGAGAATGTAAAAGCTTGCTTTGCAAAAGAAAAACTCAAAGGGGCAGCACGTTTACTGTGGTATAGAAGTTGAGAAACAACACTACAAACTATTTAGGAGAAGGATTTCTGCACTACACAGCTAAGAGTCACCGTCAACCACCTACAAATACGTGGGAAGATTAGGTTAAGTTTAAAAAGTAGGTTCTTCCTCTCAGATTTCAGTGACAGGTGTATGGTAAGTTCTTCCCACCTGCAAAATGTGCTATATTTGAATTGAAGGACAGCCAGCAACAGACTTTTGATATGTTTAATCAAGATACCTATGAGCTTAAAATAGGTAGGACTAAAAGTTCAAAAAAGAATGATATCCTTGGCTTCTTGCAGTATGTCAAAGACAGTGTGGTCATTGTAACCATGCTTACGTGTATTCAAACCTCCTTGCGGATCAATCCTTGAAACTAATCAAAACCTAGACGATAAGCAAGATAATAATCAGACCCAAGAATCAAAACCTCTGAAGATGCTGGAAATTTTGAAGATCAAAAGCAAGGACAATGTCTACCCAAAGCTGTTGTTTTCTTAGATCCCGAAGCAAAGGACATAAAGATGAAAAGTAGGAAAAACCGTTTGAAGTACTTCCAGAATTTTCCGATTCCATCTTCATGTGTTTTGCCTATTCGTTGCATGGATCCTACAAAGCACATTGTGCCCAAAAAGGGAGCTACTAGGGGCATTAGACAACATGTTGAAGTGGGTACTATTCCCAAGGAATTTACCTCTAATTCAAAAGAGCCAAATGTCCAACAAGTCTCCGTAAATATCTCCACGAAATCTGCAAGGGAAAGTCTTCGAAGGATATTCTAGCAGCACTAAACCCATCACATTGAGGATCCGTTCATTTTGCCAAATACAAGTCAAAAAAGTCTAGTAAGAAAACGTGCACATCAAACCTCCAGGAGTTGTATCAAGGCACAAACTCGTCATGCACAGGTTCTTTCAAGCTTGAGAGAGAGAGAGAGAGAGAGAGAGAGAGATCCATATGGGCCTAAAGTACAAGCTTAAACCAATCAGGGTTCTTTCAGTAATTCTGAGAGTTAAGGGTACTTCGGACTTTTTGGGATAGTTAAAAAGATTTGGAAACTTTGACCTTCGGTCAGTTATGAGTTATTCAGAATTCCTTCGTTAGTAGGAGTTGGTCTAGTATTTGTATGAACTATGAAGTAGTCTTCTAAAATCTTGGAATTCTTTTCCTTTTAAGAAAAGCTTGTACTTTATGTCTACATAAGCAAGCCTTGTAATAAGCGCATTCGCCAATAGAATTTCTTAAAGCAGATTTGCTTTCCTTTGTCCATTGACTTTCTCCTAGGTGAGACTCCTAGAAGGCCCTAGTAAGGTTCTGTTTAATGCAAAAACAGTGTTCAGGATCTGTTCACCGCCTAGGGAGCCCAAGAAGATATCTTATTTTCTCCTCAAACCCTAAATTCAACTTCTTAGAAAGCAATAAACGTAAACCCTAGCCCACCAGGATAGCCTTAATAGTTAATACCTTTATGCATCATCCTAGGGGTTTGAGCCTTAGCACAATGGTAAGGTTGGAGGTCACGAATCAAGACATGGAAACAGTGTCTCCAAAAAAAGTGGGGGAAAGACTGGCCTCGTGCACTGGGCCGCCCTTTAAGTACCATTATGCATCAATTGGCCAATGCAAAATGGCAACTTGTGACACCTAGGCACTACAAAATTTGTAAACATCTCTTCATGTTGCACATTAATGTCATATATCTCTTGAAACTCAAAGTCTCAATTATATCAATTTTTAAGCCAAAGAGATAGATACAAGTCTCGAATTGATTGAATTGCAGATAATCTAGACAGATGGCATATTCAAGTTTCGCTACTGAAATAAAATATGCACGAATATAGACTGTGTAAAGCTACTCTATGTCTTGAACCAAGACTAAGGTAATGATGCTAATCATGCTGGCGGTATTAACGTAACTCTTCCTCCTTCATGTTCCATTTGAGGAGCAATTTTCCTAAATCCTAAGAGCTCACATATGTTGATCCTACTCTTCTCTTAGTAAACCTAATTTTGTCCAAAAATTCTTTCAATTGAGATCATTCCTATTCATAAATTTTCAAACACTTAAAGCCGTATTAAAAATCTTTCCTCAAGATCCTTGTTGAGCACCTTTTCAAAAATGTTTTATTGTTCGTGTGATACATATGTCCAGTATATATGTTCCCTCATCAAATGTAAAGGCTTTAATATTCTACAACGTTGAAGCCGGAAGGTTTTGTCTACTTGAGTTGCTCATACCAGTTCTTTCACAGAATCACAAACTCGTTATGACTATAAAAAGGCATCATTTGCACTATACTGTGAAAGACATCTATGCTGTACGCATTTATTGAGTCAAAAGTTCAGGAGAAATTCTCTTGTCCATATATGTTGCTTTAGGTGCTTCTTTGTTCCATACCTATATTTAATTTGGGGCAAAAAATGGTGAAGCCTAAATGTTTCTAGTCGATTGGGCAATTCAGATTGATTTACTACATAGCTAACTAAGGCTAATAACTGAGAGGGGAAATAATCTCACATCTAAGGAGACTACACGTAGTTACTTCAATAATATAAACTACTTGGTTTGCCAATCATCAGGTGATGAATTATCGTTAAAAACCCTCTCAAGCTACAGTTCGTATCCACCCAAGCCGAGAACTTTTTGATTATCTATATAGGAACGAAATTTTAGTAGGATGAAAGTAAACCTGTCATCTTGTATGGCAGATATGATTGCATGGTTTGACCGTGGAAATAATTTTGATAGAATTGCAGCATAGAAGAAAGCCAGAAAGGATGTTGACCCAAATATCAAAAAGAACCAGCCCCAGACCACTTCTCCATTAGAGGCTACCCACTGAGAAAAAGTCCGCATGTCCTCCACTCTGAACCTCTTATCCAGCTAGACCCCCAAATGCATTTACGCATTATCCCTCGTCAGCATCCAGCAGGCTACTTCCTGCAAATGAGATAAAATTGCTATTAAGTAATCATATCCCAATGTAACATACCTAATTGAATGTTCACTTAGCTACGCAGAAAGTTCTCAGTTTACTATACCAAAGAAGACCCTCATAATATAGTCCTCTAAGTCTATACATAATAGAACTCTAGGATCACTTGGGTGTGCCACATTGTATCCTACTAGTACTTAATAAGCACAAACAAATCAATTTTGTCACAACCAATAACTGCGAGTTAAAAGAGCCAAACCTTAAATAATACTCGCTTTCATCATATTTTCGCATTTGACTTTTTCCAAAACCTAGGATAGGTTGAGCACGTGCAAACTTTGCTTTCATGAAGGCCTCAATTCTGCTGAAAGTAAGAAACTAGTATGACTAAAAGAAGGGATAGTTGGCAGGAAAATATATGAGGGGCATAAGTTTGTAGGATTTTATGACGGTATTTATTTGTTGTCATGTATATTGTTTTGCAGATGACTGTACTTGAGTTTAATACCTTCAATGAAGGAGTTTCACTAAAGTTGGAAGTTTAAGAAAAGGCTAGCCTTGCTAAAGTAGAGCTAGCTTCTGCTAAAGCAATGGCTGCTTTTGAGTGGTTGCTCTCCTGACACCACAGCAGTACCTTGCTTTGGTAGAAAGCAAATGTGCTTTGTTATCAAAGCTTGCATAAAGAAAGCTACTGGTTTAACAAGACTATAGGTTCTAGATGAAATGTGGGTTCAATCTAAGATTTTTAAAAAAGCATCATAACGACACTACAATACTACTTGTAGAGAACATTAAAATATCACTAGTTATAAAGCACGTGCGTTGCACATGCTCTACAAGATTTATGAGTTAATACTTTAACCATTTACTATATGATCGAAAGTTCACAATAACAAATTTTTTATGATTCAATCCATCATTCTTCATTCCCGATCATATCTCCACAGATTGATTATTCAATGTTGACATAAAACTTGTGAGCAACAGCTAAATATTTGTCAAGTAAACAAATAACGGAAATTTATGCAAAATTAGTCTCATATGTTACAAATCATGCCCTTCAACAAGTTCAAAACTTAATACCGGAAAGATCAAAACAAAATGCCTAGACTGGAACCAAAATAGAGAGAATAGGTACTAAAATATCATGTCAAAATTGAAATGCGCAAAACCTATCCAAATGATGTCGGATGCTGCGAAGTGAATTTATCCAAAAACTATCCAAATATACAAAATGATCTATCTTAAGGCAGGAATGAAAAGTTACAATCTAAAGGATAAACCTGAAAAGATGTTGGATGCCTACCGAGTACCTGCATCAGATTATTTTTAACATTAAGTTAATTGCTTGTGGTGAAAGAACCACCGCATAAATGATCAACATAATTACCAATTAAAAGCTCACACCCATCAACCTGAAGAGTTTCTTGAAAGACTAGGGCAGACCAAAAAATACTGATAGAGTTGAATTAGTATTTTACAGCAAACTTAATCATTTTAACAGGACCGTTTTGACCAACATGAAAACTAAAACTTGATCAAGTGGCTTGCAGCAAAAATGACATGTGAAAATGTTGGCAGTGTTATGTTAAAAAATTAGCACGCTGAGACCTACACCGACGAGGATGGTGACACCGGAGATGACACTTATATGAAAGCAGATTTCTTACACCGTCGGAACACTATGTAACCTGTTCTGCGAGCTGTGATAATCTGTATCCTTAATTAAATATTTATCACATCTCAATTTATATTTACCTCAGAATTTGCAACAATCAACATTCCACCATCTTATAAAGCACAAACATTTAGAGAAGTCAACTGATAACCATTTTATTTTGAGTTTTCCACATTTTCGCGAATTGTAATTGAATACTAGAACGTATATGAAAACGTCAAAAAAGCCTTTTTTTACCGTGTGGTACATCCGACAAGGAGAAGAAGAAGAAGGAAGAAATAACAGAGAAGAGAAACATGATGAAGACGCACAAAGAAGAAAAGAAGGAGAAGAAGAAGAAGAAGCGCATAACAATATATACACATGTTTTTAATCCTAAATCCAACATAAACACTTAACACCCATTTGATTTTCACCTTCAGTTGGGTGCGCGCAGTGGCGGAGCCAGAAATAATTCTTAAGGTGGGCACCAAATATTCTTAGCTCTGCCACTGATTATACCACCATTGCCGCAACCTCTACCACCATGCCCACAACCTTCACACCACAGCCACCAATACCCACCGCCAGTGATCCTCGCTTTAGCCCCCTCTTCCCTCGGCCGTCAACCCCTCGACCCACTTCCCAATTGCCAAATTCTCAATCTGTAACTAAAAATCCCACCCAATTCTTAAAATTTGAAGTTATATAAGTTCTGAATCCAACAATTCTAAAGTGAAACAAAAATTTTACTCATTACTCAAAAAAGGTTCAAGGGAATAGGAAACTTAAGAATCAGACACGAATCTTATCTTGCTTTGACCTTTGGGTGTAGAAAAAATTCACTGTGAAATTGACCTTCAATTGTAATGACCTTTCGGTGTAGCCGTTTTGACAAATTGTCCTTCCATAGTGCCGCGAACTCGTGACCTGCCACCGGCCAACAACACCAAAGCCACCAGATGACCAGATGGTTGGGCAGTTGGCTCGACTCGACTGATTGGATGTACACCAGAGGTGAGGATCGACCGAAGGAGGGAGACGAGAAGAGAAAATAGGTTTAGGGGATCAAGGTGGTGTGCACTGTGAAGGTGTTATGTCGGTCTGTCCATCTGTGACTTTGAAAACAGTGAAACGAGTTTTGAGAGGAGAGAAAAGAAAGAGAAAGGAATAGAAGAGAAGACGATATCATTTATTTTCTTTGTTTATGAGTTAAAAAAATATATATATATATAATATTACATATATAACCCTTATACAACAATATTTTAATTCAAATAAAAACTTTAAAGTATAATATATAACTCAAACGGAAAAAAACAATTGGTCATCAAGGATATCATAAAAAATTTATAATATAGTAATGTGATAAGTCTCACATCATTGGTTAATGTCACAATAGAAATACACACAAACTAACTATAAGTTGACTACAAACATCCAACCATCCAAATTTAATTAATGTCAAACTAAAAGCGTAACAATCAGTCATGAGTCAAGCTATCAGCGACAATCTGAACCTCTCATCATTTTTTCTAACATAAGATTGCGCCTCTTGGGTGGACAACCAAAAAAAGCCCTTGGCTTTTCAGGATTTTTACCTGAAGATGAAACTAGCCACCACTTCTTCTATTTGTTTATAATAAATGATAAGATAGGTTTTTGTAAGAAAGCTTAGGACATTAAGGTCATTAAAAATTTAGTAATCATAATCTCACGGGTAATATGGAGATTATTAAAATATTACTTATGAGAAATTTTTTTCTCACCGTTTCTTTCTAATATTGAGAGGAAAGATTTAGAGACAAAAGAAGCGCAAATTTTTCTCCTTTTTCTCTTATATTCTCTCCTTAAAAAAACTCACAAACTAGAGAAAAGTATTTATTTTCCTTTCTTTTCCTCTCTTTTCTCTCCTAAAAAAACTCACAAACAGGCTATGAGAGTGAAAGGATCCATTTGGAGTTTAGAATTTGCATTTTTGTATTTTTTAGTATAAGCTTAACATGTAAAATGATTAAGAGGACACTTCTTTTAATCTATCTCTAGGATTTCACATGTTAAATGACTAGAAAGATATTTTCTTTTAGCATTTTTTAAAATTTTAAGTGGGAACTTTAATCATTGGAAGTTAAATATACCATATAAATGAAAACATGATGGAGAAGCAAGTGGGCATTGGCCCACCAGTGCCACCCACTAGCTCCGCGGGATAGTGTTGTGGCGGTTCTATGGCGTACATCTGTTGGTTTGGTGATGGTTGATGGTTGTGGTGCGGCCAAGTGGTTGTTGTGGTGGTGTGCTCATTGGTGATGATGGCGGCGACGAGATTAAGGGGGAGAGAGAGAGAGAGAGAGGAAGAGAGAGAAGAAACACAGAACTGAGAGAATATGGTGAAGAGAGGGAAAAGGTTGGAAAAAAAAAAGGCGAGGTTATTTTTGTCACGCCTAGCTAGATCAAGTGGCCAAATAATTTTGGAAAAAGAATTAGAGTCTAAAGTGGATATTGACAACTTTTTTCCTAAAACTTTTGACTTCACTAAAAAAATCTTAATAATCTTTTATGGTTATCAAAATTTATAAAATTTATAGTGACAATTTTTTATTGCTAATGTACTCTATAATTTTTTTTTGGTTAATAGGAGAATTGCATAGAAAGATAAAAGAGGTATCTGGCCTTAAGGTCTTACAGATAGGAACTATCCAGGAAACAAGAGAAAACTACAAATAAAAACAGTGTACACCACATATCTAAGAATGGCTCATCACAAACAAAAACCAAAAGGGGTACTAGTGCTGCACGTGTTCATCGACCCAATCTTGATAGACAATAGTTCGGGCCTGACAAGCAAAAGTAGCAAGTAAGCGGGCTTCCTTCAAAAGATGTGGAGCTGCCCAGTCAATACTAAAGTGATGATATTCCATTACAGTATTACAAAAATCATAGGTGATGGGTGTCACTGTATCTAGAATGTCCTCAACGTCCGCCATCTGTTTAAGGATGAAAGAAGAATTCGTAAGAACTTTGATATGTAAAAAATTATGTTTAAAAGCCCATGAAGATGCAATTTGAAGACCATGAGCTAAAGCTGTATAAATGTCAGAAGAGGGGGTGAAGACAGCCGCAGAGCCACATCTAGAGGTATGTGAATAACAAACTAACCCAATACCCGCCCGAAGCCTCTTATTATCGAAAGAAGATTGGATGACCATAGTAATGGTATGAGAGGTTAAACAGGAGCAAGGAATGGGGCTTTTATGCACAAGAATTGGTCCAGAATGAAAGGTCGAAACGGAATTTTTATTAAAAGTTGGACTCTGAGGCTGTGGAAAATCATGGGTAGAAAGGGGAACTCTATTCAAATCAGAGGTGAGGATATTGGTAACAGTAAGAATTTGTGGTATAATGGCCCATGGGTTAAAAGGTGCATTTCGAAAAAAACGATTGTTTCTGTGGATCCAAATGAACCAAATTGTAACGAAAAAAATATATGCTGGTCGTGGCATTTTGACTCCTAGAGAAGGAATTTATCCAGGCAATAAGCCATTCTTTCCCGGCGCAGTTGACATCCTTCGTATGAATTCCTAGAGGGGTAAACCAAATTGGTCTAACGCTCGGGCATTTCAAGAAAAGATGGTCAATGTCTTCAGAATGGATATCACACAGGGGGCAGATATCATCCTTGAAATTGTTGCGTTTGCAAATGTTTGATCTCACCGGTAGCTGATCCCAAAGAATCTGCCAAAACAAAAAACAAAATTTTAACGGCACTGCCAGGTACGAGCACTAGTGATGCTTGGTTGGAGTGGAAGCTTGTTGTATGAATTGCATTCCAGAGCCTTTGCATTGTATAGCATGGTATATGCTGAAGAAACTGAAAATTCTCCACGAACTGTCTGTCCCCAGACAATTTGGTCCTCAAAGTCCAATTGCAGAATATGGATAGCCATGATAGAAGTGGCAATATAAGGAGTAAACAAAGATTTAATCCTGGTCTTATCCCACCTGCCATCCAAAATCAGATCACTCACAAGATTGATATTTAAAGCATGATTTCCAGCATGTGTCAAAAAACTGTGATCAGTTGAGGGGATCCAATAATCATTCCAAATGGAGATACTTCTGCCGTTGCTAACCTGCCATCTCAGACCACATGATAATGTCTTTCTTCCATACAAAATGCTTCGCCATCCAGCTGAAAATTGGCCTCGTGACGGTGACGATAAGAAGCTGTGTCTGGTACAGTACTTACCTCGCATTACCTGGGCTAAGAGAGATTCTGGCTCTATCATGATTCTCCAGGCCAGTTTAGATAGAAGCGCTTGATTGAAAAGTCTAGTATTCTTGAACCCCAAGCCACCAACATGTCTTGGTCCACATAACGTGTGCCAGTTAATCCAGTGTATGCTTCGCTGATTTTCGTTACCTGACCACCAGAAATTTGCCAAAAGAGAGTCGATCCGTTGACATATATGAACGGGAAAAATACATACCTGCATATCGTAAATTAGGAGGGATTGAAGGATGGATTTAACTAGCGTAGCTCGTCCAGCTTGCACAATGATGTTGGATTCTCTCTAATAAGCTTCGGAAAAAATCTTTCTTTTTTGTAATACCTTCCAACGTAGCACCTAAGTAAGTCCCGAAAGATTGTGCCAGATTGAAACCCAAACGCTGGGAGACTAGATTTAGATCTTCTTGTCTAGCGTTTGGGCTCAAAGTAATAGAGAACTTGCTGAGATTAATTTGCTGACATGATTCAGAGCAATAACGATCCAAAAGAGATTTGATAGATGCGATTGAAGAAGGAGTAAGCTTTGTAAAAATCATGGCATCATCAGCAAAAAAAAAAGATGATTTATAGATGGGCACTGTTTGCCTGCCTTAATACCATCGATCTCTTTCGTGCCCTGCGCATGGGTCAAGGCCGCCGAAAACCCTTCTGCACAAAGAATAAATAAATACGGCGATAACGGATCCCCTGCCTTAGCCCACACTTTTTATGTACTGATGAAAGTGTAGATTAGGTTTTTTCGCGTGGGATTCTGGAGGTTAGGGAGCCGGACGTTCCGTCGCCACTGGTGATCCATTTGACAATCCGTTGCAGATCCGGCACCGGAGATGGGTCGGGGCTTTGATGTGAGGTTAAGTTGTCAGATCCCTTGGGTTGTGTCACGATTGACTTGCGGTGGGTTGCAGATGTAGGGTGATTTCGCCGATGGGGTTTATGTGTCGTGATGCCACAGGTTGGAGAAGGAAGGGGAGTCTAGGTCTAGGTCTTTTCTTCTTGAGTTTATTTCCCCCCTTCCCCCCCTAGTTGATCCCCCTCCCCCTAGATCTAGAAAGATGTGTTGGTTGTGTTTGTAGTGGTGTGGTTTCTGCGCCTTTGATACTTGCTTGGTTTTCGCTGTTGCTGAGTGAAGGTGATTCAATTTTGCTCTGCGTTTTTCTTCCGATTGCAGCAGGTTATGGGGGACCTCAGTTTGCCGTTGGTGATATTGATGGTTCTGTTGGTTTTCAGTCGAAGTTTCTGCTGAGTTATTGCGGTTGGAGTCGGTGGTCTTTCCGGTGGTGGTTGTGAGGAGTTACCATAGGTAGTTAGCTCCGGGGAATCGTTGGGTTTGAGGGGCTCCTGTAGGTTTTGGTTTGGTGTTCCCTTGGGATCGACGGCAGAGCGTGGCCAGAGACGGTGATTTTTTCAGCGCCGGAGCGGTTCACAGCGATCGAGGACACATGGCAGCGGCGGAGACACGTGTTGGATTTGGGCTTGCGGCTGGCACTTTGTTGGTTTTTTTTTTGTTAGTTGATTTTTTAGTTATTATCCAGTTTTAGGATTGTAGTTATCCTATATCTGTTAGTTTTTTTATGTTGTATTTCTCTGGTTTTTAGTTGCTTTGTGTATCTTCAAAAAAAAAAAAAGCTGAAAATATTTAGTTACTTTTGTTGTAAAGTTTATTTTATTGCACTGCCTATCGGATGAGGATGTCAGCCGTATGTATTTTACTTGCCTTTCTGGCATGTTTTGTAACCATCCCTGTTAATCTTGATATATATTTCTACTCTTCATTCAAATAAATAAATAAGTACATCTTAAATACAAATACTAAATCCTTATAAGGAATGAATTTCATTATTAGGTGTCTAGTCAACTATTTAAAATTAGTGTTTAGTCAACTATTGTACAATAAAGAAAGGATCATATATAATATAAGATCAGTAAGTAGTCAATTATTGTGAAAATAAAAAAATGATCAATTGACCATTGTTTAATCAACTCAGTATTATTATATAATAAGGTAAGTATCAATCAAGATATCCTTTAATAACCATCCTTATACTATTATAGCTTCATATCATAGTGATGATCGACCTTCTATATAATCTGGAAATTAGTATAGATCCACATAAGAGTCTTTATTCCGTCAAGTCTTTACTTTCATGACACACTGTTTATCGTCTATTTGATACAGCTAGCATGCACTCCTTGTGAAAAACGGGCTCCGATGCATCTCTAGTGCAAGTGGCTTTAGTATGAGATTCAAAAAATTGAATGTGATAGTTTCATGCTCAAATTTCATTCTCACAACCCGTTTCTCTCTAAGTTGGCTCTAGAGGGATAAACCCAGTTTTTAGTAAGTCCAATAAATTACCTTGTTAAGGATCAAATTGAAGTCCTTTCAAGTAAAACTGGCATGGAGCAAGGACACTTGCAACAAGCAAGAAACCTACATTGACGGGTGTTGGAAAGATATTTTCTGGCCTATTTGTCTTAGAAGATCTGGACTTTGGAATCAAAAGTTGCGCCTTATCAAGCATCGGTGTTAAGTCCTAACCAGAGTCCTCAATGTGGCACATTTCAACCGAGGGTCGGCGAAGGTTATGATCTTGATGTAAACCATTACGGTAGAGAAAACACTTGTGCTTTCTACCATAATTAGAATGAGATTGTCTGGAAGCTAACGAGAGAAGCTGAGATGGAAAAGTATGAAGAATCAAAGCTAAAGAACGTCGCAGAACAAGCTTAATATTACGGGTATACAAAGATAACAAATTATTCTGACTGAAACTAGATTTCATTTTTATAGATTAGGTCGCGTCAGGTCGGTTCGCGATTAGTTCATAAAAATTGTTTATAACCAACGTCGTGTTTGAGAAATGTAAAATCAAACTGTTAAAATTTTTTAGCGTTTTGGATTGAATAAGTTTAAATGGTTCATAAATATTTGAATGGTGTGACGCTCACTCCTAATCACGTGGTAGTCCTCAAAACAACCTAAAAGGAGTCCTCCCTTTGGTGGCAACGCGGGCACAAGAGGTATTACTCCCAAGTTATTTTTGCGCATATAGCAAGATCAGTCCTAACAATTTTCAAAGCAGAAACGCTCAACTATTAAATAATTTATTCACATTTTTGACTTTCAAGTGTCATGGCACATTTTAATTTGTGCATTTAAAAAAATACTTGGCATCACTTCATTACAGAGGTAAACCTTGTGATAAAAATTTGGAAAGAGCAACAGACATACAGGAAGAGTTCCACCATGTAAAATTCTATTTCAGACTAAATTTCTACTTTGATATTCCCTTTTTATTTTCCTTGGGTTTAATTTTTACCTCAATATGCATACGCTATCACCATCATATTAGAGGCGACGCTATTTTGACCACCATTATTTACTACTTTTACATGCTTTTTCAAGTTTTGGTTTGTCAATATGTCGAAATTCAACAAAAAAAAAAGAAAAAAAAAAATGGTTTAATTGATTCTTGCAAGGCAAAGGTCGGGCTCAAACTAGTTTTTAACTGTATTTCCCTTTTCACCAAATTTTCCATCAATCAAGTGAGCCAAAAGGCTAAAGCATTTTTATTTTACCTCATATTCTCACTCTCACCCAGATCGGCCACACACAGTGAGACACCCACTCACCGACGGCGACGACGATGGGCGACGCCACTCTGCTCTGTCAATATGATTTGAGGCAGGCCAGGGGCTCAATCTGATTTCTTCAAGGCAGGGGCGCTCTCTCTTGATTTGTGGTACGCATTTCTGCAATTTTGCCAATCTGCCTCCTACTTGATTTGGGTTTATGTTTCATCAGTTAATAGAAGGTTTGTTCCATTTCCAACATGAAGATAAGCTCAAAACTCAAAAGCCCCCTGCTTTCCATTTGTTCTAAAATTGAGCTTACAACTGATGATTTGGAATTGGATATTTATAGGCTCGCTCTTTTTACTTGGTCTCCAAAAGTGTATAAACCTTGGGTTTCTGCATGTCTCCCATAACCCCCCAAAATGTAGGGTTTATAAACACTCACCAAGAATGAATGGACCCACCTTCAGAATCACCCAGGAATGCCCAACAATGCATCTAGATTCTCGATTCTTCTAAACTTTTACACAAACCCATTGCACTACCTCTGGTCTTACTGAAAGCTGTAATTCCAATGGCTAAAACCAGACCAGGCAAGCGTGACTTGGACATTTACACCATCAAAGGCACCAACAAAGTCATCAGAGGCAGATTTTATTTGCATCTAAGGGCATCCATTTGCTTGTACTTGCACTCCTTTGTTTGTGTGTTTGTGTGTTTGTGTGTGGATGTAGTGATTAAATGCGTGTTCTTTGATTGTTTTGGGTGCTTTCTGAGCTGTTGATTATGAGTCTATGAAAATTTTCTGAGTTTTCTACGTGTTAACTTTCATGAAAATACGCATTCTGAATTTCTGATTCCTAAACAGAATTTTAGTAAATTGTGTGTTGTGAAATTTTGTGGTACAATATGGTTATATGGATGTAAACCCCTCTAGCGTGTCTGTATATATATATTTTTTCCAAGTTTTGCTTTATTTGCAGTTTGAATGATTTGTGTTATGGGAAGTGGGAACTTGGGGATGTATGTGCTCTGTCTCTTTTGGAGTGTTGAGAAATGAGCAATTTGGATTGGATGGAAGAGTGTGGAGAAATGAGAGATGTGCTTTAAATGTGCTTGATAATATCTCATCAAATCTAAAAGCCCTGTCAATTGGTTAGGGCAGATCCAACAAGATCTAACTAAATTTTTTTTTAGTGACTTCAATATATTATTTTTTGCACCCCGTGGAGTGAAATCCTTGTTCCGCCACTGTCCTAGTACACCCAAACAAGAAAGAGCATTTCAGAGTTCATCCATTTCTTTCCTTTCTAGCTTATGAGATGGGCAACTACCAGAAGAGGGGAATGTGGGCAATCAGAACTCAATTAGGTGTGTCTAGGACACTCTAGCTAGGCACCCTCATTAGTAAATGAATTGGCCCACAGCAAATGACCAGAACGAAGAGAACTTGTCAACTCCAAACCCCCAAATCATGAGGTATACAAAATGGAAGAAGCATGCACGGTACAGTAAAGTACTCCAATATTGCCTGTTTGGATTACCAGTCTAGAGGACCTTTGAATCTGTTGGCTCCAAAGCTAAACAAAAGTTTGCTATATCAAACGTACAAATTGGAATTTTCTATGGTCGAGCTTGGCCCCTTCTTTGCTTGAGAAAAGAAATAATTTCTAGCTGTCATTGCTATTGAGAAGTCAATGATTTGCACAGAGAACAAGAGATCCAGTCACATTGTTCTTAAATGGCCTCTTTAACAGGGACAGAAATGGTTTCTTCGTCCTCAACTACAAGAACATGGATCTACGATGTGTTCTTGAGTTTTAGAGGGAAAGATGTACATTACAACTTTGTTGACCATCTGTACACTGCTCTGGCGCAAAGGCATATATCCACCTTCAAAGATGACGAGCAACACGAGACGGGAAAATCGATTTCACTGGAACTTCTTAGAGCTATTCAAGAATCCATGATCGCTATCGTTGTGTTCTCAGAAAACTACGCATCTTCGTCGTGGTGCTTGGATGAACTTGTGAAGATCATCATCCTGGTCAGACCGTCATTCCCGTCTTTTACCATGTGGAACCAACCCTCGTCCGCTACCAAATGGGGTGTTATGCAGAAGCTTTTGCGAAGCATGAAGTGAGATGCAAGGAGAAGGTGCCTGGATGGAGGGAAGCATTGATTGAAGCAACCAATATCTCAGGTGTGGATGTCTCAAATACAGCAAGCCGGTAATTACTATCACCTTGTTACAGATTTGAGTACCTTTTGGCTTTCACGAATCAAAGGAACTCATTTATTTTTCTCTAGTTTACAGGCGTGAGTCAAAATGCATTCAGGTACTTGTTGATAAGATAGTAGTTTATAAAAACGGTCATACCATTTTAAGTGCTGTGGAACAATCAATTTCCCTGGTGGAGAATGCGCAGTCATTGTCGACGCACAAGGTAATAATAGAATCACTCTTCTCATACCCAGCTCAATTTCTTATTGGTTTGTCTGAATTTATCTCCACAGGATCAAATGCATATCTGTTAACTGGAAGATAAAGATGCGCAATGTTTGTCAAAACACCTTCCTGCTTGGGCTTTTGCCATAGCTGCAATGCCAAAAGTTCATTCACCCAGTTTAGAGCCAATCACAGCAGCAGATATCTTGTTCAGTAAAGAGTCCTGAAAAGAACACAACAAAAAGCATACTCACTTGAGCAGAATTGCAGATAACAATCAGCGATAGTTTAGTTAAACACCCCTGACATCAAAAAATTTGTTTTGATTTGCTAAACCACCATGTAATCTTAAGGTTTTCAAGCAATCAATGGCTAATGAACCACTATTTTAAAGTTCATGCCTTTAATAACATGATAAATTTCAGGAAAATCCCCTATAACTGTTTCAGAAAAGCTCTTGAAATCTCAACAAGTATTTGGACTTTGTAGTATTTGGTTTTTATTCAAGCGATATTAACTCTTCCCTAGTTAGACTGGTATATTTAGGTTATTTTTCGCATTTAACATATATATAGATGATAACTCATATCTTTCTATGCAGATTCAAGAAGATCCTGGAAATATCATACAAAACCATGACTTCTCTTGGGGAGTACAGGAACCATGGAAACTTATGCATAAAAAATATATGTTTGTGCATAAATCAGGTTACAGAGGAATCTATACAGCAAAAGGAGAAAGTACTCATTTTGCTTGGGTAGAAGATAGGACACAGTACTGGCAAGGCCTCGAACAAGAAATCACTTCTAGAATTACCCCAAATACCATTTATGCACTTTCCGCATGCGTAAGAGTGTTGAATAATGTTCAAGCCTTCACGACAGTTACTGCCACATTAAGGTTAGAGTTCCCAAAGAAAAAGTATTGGAAGGTAATCGCTCTTGCCTTTGTCCGCATGGTCTAAACTTATCTGAACTTTTTGCTGAGGGGAATTTTCTGGGAATTGAATTTACGCCTTTTCTCGCCTTAAAAAGCAGAACTTTAATTGGAGGTCAGCAGTGGGAAGACATACAGGGCTTTACATTCTGTTTACCACGCAAACATGGGCAGATATTTTTCTATTTGGGAGGTCCTCCACCCGAAGCTGACTTGCTCATAGCCTCGGTGACGCTAAAAGAGGTACATGTAATGACTCTCTCGTATTTAGATATCATAAAAGAAACAATATTTATGGACTATTTAAGCAGACTTAGTTTGCAGTGAACTACAATAGCAGGTGCAAAGGATTTAAGACTACTTCACACTGTGCAAGCTGCCATTATGGTGTTTGTTAAACTTCACTTCTACATGGATGCACTCAGTTTCGTTACTACAATAATCACCACTAATGCAAAACGTTAACGGAACTCAGGGTTACTGATTATGTAGATTTTGCCTACTTGATTATGTATTGTAAGTTACCATTTAGCCTTAACATACAAATAGAAATTCTCTACTGAGAGGATTAGTGGCTTTCTCCCAAGTGTCGGTAACCAAAGTGTCTACATAACCCAATAGATAATGACCACATGTCTGCTAGATGTCTCATAGGACACTTGACTAACCCACAACAAAGCAACAAAGTTCAAAGAAAACGTATAGTCACTTTGAACACACTCTTAGCCACTACATTTCTCCAAGTTCAAGCATCTACCATTTGGTTCATGACATGCTTACTCTTCTTTTGGAACTAATCATCAAAGGTAAAAAGGTGTATCCTTAATGAAGACACCAACATCATACAGAATCCTGACTTTATCGAAGATGGAAAAGGATGGGCTAGTACCATGTGCAGAGTAGAGATTATTAGCACCCTGGGATATGCAAGAGCAACCAACCGTGTCGACAGTTCGAGTGGAATCGAGCAAGACATAATTGCTCGGGTGCAAACAGGGCTTGTTTATGAAATCAACGTGGAAGTTCGAGTTTCAGGGGAAAATGAAGCTGATGTGCGTGCAACCTTACGGCTCCGAAACACAGATCGTAGAAAACTTGAAGGAATCATCGCCAGGTTAGAATTATGATACATTCTTTCTTATACTCCCTCCGTCCTACATAAATTGATCAATTTTTTTTTACATGCAAATTAAGGATCTAAGTGGTATATTGTGTGTTTCTCATTCTATCCTTTAGAGAGAGGAGGGGAAGAAATTGGATCAAGAGAGAAAATGAGTTAGTGGAGTGTTGAATGTAGAGAGAGAAATGAATAAAAAGTGTAAAAATAAGTTGATGGAGATTTAAATACTAAGAGAGAAGTAGAAAAAAAAATGTAAAAAGGGTAAATATGTAAAACTATACTATCTACATAATCTTTCTTAATTTGGAAATGAACAATTTTTGTGGGATGGTCCAAAAAGAAAACTTGATCAAATTATGTGGGACGGAGGGAGTACTACCTAAATCATATACATGCCGAGTCACATGCATACTTATTTCATCTTGTAAAACAAAGCCAGTAGATTCAGGTTGTGGAAGCGTCCCTGTAGATGTTTGTTGCACAACGAGTCCAGGATTAATCTTGTTGTTCCACGTGAATTTCTCTGCCTACGGTAGAATCGTCTACGTGCTCGAGCCAATCTGTGTTCCACTATACAAAATTCTCTCCTTCTCCAACTAGTGCAAAAGAATGTATATATTTTTATTTCTGGTTCTTTCCCTTCTGCTTCTACTTCTGTAGAGAATGAGCAGAACTATTCTTTTTCCCTTTTCTTTTTATCATTAAGTCCCATAGGTTAATTCCTTTTATGAGAGTCTTAATGTGCTCTCTTAACTTTGGGAGTTACAACTTACAACCCATGGACTTCCCACATAGGGATTAGGAAAGACCAAAGGGTCTCGGGTTAGGCTTGCTATGGGCGTATAGGTTGCGACCCGAATTACCAACACCTTCTACTCGCACGTGGCGGGGATGACGTTACTATACATACATGCTTTTTTTGTGCTTGTACTATTGGGAATAGACTCGGCAAAATAATAACCGGACCCGCAAGTCTATCCGGCCAGTTGAAAAAAGCCTGGTACGGCATAAAAAACCAAGACCCGTTACTATTTGACCCGTACCTGGGCCAGCCCATAAATTCCGGTCCGGTGGGGGCTTGGTACGGGTTACCCGGGTTCTGGGAGATATATATAATGTTTTAGGGTTTGTGACATTTGTGTTACCATTTCTTCACTCATTCTCCTCTCATCTCAACTCTCTGCTACCTTGCTGTCTCTCTTTCTCCCTCCCCCCTCTCTCACCCTCATCACGGACCACAAGAAAACCATAAATCAGCGCCCTCCACCGCCAACTCTCTCTCTCCCCCTCTTACTGTCACTCGTTTACAGAAAACCACAGATTAGCAGACGCCACCGACGCTGCCACCTCTCTCTCTCTCCCCGTCACTCATTTATAGAAAACCACAGATTGACGGTCCCGACACCTCCACCACCACCTCTCTCTCTCTCTCTCTCACACACACACACCCCCCCTCACTGATTCAAAGAATCATAGCCCCACAGATCGACGGCCGACGACCGATGCCCCACAGATCGACAACTATTTTAGCTATGTTGTCTCGAAAATTTGCCGATCGACAACATGAGCAGGAAGGGGTCGTTTGGGACCTCTAAACTATCTGTGATGTGATTCTAAATTTATTATCGGATTTTTAGCTCTAGATTGCTGAGTTGTTTGTTGAATCGTTTGATTATTAGTAATAGTAATGATCAGTAGATCAGGTGTTGTAATTTTAAATGTATTTTCGGATTTTTGGCTCTAGATTGTTGAGCCATTCGTTGAATCGTTGGATTGATGGTAATGATCAGCAAATCAGGTGCCTTTTTAATTTTATGGTTATGACTATGAGCATTTTCCCCTTTTTTAGTTTGAGTTTTGTGAATTGAAAATAGTTTTAAGAAGAAAGAAATGTGTTCGGGATAAAAAAGAGAATAAGAAGAAATTTTGTTTAACCTAACTACCAACAAATTGTTTATTAAAAAAATTGGATTTACCCGCAGGTGGTACCTGGTTTGCCCGGGTAGGGTATGGGTACAAAAAAAGTTACACGGTAAAATCCAGGTATTTTTTATCCGTACCCGTATACCCGTTTGCCTGGTCTAATTGGGAATACTCCTGCAGACTAATGGACGGTGCGACTATTAAGCATAGAGACTAATAGACGGTACGACTGTTGAGCATACCTATGATTTGGGAGTTCCGTACTAGAAACTTGACAAGGTCAGCATAGAGAGATAACCCAAAAGTGGAATGACTCGTAATGCCCCAGACTCATTTGATCAGACTAGGTTAAATTTGCTTTAATCCCTTAAAAAGCCAAGTCTAACCTCCATGGCATCGTACAATATACTCATGATTATGTAAATTGCTGAAGAACAATCATAACTTATCGATAATTAGTCATATTACGTGGATGTGATCCAAAATAGTGTTCCCTTTACCCTTGTATAATTGAGTGCGGGATCAGTTTCCAACCTAACAATGCCCCTCATTCATGGTCATAAGTGACATGTCAAAGTATAGCTAACACCAACCCTTCACATCATGATGCAATCAAAGGTCACATAGGGCATAAATTATGTTAGACAATTCATATGTCCAATGGGATTCACACGGTGAGGAAGCAGGGGCCCATTCACTCGCCTCCAAAAAATGATCGCTCGGCACATGTGGTATGAAACACCTGCTACGACATAAATACTCACCCTTAATGAGCGTATGTCATTTCTATATTAATCTGTCGTACGGATCTTGGTCTAGCCACTCCTTGAGTGTCTAACCTTAGCCTTGGATAAGCTCGCTTGCCAAGGCCAAATCTAGGTTTCACATCTGGCTTTTATACAAGCTAATTTGGATGATGGGGCGTTCATACACGGTCGACTCATAAGACCTCATCTTGGCTTCAGCCAAGGTGACATAAAAAGTCTCATCTTTTACTCGTTCGAAAGAGCGCTAAAAGGTGATTGCTTGTGTGAGTAAGCCAATCAGCCTGTTGACATACCTTTCATAAACACGTGCTAATTAAACATAACAATTACGCAACAATGGAACGAAACACGTAACAAGTGCATAGAAAATAGATATTCCAATTACAATAGTTGTAGACAAAGAACTAAATTCTGCGAAGTCCAAGAGCCCTAACATGAGAAACAAACGAACCCTAGGGGGTCTGCAACCATCTGATTTGTAGAAATGTGCTCTAGAACCACTTCCCATTGTGCCACTGCCTCTCGAATGAAGTTATACTTGTATCAATGTGTTTGGTTCTACCCTGATATTTAGGTTCTTTTATATAGCCCAGGGCTGTCATGCTATCACAATGAATTGTCACCGGGTCCAATGCACTCGTGACAACTCCAATGTGTTGTAAGAACCTTCATTACCAAATGTTCTCTTGACTCGCTGCTGATCTTGGTACAAACTCTGCTTCCATGGTGGTTAGTGCTACGCATGTTTGTTTCTTGCTACTCCTAGATGGCGTCATTATTTAGCAAGAACATGTACCCCGATGTCGATTTACGCTTATCAAGGTCACTGCCCCAATCAGCATCACTAAAACCTTTTAAGGCATAAATCTGAACCCTGATAGCATAACACATAATTTAAGGTCCCACTGAGGTAGCGCAATATCCTTTTGACTGCCTACTATTGGACAATACCAAGATTCAATTGATATCAGCTAACTAGCCCAATAACATAGCAAACATCAGCTCGAGTACACAGCATGGCGTACATAAGGCTACCAACGACATTGCTATAAGGTACACGCGTCATCTTTTCCTTTTCTTTAGGATTCTTAGGGCAGTCCATTAGGCTCAAGTTACCTTTAGTAATAGCGGTGTCCATGGGTCTAGATTTGTGCATCAAGTACCTTATCTAGGTAGCTCTTTTGGAACAAACCAAGAAGCCTCTTAGATCGATCCCTAAAGATCTTAACTTCTAGCAAGTAATCAGCTTCACCCATGTCTTTCATCTCGAAACTTAAGGACAACCACCTTTCAAAGGCAGCTATTAACTCCTCATCATTTCCGACTAACAAAATGTCGTCGACATACAATGAGAGGATGACAAAGCTTCCATTGGAGCGTTTAGCATTCACTCAATGATCTTCTTCGACCATCGTAAACCCATCATCAAGAATGGCTGAATGAGATGTACGATACCACTGCCTGGATGATCCCGTTATGCCATATAGATAGACATTATGAGCTTGCAGACATGCAGTCTTGACCTTCTACGACAAAACCAATGGACTGATCCATATAGATCTCATTCAGCTCTCCATTGAGGAAGGATGTTTTAACGTCAATTTGGTAAAGCTCTAAATCCAAGTGTACGACAAAGGCCAGAACGAAACAAATCGAAGCAAACCTTACCATAGTTGAGAAAGTTCTCGTAATCTATACCCTCTTGTTGAGTATAACCCTTTGCTACAAGACGTGTCCTGTACCTTTCAATGAAACCAGATGCCTTCCATTTGACCTTTAGAACCCATTTGTTTCCAATAGTCTTACGGCCACGGGAAGGTCAACTAAGTCCCAAACATGATTGGTCTTCATAGACTCCACTTCGTCTGTCATTGCATTCATCCACTCTTTACTAGCAGATGGAGTGCTTGATGATAAGTTTTTGGCTCATCATCATCATGCACGGCAGGCATGTAAGCTTCCTCACTTCGATCTCAAAATTACGACGGGGAACCCTTCCATGTTCGCTCACGTGTGGTTGAGTATCCTGTGAACCTTCTATAGGAGGTGATCTACTGTGTCAATCCCATTATCCCCAGGAGGTTGAGGAATTAGCTCCTCAGTCTTAATTGGGTGAACTGAGATGTCTATATCAGGATTCTCCAATTCATAAAGCTCAACCTCTTTACTTACCCATGCTAAGGAAATCTTCCTCAAGAAAATCCGTGTCACATTACTCAATTTCAGTTATGCCTCGTCTGACTGCTCGCCAATGAACACATATCCCTTAGAGTGATTAGGGTACCTTATGAAGATATTCTTCTTTCTCTAAGGCCTAACTTTCCATGTTGGTGGGAAGTATTGCGTATATAAGATGCCAGTCCCCAAAGTCTTAAAAGACTGAGATCAGGCTTTTTGCTGGTCCATAACTGATAAGGAAAATCATGTATACGAAAATCATGTATGAAACCAAAGATAAATAAATCACAAATTAAGATCTTTTAAAAATAATTTACAAAGTAATATGAGTTACTTTTTAAAATATTTTACATTTTTGAGCATTTATTTTGTTATCTTAAAATATTTTTGAGGTATTAATAGTTAAAATTAACTTATAATATGTTGATACAGTGATTAGGTAGAGGTTTAAAAGATGTAAAATTGATTTTCTACTAATATAAGGTAAACTAAAATAATAGTAGCAATAACTATGAAATTTTTAGGAATAATTTAAAGTAAAGAATAATGATGCATGTCCAACAAGCCTATTCGCTTCTGCTATCCTAAGAGTTGAATTGAAGCTGTCATCTTTGTTTTTTCTCTCTTGAATAGCACTGGACCCAGTCAAAGTCGAGATTCTAGCGCAAAGCTAGCGTAATGGGAAAAGAAGCTGGCGGGCAGCGAGCATAATGAGCTCTGACTACTTGTTCTGTTCTAAATCACTAAGAAAAGTAATTTTAACAAATTTGGATAGAAAAAGAAAAGGACTTGAAAACAAACATGATGATGTGTCAAAAAATTGACCTCAAATTCTAGATTGGGAATCATATACACCAAATCGTGTATGAAATGAAAGATAAATAATTCATAAATTAAGATCTTTAAAAAATAATTTAAAAAGTGATATGACATAAGTTTTAAAAATATTTTATTCTTTTTAATATTTTGAGTGTTTATTTTGTTATCTTAAAGTGTTTTTGAGGTGTTAATAGTTAAAATTAAGTCCTAATATGTTGATATATTGATTAAGTAGAGTTTTAGAAGGTATATAACTAGTTTCCTACTCATATAAGGCAAACTAAAATTATGATCATAATAGCTAATCAAAATAAATAATCATGATGCATGTGAAATCTTAATAAATATGGATAAAAGGAAAAGGACTTGAAAACAAACATGATGATGTATCGCAAAATTGTCCTCAAATTCCAAATTGGGAATCATATACACCAAATTATGTATGAAATCAAAGATAAATAATTCAAAAATTAAGATCTTTCAAAAATAATTTATAAAGTTATATGACTTAATTTTAAATATTTTTTAAAATTTTATATACTTTTGAGTGTTTATTTTGTTATCTTGAAGTGTTTTTGAGATATTAATAGTTAAAATTAGGGATAATATCAATTATATCCTTCAGTTTAGGGGTAAATTACAGTCAAAGACGTAAGTTTCAAAATTTTGCACTCGTATCCAAAATGTGAAAATTTGGTATTAGATACGCCCACCGTTAGGGTTCCGTGACCCTAACTAACGGTTTCTGCTAATGTGGCAATAACGTATTTTAAAAATAGCAATACTACCATCTCCTTCTTCCAATTTCCTCTATCCTCTCGCACAACCACTGCACCACCCCCGCATCACAACCACTGCAGAACCCAGTCAATCTGTCCCAAGAATCCCACCCCAACATCATAACTGCACACAGATTCACAAACACACGCACACACAGCCTCCGCCTCGTCGCTATCACCATACCACCACAAGCAATATGTCTTCACCACCCCACTGCTCCACCATACTCAAAGCAGCCCCATCACACTTCAACTCATCACCAATTTTCACCAACAACCATCCCAATCAAACAAATTCAGGAAGAACTTCAAATCGGTAGCCCTCCTAGCGGTGCCGAACCTCACAACGGGATCGGAGCCCTGGTCATGCCCTCTTTAAGAAGGATAGCCTTGCATCCGCTGTTGGTGCTGGCCACCAAACACCCATTGGTGGTGGCCATGGGGATAAAATATTCCTTGTCGTCTAGGAAGAGCGGCACGGCGATGCCCATGGGGATCTAGATGTAACCAACGGGCATCTCCCAGCACTGCCCCAAATGGAATGGTAATTGAAGCCCAACCAAAGGCAGCCCATCGAGGGACTTGCCAGTGGTCCTTTGCAAGGCCTCCATCCTGATGGCGTCAGCACGGTAGTAGTCACCAAGTTTAGATTCAAAGGAGTAGAAGGGAGAGGTGGCGGCGATGATGGCCTTGACAACCTCCTTGTCTTCCTCGAAGGAGAGAAGGGCCGATGCGACCACCGGGTCAACGACCTTCTTGTGTTTAGGAAAGGGGGCGGCGACACAGGGAGCCAAGCGGGTGTCCTCCTTGCGCGCAGATGAGGTCATTGACGTCTTCCTCGTCGTCCACGGCAGATTTCTGGAGTGAGATTTAATCTCATTCTAATTTAGCTTCTAGAATTGTGGTGATTTAATCCATATGGTGGTGGTCATGGTTATTCGATGTGGAAATGTGTTTGAGATGGTGGTAGAAGGTGAATGACAATGGTGGTTCGATCGATTTAAGAAGGGATAGAAAAAGAGAAGGGGAAGAGAGAGACGAGTAGTTTGTTCTAGAGGGCAACTATGTCATTTTACACGAAAATTTAACATCATCCGTATTTTGTATGGTCAATGGATATAACTAATATAAATACAAACATGTGTCATCGACTGTAATTAACCCCTAAACTGAGGGATACAAGTGATATTATCCCTTAAAATTAAGTCCTAATATGTTGATACAGTTATTATGTAGAGGTTTAAAAGGTATAAAATTGATTTTTTACTCATATAAGGTAAACTAAAATTATGGCAACAATAGCTATGAATTTTTTAATAATAATTTAAAGTAAAGAATAATGATGCATGTGTAATTTTAACAAATTTGGATAGAAAAGGAAAA
The DNA here is from genome assembly GCA_033070095.1 of Escallonia herrerae. Taxonomy (NCBI): domain Eukaryota; kingdom Viridiplantae; phylum Streptophyta; class Magnoliopsida; order Escalloniales; family Escalloniaceae; genus Escallonia; species Escallonia herrerae. The sequence continues at coordinate 33,969 of JAVXUP010000382.1, read as the reverse complement.
GTACTTGAAAACAAATATGATGATGTGTTGAAAAATTGACCTCAAATTCTAAATTGGGAGTCATTTACACATAATCATGTATGAAATGAAAGATAAATAATTCACAAATTAAGATCTTTTAAAAATAATTTAAAAAGTGATATGACTTAAGTTTTAAAAATATTTTATGTTTTTAATATTTTTGAGTGTTTATTTTGTTATCTTAAAGTGTTTTTGAAGTGTTAATAGTTAAGATTAAGTCCTAATATGTGGATACATTGATTAGGTAGAATTTTATAAGGTGTAGAATTGGTTTTCTACTCATATAAGGTTAACTAATATAAAGACAACAATAGTTACGAATTTTTAATAATAAATTAAAGTAAAGAATCATGATGCACGTGTAATTATAAAAAACATGGATAAAAAAGAAAAAAGACTCGAAGACAAATATGATGATATGTCGCAAAATTGACTAAAATTCTAAATTGGGAATCATATACACCAATATATGCAAACACAAAAAAAACTTTTCTATTTATGAAAATAATATATATATAGAGTACATATGACCTAAATTTTAAAATATTTTAAATACCAACATAGAAATGACTAAGAAATTAATTTTAATTATGTGACCTCAACTTCTAAATTTTAAATCACATACACCAATAAGAACAAGCTAAAAAAGAATCAAATTGAATATGACTTTACTCTCAAAAATAGTAAAATACAAAAACAACAGTTCAATTTCACAAATAAATTTTTAACATTAATGAATTAGAAATAAACGAACATAAATGTTCATAGCACTACTTACTTGACATGTCACTCCTTTTAATTATTCGACACAACATCCTATCTATTTTCGTGTCTTTTTCATACCCCAACTTACCATCACTTTAATATGACTTATTATTAACAAAATAGTGTGTCTAATTTGCCCAATTTTTGAATACCTTATAAAACTAGAAAACAAATTCTATACCTTCTAAAACTTCAACCTAATCAATATATTCATATATTAGGCCTTAATTTTAACTTTTAACACTTTAAAAGTACTTTAAAATAACAAAATAAAATCTTCAAAGGTAAAATACTAAAATCATTCCATACTTATTAACTCTTTACTTCGATTTATTATTGAAAAGTTCATCGGTGTAAACGTCCCGATATTTGTAATCTTATAAAGTTCAAAAATCAATTTTATAACTTTTAAAACTCTATGCTATAGACATATATTTACGTATTAGGCTTTAATTTTGATTATTAACACCTCAAAAGTACTTCAAACAAACTACGACAATCATGTATGGAACTAAAGATTATACTCACAAATCAATTTTTTTTATTTTACAGAAAATATACAAAACAAAAATGACTTAATTTTTCAAAATATCAAAATAGATGTTTAATTAAGAAGTTATTTTAACTAAATAATTCAAACTTTAAATTGAAAATCATATACATCTAACAAATGCAAAGAAAATGAATCACCCCTTATTTGACTTAATGTTCGAAAAAAATATTAAATGTAAAAATAGAAATTCACTTTCACAATTTAATTTTTAGTTAAATTTCTCAAACTGAAACCATTTATTCTTTTTAAGTACCCAAAAAAAAAGAAGAAAGAAAATCAAATATAATTATCAAGTCATAAGCAATGTGCATCATCAATAAGATAACTGATAAGGTTTGATTAGCTTACTCACGCTTCCAAAAAACTATAACCAAAATATAATGTAAAAACATGAGAGATAAAATTATATATAAAAATAAATGTTATTTCTCATAAGTTGGAGACTTTTTATACTATACTTAACTAATAAACTAAATTATTAATATTTAATTATGACTTTTATCACCTAAAGTATTCAACAAGATAAGAACAAAAAATCTAAAGAGCAAAAACAAAGTAAAGATAAAAAGGTTTGTACTTTTACTTGCACCTTACAAAATTTCTAAATAAGAAAGAATGTAAAAATATAAGAGATAAAATTTATATATTAAGATAAATGTTGAAACTTACTACGAGTAAATATGATTATTACCACTTAAACAAACTTTAAATATGAAAAATATTAGTAGTCATTAACATTATTTTCAATAATCGTGTGAATCGTACGATATTTTACAAAGGTAATAAATGTGGAATAAGTCAAGCATTTACTATTTCAGAATATTCTTAGTTTTATGCTTTTTTTGAGTTTCTTTTCATTATAATGATATTTATATGTAAAATGGATGAATGTAACATATTTTTAATTTGATGGTTCGCTTCAAGCGAATACAAATAAAATTTTGTTCAAAACAATCAACATAACGCCTAAACACTCAACCTTAATTGTAGAAAAGTATACTGACAGGAAAATGTACGGATATATAAGTTACTAAATAAAACTAACCAGGACCTTGCCTGGGTTACTGGACTAGTATATATAAAAAACTGAAACTTTCGCTTAAAATTGCGATATATAGGATTCTGAAAGCATACGTAAGATTTTTTAAGCTCTCAATTTGTTGACAAGTAAGAATTTTTTAGTCTTCTCCTCCTGCCATGTCAGCTCCAACTTCTTCCCTAAGAGTTCTCTCAATTAGTTGGATTCTTTAATTAAATTTGGACTCTTCAATCAATGAGCAACAAGTCCACATAATCCTTGATCTCAATAATCATATGCTTTGCTAACTACTACCTTCATCCATTAGAGTTTTATCACATGTGTATCCACATAAGAGTCATATGCTTTTCTAACTTCTACCTTACTTACGGTACTCAAAATGTTACGTAGAAAGTTCTCCCAACAATCTCTACATTCTTCTCTTCTCAGAATCTACTTGATTTCAATTTGCCTTCATCTCCAAAACCTATGTATTATGTCGTCCTTCTTCTATTTCTTTGTTTTCCAAGAGTGAGCAGATGTGGGGTTCGCGAGCGGGAGCATCACTGGAATTGGAGACTCCAGAAACCAAGGTTTGACATCAGATTGTTTAATGTGCTTGAAGCCTCGCAGCATATATAGCTTTAGGGAAAATCCTTAGGTGAACAAGGTGGGTGGGGAACTGGCACTTTGCTTGAATTTATTGTAGAATTTAGTTCTTAATTTTTTGGGAGACCACTCTTTTATCACTGTAAGCCATATAAAGTTGCTAATAAACTTTTTACGGACAAAAAGGGTTAAAGTTATTCAAGCTTTTACCAATTAAAACATCTCTCTCTCTCTCCACAGTGGAACCCGTCAACTCTTGATAAAGTGGAGGAGACAATGGACTTTGTGCTCCAGCCATTCAAAGAATATCTGGAGCTCAACATTTCAGATAAGGAAGAACGCATGTTTTCTTTAACTTCTAAAGTTGTTCTATTTTGAATGTAGCTTCTACGTTGTTTTAATCACATATTCGGTTGCACTTTCTGATTAGTTCTAATTCACAAATGCACAGGTGGGGTCGGAAATATGAGAATTAAGCTTACACTTTGTATATGTCAAATGAACCAAAATAATCTTCTTCACAACAGCCATGAATTTCTCTAAATGGTCGACATGTTCAAAATATCGTGTTGAAAGCATTTGTAGCCAGCAGCTAACCAGAAGAATATTACGTAGAGTACATATGTTATAAGAGGTAAGCATGAATTCAAAGTCCCGGGTTATTACCGACAAACTTTTAGCGACTTGAGGCACGGACTATAAGCTTGATAAAGCTTTTATAGCTCTAGTTGTCCACATCCTTTCCCTTTTTTCCCTTTTTTTTTTCTTTTTTTGCTGGCAAGATATGCACTACTCATAATATTGGTTTAGGTTGATGCTTTTCCTGTACTTTTTCCACTACAAGGTTACCTACTATGATTTTATGCGAGTGTGACATCCCCAACCCTAGTGATGTCACCAGAGCCGGGTTATCAGTCATTACTGCATCATAAACCCTGTCGATACAGAGCAATTCTAAAAACAACATCCTTGAACATAAGTCAGGTTTTACAAAAATCCATCCTTACAAAAATTTTCATCGTAAGGCTCAACATGAGCACAACGGAAATTTACACAAAATGTCTAGTCCCCAAATGAGCATATCGCCGTCTTACTTTTGGATTTACTGATTGAGCGCTTTTTCCTTCCCTTTCCTTGAGATTTCCCCTACTCCGCCCTGACTGCCTGAAAACATTACAGGTAAGGAATGAGCGCAAATCGCCCAGTAAAGATAATACGAGGAACAACGCAGACAACGAAGTGACAGCCTTGGGAGAAATGATAATCAGTCTCAACGATATCAAGAATCCAGAATTTCAAAGGATGACATAACATCAGTTCAATGGATCAAGCAACATGTTTTCTTTTCTTTTAGTCAGACTGAGTGGCTTTAAGGCCCAACAGAACAACATTATCACCACATTTAATGAACTGGACTGACCGAACTGACTGACCGACTACAATGCACGTGAACACTAAATTGCCAAATTAAACATTAATAAAATATAAGCCATTAAAATCACAGTGTCATGATAAAGTCAAATGCAATGCAGACACCGACCGGACTGACTGGACTCAATCGACACTACTGACTCGACCCGCGCGCCCTACATCCTGTTTGCCTGTGATTATGTTTCACTGGCCCTCCTTTCACATAATGTCCCGTGCTTCGGGAGTTCATCTCAGTCTTAGAGAAATAAAAGAGACAACAAGCACAAGAAGGGAACTCACGAAGAGTTGTTCGTCCCCCAAACCACGCTATCGTCAAAGCACGTAATACAACAACTGAACGGACTAAGGGAACTGAGTTCACCCCATGTTCTCGATTCAATAAACCACTCAACAAGAAATTCCAATCAAACATACGACCAAGGTTCAACAAGGTAATCCAAAATCGTCACTAAACACACACAAAGTAGACTAGGAAACAAGCTAGTCGAAAACCACAACAATATTTCAAGTATGAGAGGTACAGGCACAGCAATCACCGATACCTCATCTTCACCATAAAATGTTCATCATACTTCACCCTAACAATGATGGGTATGCCACGAGGAACAATTTCATAGCATGCAAAGAGCCGTACTATCCTTACCTGGCTGGCTTCTAGCCGACGAGCCCAACAACTTCACAGCGCTGCGAGCGGGGTCACCTAATCAAATAAGACCCTACTCGTTAGTCACTGATCATCATAATACAAAATTATTTTATTTTATTTATCAGTTATTACCGTGTTCTACGGCGGTCGATTACTCCGACCCAATAGCCAGGTCTTTAACCTAGCCGAGCACCGCACTAGTGCTAACACCCTTTAGTTAGGGATTTTAATCCCATTCTCCACTTCTTGTTATTCTAAAATTCTCAATGAAGGCATTCGCGAAGTTTGGAGTTCGCGCGGTAAAATTACCAAAATACCCCATGTCTAGTGACAAATTACCAAAATGCCCCCGGGGTCCACTATCGCTCCCATCACCTCAATCAACTTCAAAACAACCGTATATGTGTTTTACCACCCTTTCTGGACTAAAAGTCTTTCGAAAAACTCTACCTGGAAAATTACCAAAATACCCTTCTCCGGTGGTAATTTACAAAAATGCCCCCCACGAGGGTTCCCGGCACCAAATAAATCTCAAAGTCACTTATAAACGTTATTTTTACCCTCCTGAAGTCATTCCCGAGCTAAAAAGTATTTTAAAAAATTTTTGCCCAAAAATTCCGGACCGAGCGCTTAAAAGCCCGTTCGGCAAAAAATAGTAAACGATCTCAGAATGGCCCAAACTCTTGGGAAAAGAAACTTCCCAACATCCTAAAGTACCCATAAATTTTTTGCACCAAAACGCGCTCGTTTGATATTTTAATTTACACTGTAAAGTTTTATGGTTTCCTGTAGCGGTTTACCCCTTTCCAGTCCTCGGAAAAATCTGAAATTTTTTTCCGATGTAGATCTCCTAAAAATACCTGGGGTCTCTGTTTTTCAATTTGGCTAAACCTGACTCTAGGTATTTTTAATCATTTATTGAAAAAACTGCTTAATTTATTTTTCACTTTTAGTGACCATTACACTTACTGTTCATGATCAACACACACTAATTCACGTTTTTCACACATACAGTCTTCTTCAACCTCATGCCCGACTTACGCAGCGCTGAAACTCTTCCCTTCATCCACTGTTACACATCTTCTTCCCTATTTCTCTACCTAAAACCCACATCCAACATCACCAACACCTTACAACACTTACTTTATAACCTAAATCATCTAAAACACACACACACGAACACACCCGAACCACACAAACTCAAGAAACCATCTGCACACACTGAATTATCTTCCCCAATTCACCCCTACACTATGATTTTTCCCCCATTACTCCACTGCCTCAAATCCATTTACCCCCCCCCCCCCCCCACAAATTCCTACCTTATGCGCACCACACCGAAACCCACATACCAACACACATGACCATTCACAGTCACTGATCCATACAATTTACACTAAAATGGAGTCACATATCAAGCTTGAATGGTATTAAATCCATGAACAAGGATGTTTACATGGAGCTCCTTACTTGTTGGTTCCTTCCTCTCCACGAGCTTTCTTCTTCTTTTTCTTTCTTTTTCCTCTTCTCTCTTCCTTCCCGAAGCTGCCTTCTTCTCTATTTTCTTCTTCTTCTTCTTCTTCTTCTTCTTCTTCTTCTTCTTTTTCCCTCTTCCTCCTTCCTTCCCCGAAATTGTCTTCCTCTCTGTTTTTTCTGTTTTTCTTTTCTTTTTCTGCTTTGTTCTCTTCTCCCTCTTCTTGTTTTCCCGAATTTCAATCACTCCAGGTAGGAAACTTTCCTTGGACACTTGGCATTTGGGTAAACTTTCCAAATTTATGAATTGATCCCCAATAATTTTTATATTTATAAAATGACCCCTCAACTATATGTAATTAACTTTTCGCCCCTCTAAATTAGGAAAATTCCACTTTGACCCCAAGCTACACTGACACCTTTTCTCATTTCCCGCAACCTAATTAACGCCAAAAGGATGTTACTCGATAAAATTTTTTCGTTAATTAATTAACCTAGTGTTAAAAAAATTTCGATACGTTTGGGGTATCACACCTTCCCCCCTTAAATAAATTTCGTCCTCAAAATTAAGACAAACCTTGTTCAGCAAAGAGATGCGGATAACGCTGCCGCATCAGTGCTTCAGGTTCCCAGGTGGCCTCCTCTAGCGCGTGATTTCTCCAAATGACCTTAACCACCGGTATTACTTTAGAACGTAACACCTGTTCCTTCTTATTGACCACTTCCACGGGCCCCTCTGGATATGACAGATTTTCTGAAATCTCTACTGGTTCCAGTTGGATCACGTGTGTTGGATCAGGAACATACTTCCTAAGCATCGAAACATGAAACACATTGTGCAGCTGGTTCAATTCTGGTGGTAGCTCAAGTCTGTATGCTCTCAATCCTCGCCAAAACCTTGAATGTTCCGATATATCTCGGACTCAATTTCCCTTGCTTCCCGAATCGCATAATGCCTTTCCATGGCGATACTTTCAAAAACACCATATCCCCTACTTCAAATTTGAGCATCCTACGTCTCTTATATGCATAGCTTTTCTGTTGATCTTGTGCAGTGCGTATCCTTTCTCGGATCACCTTCACCTTATCTTCCATTTCTTTACACAATTCTGTGCGGGACAATCTCCTTTATCCCACCACATCCCAACATATTGGCGTACGACATCTTCTGCCCTACATGGCTTCATAGGGAGCCATTTCAATACTCGTCCGATAATATTGTTATATGAGAACTCAATCAGGGGTAATTGTTCATCCCAGGCTCCACCAAAGTCAATAATGCACGCCCTTACGTTCGGATTGGCCATCTGTCTGAGGATGAAAGGCAGTACTCATGGTCAACTTTGTTCCCATCTCTTCTTGAAAGCTCTTCCAAAATCTTGAGGTGAACCTCGCATCCCTATCGGATACGATGGTTACCGGCACCCCATAACGGCTAACTACCTCCTTGATGTAGATTCGAGCTAGTCTTTCCGTAGAATACCCTTCTCGAATAGGAATAAACCGTGCTGTTTTGGTCAACCTGTCTACTACCACCCAGATAGCTGTATTCTTACTGGTTGTGCGTGGCAACCCCAATACGAAATCCATTGTAATGTGTTCCCACTTCCACTCAGGTACAGGGAGTGGTTGCAATAGTCCAGCAACCTTTTTATGATCTACCTTCACTTGTTGACAGGTCAAGCACCGAGATACAAATCCAGATATATCTTTTTTCATCCTAGGCCACCAAAAATTCTATCGTAGGTCACGGTACATCTTTGTTTCTCCAGGATGGATTGAATATTTAGAATTGTGTGCGTCTGTCATAATCTCCGTCCTTAACTCTCTGACAAACGGCACATATATTCGACTCTCATACCAGTAAACGCCTTCCTTATCGCAACCAAATTTCTCTTTCTTGTTTCTCTCAAAACCCTGCCGTATTTCCTGTAGTCTTTCATCTCGACTTTGACCTTCCTTGATCTGATCATAAAGTGTCAGTCTGACCTCTATCTAAAACAGGTTACCCCTCTTTCTGCCCGAACTCGAACTTCAATCTCGAGTTTATTCAAATCTTCAATGATAGACTTTTGTGTGGTAATCATCGTAGTTAAATTCCCTATTCGCTTCCTACTAAGTGCATCCGCCACCACATTAGCTTTTCCTGGGTGATATTTGATAACGCAATCATAATCCTTAAGGAGTTCTAACCATCTTCTTTGTCTCATATTTAATTCCTTTTGGGTGAAGATATACTTTAAACTCTTATGGTCGGTGTATATCTCGCACGTAACCCCATACAAGTAATGTCGCCATATTTTTAGTGCAAACACTACTGCTGCCAACTCCAAATCATGCGTCGGATAATTCCTTTCGTGATTCCTCAACTGTCTAGAGGCATATGCAATTACTTTGCCATGTTGCATAAGGACACAACCTAACCCCTCCCGAGATGCATCGCAATAGATGATGAATCCTTCTAGACCTGATGGCAACGCCAGAACAGGCACCGTCACCAACCTTCTTTTTAGTTCTTGGAAGCTATTTTCACACTTCTCTGTCCAGGTAAACTTCACATTCTTCTTGGTTAGATTTGTCAATGGGGAGGCTATTCTTGAAAAGTCCTTAATAAATCTCCGATAGTATGCCGCTAAGCCTAGGAAGCTTCGGATTTCAAACACTGAAATTGGACGTTCCCAGCTCAACACCGCCTCCACTTTCCCCGGGGCTACGTGTATGCCCTCACCGAACACTATATGTCCCAGAAACTGTACCTTCTCCAACCAGAACTCACATTTCTTGAGTTTGGCGTACAATTTACGTTCTCAGAGAATCTGCAATATTTGCTTCAAATGCTGGGCATGCTCTTCCTTACTCTTAGAGTAGACCAAAATATCATCAATAAACACGATGACACAACTGTCTAAATATTTTCAAAACGTCCTATTCATCAAGTCCATAAAGGCCGTAGGGGCATTAGTCAGCCTAAATGGCATTACCAGAAACTCATAGTGTCCATATCTGGTTCGGAAAGCAGTTTTTGCTATGTCATCTTTCTTTATCTTCAACTGATGGTATCCAGACCTAAGATCAATTTTTGAAAAATACTTCGCATCTTTTAATTGATCAATAAGGTCATCTATGCGAGGTAAAGGATATTTATTCCGAATGGTTACTTTATTTAACTCACGATAGTCAATACACAACCTCATCGTTCCATCTTTCTTTCTTACAAACAACACCGGGGCTCCCTACGGTGACACACTGGGGCGAATAAAACCCAAGTTCAATAACTCCTCCAATTGGTTCTTTAACTCCACCATTTCCGATGGCGCCAACCTATAAGGGGCTCTCGATATAGGACAGGTTCCTAGAATTAGATCGATACTAAACTCAATCTCCCTGTCTGGTGGTAACCCTGGAAGGTTTGCAGGAAAAACATCCGGAAATTCACACACTATTGGAATCTGATCCAACTGCGGTTCACTACCTCGAGTGTCATATACCTGCGCCAAATACCCCTAACATCCTTTACGAATACAACGGCGCGCTTCTATCGTCGACATTAAGTAAGGAGGTCAAACTGATCGATCTCCTTGTATAACCACCTTAGGTTTTCCTGGGATCACTAATTTTATTCTCTTACGTTGATAATCCACGTTAGCATCATACGCCGCTAACCAGTCCATCCCAAGTTTAACATCAAAAACTCCCAACTCCAGGGGTATAAGGTCAGTATATAGTATCTGACCCGAGATCTGTATCGGGCACTGCCTATATATCTTAGTAACGAAAAGGGCGGGCATGTCCGCTAGGTATGTTAACCATTAATACTGTATTCAACGGTTGCTCAGGTACAGTTAGCGTATTAGCAAATGCTAGAGAAACAAAAGAGTGTGTGGCACCCGAATCAAATAGTACCATAGCCTGACGCGAACATACAGGGAATGTACCTGTCACCACGTCCTCTGATTTCAAGGCTTCCTTCAGGTTAATAGCATTAGCACTGCCCGTTGTCCGTGGCCTTCCCTTCAAAGCCATCATCTTTCGCTGCGGGCACTCCTTCGCATTATGGCCTGGCTGCTGGCACTGGAAGCAAACTCTCTGATTTAACTTGCAGTCATTTGCCCGATGACCTTGCTGACCACATTTGAAACATGCTCATGTTGCTTTAATACAATTTGTGCCTTCATGCTTCAGCCCACACCACCTACACTCTTTATTTGCCACTTGACCCAAACCTTGCCCGAACTTCCCCTCCTCCATCCTCTTTTTGAATTTCCTCCCGCTATCTCTTGGCCGTTGCTGGTTAGTATTTCTTTTTCACGCCCCTTCTGACATTTTTCGCACCCTTTTATAAATCTTATTGCATCTTTCTGCATTACCGGCCAGTAATACCCCTGCCTTATAATCTTATGAGCCAAACTTCTCCCTCCAAGGTGTTGTCCGCATATCCCTTCGTGTACTTCGTGTAGTGCATATAAGGATTCTGTCAGGTGCAAACATCTTAGGTAAGGAAGGCTGAAAGACTTCTTGTACAGGACCCCCTCTACTAACACATACCTAGCGCTTTGACACGGAGATTTCGTGCCTCATGTTTTCCGCTGGGTACCTCTCCTATAGAGGAGATACTTAATGATTGGATCCATCCAACATGGTTCTTGGTCCACTACATCAATATCAGCCTTAGGGCTAATACTTCGCTCCTTGAGGAGTTTTAGATAGACAGTGCACACGACCTTCGTTATTTTCACGAAAGCGAGCCTTGAGAGTGCGTCTGCCTGTGTGTTTTGATCTCGGGGAATCTGGTGGATAGTAAAGTTCTTGAAGCTTGATGCCAATGCCTTAACTAGCTGAAGATACTGAACCATTCTTTTGTCTCTGGCTTCGTATTCTCCCAAGACGTGGTAGACCACTAATTGAGAATCGCTATGCACTGATATATAGTCCACTTTCAAAGCATGTGCTAACCTTATCCCTGCAAGAAGAGCCTCATATTCTGCTTCATTGTTTGAGGCCTAAAACCCAAACCGGAGTGTATACTCAATGATGAACCTCTCTGGGCTAATGAGGATGATTCATGTGCCACTGCTACCCACGGCTGAAGAGCCGTCCACATAAAGATTCCAAGGATCATGGGCTTTAGAAATCACCAGCTTTGGGGGGGTCTTCAGGTAACGTACATTCAACAATAAAATCTGCCAAGGCTTGAGCCTTGATCGTAGTGTGCGGCTTATACTGGATGTCAAATTCTACTAATTCCATCGACCAATTAACCCATCCTTTTGAGGCCTCATGGCTCTGCAAGACCTTTCTAAGGGGTTGATCCATTAGAACCACAATGGTATGAGATTGGAAATATGGTTAGAGGCACCTTGCTGACGTGATGAGGGCTAGCGCTACTTTGTCAATCTTTGGGTATCTCGTCTCTACATTCTGTAAGACCTTGCTGACATAGTATATGGGCTTTTGGATCCCGTTCTCTTCTCTGACCAAAATAGTGCTGACGGCAACCTCACTGACCAAGAGTTATAGGAACAAATCTTCTCCCAGAAGTGGCTTGGAGAGCAAAAGAGGAGAACTTAGGTAGATTTTGAGTTCTTCGAATGACTTTTGACAATCCTCTGGCCAGGAAAAGTCCTTCGCTTTCCTGATGGCTTTAAAGAATGGTGAACATCGTTCAGCTAACCTAGCCATGAACCTTCCTAGAGCTGCAACCCGACCCGTCAACTCCTGTACTTGCTTAATGGTTTTCGAGGACGTTGTGACTTGAATGGCCTTTATCTTCTCTGGGTTTGATTCAATTCCGCGCTGAGAGACCATGAAGCCTAAGAATTTTCCCGACGTAACCCCAAATGCGCACTTGAGCGGGTTTAACTTTATCTTGTACTTCCTGAGCATGTCAAAGGTTTCCTTAAGGTCTCCTACATGGAGTTCAGCCTTGATACCCTTGACGAGCATATTGCCAACGTATACCTCCATGTTCTTCCGGATCAAATCACAAAAAATCATATTCACCAGGCGCTGGTAAGTTGCTCCTGCATTCTTGAGTCCGAAGGGCATTACTTTGTAATAGTACAACCCTCGGTCAATAATGAAAAAGGTTTTGGGAACATCGTCCTCATGCATCATAATCTGGTTATACCCTGCGTATGCATCCATAAATCTAAGCAGCTCATGGCTTGAAGTAGTGTCAATGAGAATGTAAATCTTTGGGAGAGGATAACTATCCTTCGGGTAGGCTTTGTTGAGATCCATCAAATAAAATCAATACATATTCGCCACTTACCGCCTGGTTTTGGAACCATAACGACATTGGCAATCCAATCAGGATAGTAAATCTCTTCAACGAAGCCCGCGGCTAAGAGTTTGTCCATCTCTTTTTCAATCTTCTCATGTCTCTCGGGTGTAAAAGTTTTCTTCTTCAGGTTGACAAGTTTCTTAGAAGGATCAACATTGAGCCGGTGTGTGATAACTTCAGGATCGATCTCGGGCATGTTTATGGCCGTCCATGCAAAGATGTCCGCATAGGTCCGTAATAGGTCAACAAGCTTGAGCTTAGTGTCTTCCTTGAGGGTTGAACCTATCCGAACCATCTTTTCCTTCTCTCCAGGATACACTTCAATGCTTATGAGATCCTCAACTGGTTCGCCCCTTTGCATCTTAATGTCCTCTCAGAGATCTTCAATAATGAGTGCTTCTTTATTCTTTGATCAGCATGACGTTACATAGCACTGTCGAGCCACGGTCTGATCTCATTTGACCTCTCCGGTCCCCTATTCCGTGGGGAACTTCATTTTGAGGTGATAAGTTGATACTACGGCTCACAACTGATTTAGCATGGGTCATCCTAGTATGGCATTGTATGAAGAGGGACCCTTACCACCACAAAATCAAGCATCAAGTTTGCTTGTCTCAGGGGTGTGCCCACTACAACTGGGAGTGCAATAACGCCTTCGACTGTAACCGGATGATTGGAGAATCCACACAGTGGCGTATCCATCTTTTGGAGGTGGTATGTCGGGATGTTTATCTTCTTAAATGCATCATAGAACAAGACTTCAGCGGAACTCCCATTATCAACCACTACACGCTTCATATAAAAAAAATTGGCCTTAATGGTGATGACTAATTGGTCATCATGAGGATTCTTCACATCTCCTATATCATCATCCAAGAAAGAGATAGCGAGCAAGGGAACTGTCTTTTGTCTCTTGCTCGGGGGCTGGCTTGTTATGCATACTTCCCTAGTGTATGCTTTCGAGCTTGCCCAGACGAGCCCTCTGCTGCAAATCCTCCTGAGATGGTATTGATTGTGCCCCCATTCTCTTCATGTTCTTCTCTTTCCTCAACGACAGGGGTTATTTCTTTTCGACCTTCCTTGCGAGCCACATATTTTCTCAATTGGCCACACTTAATAAGGGCTTTGATTGCACACTTGAGTGATCCACAATCGTCTGTTGTATGGTCGTGATCATTGTGAAAGTGAAACCATTGGTCTTTATTCCTTTTACTTGCCCGAGATCTCATCTTCTCTGGCCATTTTAGAGCTTCATTGTCTTTGATCTCGTGTAAGATCTGTGATGGTCTTATGTTGAGGGGTGTCAAGTTCTCTAGGGCGAACGGGTCTTTGGGACGCCGCTCATCACATTTAGAGCATTTTGCCCTCTTTCCTTCTTGGGGATTTAGTTCTCTTGGCCACTTTCCTGGTTCTTCCTTACCTTCTCCCCGTCGCCATCTATGGGTTTCTAAGTATTATTCAGCCTAAATATACTTGTTAGCCTTATTGAGAAGAGCTCTCAAGTTCCCTGGAGGGCTCTTGTTGACGGCGAATGCAAACTTAGAGGTGGACCAGAGTCTTCGAAGGAATGCAATATACTTAACAGACTCATCCAAATTATCAACTTCCAAAGTAGCCGCATTGAATTGTCCAAGATAATGGACCAAGGATTCATTCTTCTTTTGCATTAATTGAGTAGGCTCGCCGAGTTCTTCATTTATGAGTGATTGCTCGTGAAGTGCTTCTGAAAGAGATCTGATAATTGGGTGAATGAGTGTATGGACCTCGGTTGTAGTGATTTAAACAATGCATGTGCAGCCTTTTGTAATGTGATAGGGAAGGCTCTGCATATGATAGCATCCAACACATGAAGGAGCAACATGTTCATTTCAAATTGATAAACATGTTCTCCAAGATCCCCACTTCCATTGTAAAGGTCGCACTGAGGCATTCGGAAATTGGGTACTAGCTTGGCCTTCTCTATCGTTTCGAATAACGAATATCCAGACTTTTCCCTCAAGGGAGATCGTTCCTGAGAACGAGGCTTGGGAATCACCTTTCAGGAGTTTCGCTCTCGAGAATGGTACTTAGGCATCCTTTGCCTTTGAAGCGATCTTCGAGGGGTGTGAGATTTGGCAACTATTTTAAGAGAGGAGTTGGTACTACCTTCGACCGACTGATCGCGACGGTAACACGATCCACTCCCCATTGTATGCTCTATGCTCTTCTCTTTGGGTTTATATGTTGGAATATCTTTTAATTTGTACCTGCGGCTATAGCTCGACCTAGATGTGAGTCAAAGATGAAGGTCGCTCAGATCTAGGTGAGAATGATTGGCAGACGGAGGACTCACCGCCATGTCCAGATTTTGTTGTAGAGTGTTCACGATATCCTTCAGTTCATGGATCTCTCTTGTAAGGTCAGGGTGGGGTGTCTTGAACAACTTGCGGTTTATATGATGACGAAGGTCATCGTTCTTCAGAGTCGATGTTGGGGATTGCTTTATTTGAGATCTATTATCTTACTCCGGAGTAGTGGATGTTACATTAACATGACTTCTTTAACATAACCGGTGTGACGATACGAGGGTGTCAAACGTTGGTCGTGAGAACGACTGAGTCGACGAAAGCTGCTGGATTGTGTATGACGATTTTGAGAACGACTAAGTGGAGAGTCGTTGAAAGATGAATGATTGGCCATGTTCCTTGTCATGGTCGGTCCCACGGATGACGTCAATCTGTTGCAGCTACAAATTGGATCGGGAACCACAACCAAAGAATAGACCTACAAAAGAGAACACAGAGTGACCACCGGGTAGGGTTCTGACAGAGGAACTCTCCGATGCTTAAGTCAGAGCGTAGCTAACAATGTAGAACTCTGAAAAAGCAGTATAACACAATGTATATGTATGTGAAGTTGTCCACATACCTGAGGAGTAGACCCCTTTATATAGTTGTAAGAAGAAGAGCCCTAATAGAACTGGGCTGTGGACTAATCCAATCAGAATCGTCTTAGGATCCTTGAGAATCGTGTCTCTATCTCTGATGATTGAGTTAGAATCCTTTTAGGATTCTATCCGGAGATCAATATAGCAAGTGTCAAATCATTAATGACCCAGTGGACGACTATGTGTCATAACTGTCACGTGTCATCTACTGATTGAAGGCGTATTTTTAGCTATATCAGTAACAATATCCTTTTAAGATTCTATCCAGAGATCAATATAGCAAGTGCCAAATCATTAATGACCCAGTGGACGACTATGTTCATAACTGCCACGTGTCATCCACTGATTGGAAGCGTATTTTAAGCTATATCAGTAACAATATAGCAATTCTACGTCAAAGACTTATAGCTCTAAATTAATTTTCCTTGAAAAACTTCCCCTCATCTCTCATGTTTCTGTACCAATGCGGGATAATTAAAGATCTTTTTCTTCAGTTAGTCAGTTTATGTGAATTGTAGCCCTCAACTACCATAGTCCTAACAATCTTTTAATGACACATTCGTTAGGTCTAGTATAATTTTTACACAAAAGAAGAACTCATGCTAATACGTGCTTTGAATATTAGGACGAGCTGAACAAAACTCATGGAAAGTACTTCCTTTAGCAAGTGAATGCAAATCATTGTAGAAAAGAAAATAACAAAGGCCAAACATCATATAAACCTGCAAACATTAATTGCCACATATGATACATAAGAAAGTCGTGGGTGGGAATGGAAAGGACTAAAAAGACCAACAAAAATATTTTTGAATATTTCTTTTCTTAATATTTATATAGACGATAAATTGTTGTGAAAATCAACCATGAGAACAAGGATGCTCTAACTTTTGAGCTAAAGATGTCTCTACAGCTTTGAATTTCTCTGTTATAGGCTTGGCTTCGTCTTCAAAATAGGTAATAGATAGAATGAACCATTTTCATATTCAAAGAATTTCTTGCAAAAAAAGATAAACTTAAATAGTATGGGATTTGGGACAAAAAAGTTGGATTGCGCTAAAAAAATGTACTTTATATGTTTTTAGACTTAATCTAAAATCCTAAATACCACTCCAAATAAATATTGTACCTAATATCTATCATAATATTATACTTATGGATAGAGGATTGATAAAAAATTTATTCAACTTCATATGAGTAAATGAATAGTAAAAGACTACCTTTCTATTTGATTTCATGAGTATTTTATTTCTTAAGCAATCTTTTTAGGAAAATAGAACTGATACTTACAATACTATAAAGCAAAGTTCTTATTTGGTGTTAACTTATTGATAACTCATTGCATGCTTCACTTTTTAGATACCTTATTTTAGACTTTCTATCTTAATTTCAAGTGCAATTCAATATTAATGTTATTCATCATTCCATGTATAGAAATAAAATTCTTTATTTATTTCTTGCCCACTGCATTCAACATATCTTAATACAAAATCAATGAAAAATTCATGAGAGATAAAATATTAGAACTTTTTTTATTTTTTCCATACATATATAAGTACGATAAACTAGACGTAAACAAAGATTTTGTGTAACGACCCGGTCCACGACCCCACCACAGGGCATTGCCTCCCTCAAAAAGGGTAGCCAAGTAGGTACTTATGAGTTCCCTGGCAAGGTCTTATAAGGTCATTTCATACTATTCCACATCCGATGTGGGATATTACAATCTCCCCTCCTTATACCTTAGCGTCCTCGCTAAGGCTCAATCACACATAGCCCAGAATCTTCCTCTCTAGCCAATGTGAAATATACCGGACTCACCCTTCGTTACCCCAACCATCCTCTTGATGTGGGATATACCCGGGCTTACCTTCGTTTTCCCAACCATCGGCAACCCGACTGGATAGCCCAGCCCGAGTTTTTCAGAGTCGGCTCTGATACCATCTGTAACGATCCGGTCCACGGCCCCACCACAGGGCATTGCCTCCCTCAAAAGGCTAGCCAAGTAGGTACTTATGAGTTCCTTAGCAAGGTCTTATAAGGGTCATCTTATACTACTCCACATCCGATGTGGGATATTATAATATTGTAATATCCCACATCGGATGTGGAGTAGTATAAGATGACCCTTATAAGACCTTGCTAAGGAACTCATAAGTACCTACTTGGCTAGCCCTTTTGAGGGAGGCAATGCCTTGTGGTGGGGCCGTGGACCAGGTCGTTACAGATGGTATCAGAGCCGACTCTCGAAATCTCGGGCTGGGATATCCAGTTAGGTTGTCGATGGTTGGGGAAACGAAGGCAAGCCCAGGTATATCCCACATCAAGAGGATGGTTGGGGCAACGAAGGGTGAGCCCGGTATATCCCACATTGGCTAGAGAGGAAGATTCTGGGCTATGTGTGATTGAGCCTTAGCGAGGACGCTAAGGTATAAGGAGGGGAGATTGTAATATCCCACATTGGATGTGGAGTAGTATGAGATGACCCTTATAAGACCTTGCCAAGGAACTCATAAGTACCTACTTGGCTAGCCCTTTTGAGGGAGGCATTACCCTGTGGTGGGGCTGTGGACCGGGTCGTTACATTTTGGGGCCTTGAATTTTCAGTTACCCAATCACATAGTATAATAACTAATAAAAAAACTAATGTTATGGTAAATTTTTGGGGTTATCATTCATTAACCATCGCCTTCTAGCAAATTACTGTTGTTTATTGATTGTTTCTATTAGATTCTCAATTCAATCCTGAGAACAATTTATAATTGTTTTATGTTGTCTATCTTTGCAAAGGTACACAAAGAAAGACATGTTTTAATGAGATATTTTTTTTTGGTACAACGGAAATATAAATGAAAGACATACTACTTGGAGGGCCTCACATGAGCCACTCCACACAGATCAGCCAAAATAAGGCTAGACATATCGCTAGGTGCTTCACTAATACAGACATACTTCTCGTTTTGTCCAACACCTAGGTTCGCCAAGTAGTCCGCACATTGGTTTCCTTCACACATTGTGTGCATTAGAACACTTCCCATTTGCTTGATTATGTTTCGGCAATCTTCCACCAGTGCTCTGAGTAGAGGACAGGGGTAGAGTCTGTCTCGAGTGAAGCTTCTTCCAGTTTCTTTCTCTTATGGTCATGAGGCCTCTGTGAACTCCCCATAATTCAGCATTGAGGCTGTTACTTTGTCCGATATTCCCATAGAAACCTTCCATCCATTTGCGTTGGTCATTTCTGGCTATCCCTCCATATCCGCTTTGGCCTGGGTTTCCTTTAGCCGCTCCATCTGTATTGACTTTGATGAATCCTGCATTTGGAAATTTCCAACTAATCAGCTTAGTTGTGTTATTGACATTTTTTTTATAGAAACTTTGAAAGCTTCAGTGACTTCCCTAGCTAACTGATGGCTGGAATACAGGGCTTCCGAAAAGCTGATGTGTTTGTTGTCAAAGACACTTTTGTTCCTGAATTTCCAGTTAGTCCACATAATAAATATAAACAGAATTTTCCAAGGAGAACTATGGGTGTGGTTATCAAGTAAATGTACCCCTTTCCAAAACCAAGGACCTATCTGAAGATTTTGAAGTTATTGAATCTGCCTATGATCAATGGTTTTTTCCTAGATGGTCATGGCATGTGAACAATTCCACTGAACATGTAAAGTGGTTTCCTCAAATCTGTTACATCTAAGGCATAAGTTAGAATCAGTCATTCCTCTAATCTTTCTAAGGGAATTAGTAGGAAGTTTTTCATGAAGCACAGTCCAGAGAAAACCTTTGAGCTTTTGCAGTAAGTCCATGCTCCAAAGAGTATGCCAACTGGTGGTTTCAGCGGGTTGAAGGTTAGTATAGTGAGTGGAGGTTAGGTCAAAAACACCTTTGGTGGAGAAAATACCATTTCCAAAGAGGCCCCAGCAAGGTATGTCATGTAAAGGGCTGTATTTAGCAATGGGAGTGCTGGTTATCTCACATTTTTCAGTATTTGAGAGTTTACTCTCAATAAACTTGATGTTCCAATCCTTATTTTCTGAAATACTAATAACCTTTGTTTCATTATTTCCTCTCACCCCATTTTGATTTAGAGGTTTGGCACCACACCGCCAATCTTCCCACAAAGATATTTTGGAACCATCTCCAACAATCCATTTGGTTCCTCTCACAAGAATTTCCTTGGTGCTTAGAATTCCTTTCCATATACATGAGGCTCTCTTTTTCTTTTCCCAAGCTCTAGGGTTATTAGTGAATTTGTATTTATCCTATATGTGTAAGTATAATTCTCTTTAGTATTATAGTTCACTAAATTTCAAATATAACAATAAGTCAATTAAAAAATAAGATATAAATGGCCCAGGGTTTGCTCGGGTCCGATCATATTCTTTTCCTCATTTACTTCTTCCACTTATGCTGCAGGTCATCACATTTATTTTGTTGTTTCATTCCTTATTCGCCTCTACTTATTAAGGTCACACGTGTATCATATGACTATATACTATAACTTTAGTTAAAAATTAATTCTGTGTCTTTTAAAACTTTACCTATTCAATATACTTACATGTTAGGTCTTAATTTTGACTACTAATATTCAAAAGCACTTTAAGACAAAATAAAATCTCATAATCGTAAAAGATGAAAATTATTTATGTAATCAAAGATAAATAATTCCCAAATTAAGAGCTTTCTTTTGTTTTTTAAGAAAATAACATACAAACTGAATACGACTTAATTCTTAAAAATACTTTAAAATATCAACATGATTGTTTACTCAAGAAATTAATTTTAATAGAATAGCCTCAAACTCTTGATTAGAATGACATATATCACTAAATGCACTAAAAAAAAAGGGAATCAAACTGATTGTGACTAAATTCTTAAAAGAACTTTAAAAATACCAAAATAACAGTTTGATTTCATCGTGTAGTTTTTAAGATTAATAATTAGAAATAAACATTAGCATGCATTTTTTTTTTACTCTACTTAATTTATTAAATAATTTGATAAATCAAAAAATTCTTTTCATTGAAAATTTTCAGACGGCCATTCAGCTATATATTTCATCCGTAAGGTTACGAGATACTCATGATATGCAAAGATTCATCTTTTATCCTCGTTCTATTTGTAAAACAAAATTTATAAGATGAAGCGTTATATATTGTAAAATCGTCACATAAGATTTTTTCAACGTTGTTTTCGTTTTTAATTATTCTTTTACTTAAGCTTCACATATTCGTGATTCTTTTGGGGTTCTTCTCCATTTTTATTCATACTTATTAAGTTTTTACAATGTGTTTTATATATATATAAAAAAAATTGGCTATAATTGGCCTGATTAATACTTCAAAGTATCTTAAACAATCAAAATAATAGCATAGTTAAGAATTTAGTTTTATTTATATAACCTCAAACATTTACATAAATCACATTCACTTATAGATGATTAAAAAAAAAGAATCAAACCATATATGACTAAAATTTTAAAAGTACTCTAAGATATTAAAATAACATTTTACTCCACAACTTTGTTTTTAATTAAATAACCTCAAATTGTAAAGGTTCACCTCATGTGCTTATTAAGTTACTAAGATTTAATTTGATTACTATAGCTTAAATAAAGTTTAAGTATATAAAAAAAGTTTTAATAGTATGTGAAATAAAAATTAAATCTGAAAATAAATGTTATAACTCATAAGTCCAAAACTATTTTATATACTCTTAATCAATAAATGGACTTATAGTGACTTAATTATGACTTTAATAACCTAAGTATACCATGTAATATGAACTTAATAGACAATCCATGGTCTATTTAAGGATAAGAATAATCATCATTATCTAATCATTTATCTCAATCTTTTAAAAAGTTCGTAGAGAATAATATGACACTTTTATAATAAATTGAAATAAAAATTAATTGTAGAATGTACATATTAGACCTTAAATTTAACTATTAACATCTCATAAGGACATTAAACAACGACATAAATTTTCACCAAGGTAAATTATGAAAATCATATGTGATATTTTACGATAAATTCTTCACAAGCTAAAAGATTTCTTTTCTTTTTAATTATGTAACCTTAATATTTCAATATGTTACATGGTGTAAGAATAGTAATGTCTTTATACCCATTTAACTTCAATCACGTGCAAATCTTTCAAAGAATTAAAATAATCATAGTTTTAAATTGATTGTCTTAGAAAATCTTCAAAAATAAATTAGGACGGAAGGGTCACAAAAAGATGAAACATGACCTTGAAGGAATATAATTAAACACAAATATTTCCAATAGATAACATTATATTATATCATAATTATTTATATTTTAAAAGGGTGTTTATTTGAAAGTAGGTAAAATAGCTCCACGAGTTTCCATTTTTGTCTAAAACTCTATTGTCACGGCATGTATTAGTAGATCATTTAAGTCTACATTATAATTTACTAATAAATATTTTGTGCCTTTTTTTATGATTTAAATACAGATGACTGTAATTTATATCTAATTTATTAATAATAATCAACTATATCAGAAGCATCTATAAAATAAAATATTGATCAATGATGTGAGCCATAAATTGAGCCACTTTAATGGCACTTTTATGGCTCACATCATTGATCAACATTTAATTTTTTCACTTATTTACGTACTAACAGTTGAATGAAATTTTAACCAATGTACTACGTGATATTGGTATAACTATGCAAACGATAGTCACTAGATTCTGATATATAACTATTAAAGAAGGATATAAAGAACTAGAAAATTATCATGTTATTGAAAACTCGATACATCTTTACCTTGATAGTAATTTTAGACACATTGGTATAATCTATTAGCATGACGATGCACTATAATGAGATACATTTTTAGTATTTTATAGGGTTGTCGTCAATATTATTCTAATCGTCTTAAGTAGTGGGTCAATTTGTTCATAAAATTATATACATGAGAGATTTCTCAATTATTATGTTTTATCATGTATATGTGTGTTCCTTCGGTTAAAGTCATTCTATTTGTTATTCTTTTAAATTAAAACATAATCGACTACGCTATAATAAATGATTGATGAGAAAATGAAATTACCTCTCAACCCGACCAATTACATCTCAATGCACGGGTCTATTAGCTAGTAAATAAAACAGTTGAAGAAACCCAAATCTTGCCCCAATGTATATACTCATTCCACACAAAGCTAAATTTGATATCTAAAATCGGCTTATGGGAGAGATTGTAATTGCTTAAGAAGACTACTTATGAACTCACAAGTACCAATTCTACTAGCCCCTTTTTTTAGGAAGGCATTTTCCAATGATGGTGCTGTAGACTTTGTCATTACAACGAAGCTTGGCAAAGTACATCCACTCCAACATGACCACCAAACATAATCAAGCAGATTGTTCATGGTTTGGGGAACTTGAAGTGAAATTCCATATGCCAATCGATCCTAGGATAGTAAGTGAATTAGAAGCTAAAACTAAAACTTTGTTTGAAAACGTTTTTGTTTTCAATTTTTTCTCCAGTTTTGTAAACTAGAAAAAAAAAACTCATTTGACACAGTTTTTTTCCCTTCAATTTTAAAAATCAGTTTTTAAAACAGAACTATTTTTTAAAACTCTAATTTAGGAGTTTTGAAATTTCAATTTTGAGAGCATCACCACCCCCCTTCTCCCACCTCCACAGCCATTGCCGGTGACCAGCATCGGCCGGCCACTGCCGCTGGCTACTGCCACGCCTCATCACTGCCACCGCAAATCATCACCAAAGAAAAAATTTAAAATAAAATTGGATAATCTAACATCTAAATGAAAAATCTCAAAATAAAAATCGGATATTCAAACACTTATTTATTTTTATAAAAAATAAAACTAAATTGATTTTATTTTTATATTTTAAAAAAATAAAAAAATGTAAGTAATTTTCAAATGCTACCTAAATTGAGGGATTGCCTTGTCAACTAATAAACCCAGTCGAGCAGTAGATGCATAGACAGCAATTATATCATCATGAGTCTACTGATCTTTCAACGTTGGAGATGACAAGACGGTGATGCCTATCAAGTCTCACAAGACAACATATAATGAATGATCTTGGAGACATTTCTACATGCTCGTGTTCAAAGCTCCCGGGGCCACATCACCAAGGTGTCCAAGTCATGCTCAGTGTGAACAACCACTACACTCCGCGCATGGTCTCTGCCTACTGTACACTTGAGACTAGCCAACACGCACCAATGATGTGCCCACATGGGCACAATGTGCTAGCTTGCCAGACGCCTTTCCAACATGGGCGGCAACATTCCGCCTTGTCCAGCTTGACTCCACGTCTTGATGCCAAGCTTGTCACCGATGCTGACCGTCTTGTCGCATAGTCCACACCCCAAACAAAATGTCCATGTTATCACATGGAATGCAAGGACACCAGTACCACAGTACACCACTGAGAGTGTTGGCCAGTGCTAAATTCCCTTGGATCACACACACAATGCCCGTGAAGGCACGAGTGGCGGAATCAATGCCTGCCCACTGCCATGACCTCCCTCGCAGTACCGCTGAGGGTGTTGGCTAGTTCTATTGTTGAAACATGATAAATAACACTCAAACGAGTAGTTTAGAGATAATACTTATCTCTGTCGTATCAAATTGTTGTAAAAAATATTAATTATTTTATATTATATCTTATCATTTAAGGTACACTGATATCGTATTTAGTCTCAAACATCTTTTATAAAAATTTAACTCCCGCAAAATATTACAAGATTGACTGTACAGTAATAAAAAAAAATAAAATATTTAGAGATAATTAATGTCAAGTGTATATATTAAAGTTGTCTAATTTCCTGTAATATGTTTTGATGGCATATATATATATATGACGGTGGCACACGTGATGCGTGTGTAAGAATAAAATTAATATTGTAAAATTTGTTAAAATGTAAATTTGTAAAATTAAACATACTTTTATGGGTAGTTTGATACCAATTAAGATCTTTTATTTTGTCAATTTTTATAATTTTTCTTGGAATGCCACTTGTCACCATTATAAGTAGGTAATTATGTAACACTCAAAAAGATATTTTACGATTTTACCCTCATTTTGGACACGTGTCAGCACCACAGACACTCTTAATGTAACACCAAAAGGATATATATATATATATATATATATATATATATATATATATATATATATATATATATATATATATATATATATATATATATAGGGGACCGATCCACACCCACCGGTGGAGAAATAACAAATTTCTCCACCGAACCGCTGGTCTTACCAGCGGTTGGCCACGTGGGCCTAAAAGGCGAAAAAGGTGTACGGTCACTGCATTAATGGCAAAAAAGGCACGAGAAATGGCACGAGAAATGGTGAGAAAATGGCGAGAGAGAGAAAAAGGACACCAACCGCATGCACAACCAGCGGTTGGCATTAATATGCCTGCCACGTGCCGTCCCCCACCCCTGCCACGTGGCCCAACCCTATGGCCCCTGCCACGTGGCGTCCCCCTCCCCCTGCCACGTGGCCCACCAGCATGGCCAACCGGCGGTATTAGCGATGGCCCTGCCACGTGGCATCCCCTCCCCCTGCCACGTGGCAGAGGGAGGGCACCAACCGCGGGTGGTACCAGCGATTGGGCCACGTGGCAGGGGGAGGGGACGCCACGTGGCAGGGGCGGGGACCAACCGCTGGTGGTACCAGCGGTTGGTCCCCGCCCCTGCCACGTGGCGTCCCCTCCCCCTGCCACGTGGCCCAACCGCTGGTACCACCCGCGGTTGGTGCCCTCCCTCTGCCACGTGGCAGGGGGAGGGGATGCCACGTGGCCCAACCGCCGGTACCACCCGCGGTTGGTCCCCTCCCTCTGCCACGTGGCGTCCCCTCCCCCTGCCACGTGGCCCAACCGCTCCTACGACCCGCGGTTGGTCCCCTCCCTCTGCCACGTGGCGTCCCCTCCCCCTGCCACGTGGCCCAACCGCTCCTACGACCCGCGGTTGGTCCCCTCCCTCTGCCACGTGGCGTCCCCTCCCCTCATCCGCAGGGCCCAACCGCTCCTACAACCCGCGGTTGGTCCCTGCCCCCTCCCCTGCCACGTGGCGCCCCCCCCCGCGTGATGCCCCACCTGGTGTCCTTCCCCACGATGCCACGTGTCGTCCTTCCCTCCCCCGTGATGCCCCAACGTGGTGTCCTTCTGCCGAATTTTTTTTTTGCAGCAGCCTTTGACCGCATAAACACCCACCCTTCCTCACTTTTTTCTGTCTTTTTTCTTCTCTCTTCCTCGCTTCTCTCTTTATAATCCCCTCCCCCGAACCCTTCTTCTGCACTCTGTCATCTTTTACCAACTTCCTTCGTACTTCATATCTCACCTACATAATCTCCACAACAATACAAATCAAAAAATTTTACGCTAGAAGATCGTGGATAACCGCTAGAAGATCGGTAGTTTTTTCTTTAAATACATCAAGTCACAACAAGTAAGTATTTTGAATTTCCTTATAATTCAATGTTAGGTTTATACAAATCAGCGTATTACATTTATAGATTCCAAAACAGAGATTTTTTAGGGTGCCAAATATAGACAGTTTTTCACGAATTTATAAAAAATAGCTAGAGCTAGATTTTGCCAAAATACAAAAAAGAGACCCTAGTTATTCTTAAAGGATCTGTCTCAGGTAAAAATTTCAGATTTTTCCAAAGACTGGAAAGGGGTTAACTGATACGGGGAACCTTGTAACTCTGCAGTGTATTTTAAAATATCAAGCTAGCGCGATTTCGCGCGAAACTTTTATGAGAATCCTAGGATGTTGGGAAGTTCCATTCCCCAGGAATTCGGGCCATTCCGAAGCCGTTACCTATTTTTTTGGCCGAACGGCCCTTTAAGCGCTTGATCCGGACACCGGTTCGCGATTTTTGGGCGAAACCTCCGTAAAATACTTTTTATGTCAAGAATGAATTCAGGAAGCCTCAAGTAGCATTTCGAAGCACTTTTGATATTTTTTTATGCCAGGGGCATTTCGGTAATTCGCCGCCCCGAGAGGGGTATTTCGGTAATTTTACAGTGCTAAGTTTTTTGACGGACTTTTTAGTCCAGAAATATAATTACAAAACCTGAAATGTTGTTTTGAAGCTGACGTGGCGCGCGTAGGGGTGTTTTGGTAATTTTCCCGCGCCAAGGGGTGTTTTGGTAATTTTCCCGTGCCAAGTTTTTCAAACGACTTTTTAGTCCAGAAATGTAAGTAAACCACCTGAAATGTTGTTTTGAAGCTGGTTCGGGGGCGTTGGGGTGATAGTGAACGCTCAGGGGCATTTCGGTAATTTGCCGATGTTCAGGGGCTATTTTGCTAGGAAGGATCCAGCTTAAAATTCATACCTTAAAATAACTTTTAGTTCAGGAAAGGGTGTGAGACACCCGAAAACTTATTTTGTTCCAGATGTTCTGAACCTTGTGACGCACCGGCGATGACTGCCAGGGGATATTTTGCATAAGTAGCGGGTGTTTTGGTAACTTGCCCCCTTTAAAATTTTTCCTGATATATTTGGTATATAATTGACGTAATACATTTAAAAACTTGACTTTAAAGCGGTTTTGAGGTGTTGGAGGTGTAGGGGCCATCGGGCTATATATTGCTATATAACCACGTTGGCGCTAAATTCAGTGGGAACTAGCGTAATTAAGCGTTCGGAGTGGTGGGAATTGAGGATTTGTTTTAATACATTGAAATAATGACTATTGCTAATGTGTTGGTAAGCTAGGTTAAAGATCCAGTTATAGTTTTGGAATGTAAATATTATGGATATTATGGACGCTAAGTTGGTTTATAATTATATTTTGTTCTTAAAGGTATGAATTTCAGCTCTGGACCTCATGATACATCAATCCTATACGATGACGATGACCACGTCGCGAGGCACGTATTTGACGGTGTCGATAGGGGTGTTTTGGAAACAATTCAAAGCACAAGGCACCTTGAAGAGTGGGTACTAAACGAGGAACAAATACAGCTATTACACCGTCAAAATTTAACCCTGTTCACCGATCCCGGGAAATGGTCTCGACACGACGATTGCCTTATATCCGCTCTAGTTGAACGATGGAGGAGCGAGACGAACTCATTTCACTTCCGGTTTGGTGAAATGACTGTTACGTTAGAGGACGTCGGATTTATACTTGGAATCCCATGTCACGGCAGACCCGTTACTTTGAACGTGCCGTCTGCATCCATAGCGAATATGGCTATGCAGTATTTTCCGGGAATTCCAAGGGCAGCGCTTACAACAAACGGCGTCAAGCTTAAATGGCTGAGAGAGCAGTACGGCGTGCTACCGGATGAATACACTCCTCAAGATTTCGTGACGTATACGAAGGCATTCCTTCTGTATATTATTGGAGCTATATTACTTCCGACGCATTCGAAAAACACGGTGCATCCGAAGTATATGGTGTTCTTGGAGGATCTTGAGGAGGTATACTCCTATTCGTGGGGTTCAGCTGTCCTTGCGCACCTATATCGAGCACTGCATAAGGCTACGAGAAACGGTGCCAAGTCCATTGCCGCCTGCCTGACTCTATTACAGGTATGAGCATTTATTTTCTTGGTAGGATCCTTAGTCAATATATTCGGGATTAATTACTAATTCCATATAATGTTTGCATTCACAGGTTTGGTCTTACGAGAGGCTACCCATGGGTCGTCCACAACCGTTGGTAGATTCCGATGAGACGTGGCCTAGGGTGTGGGCCTGGGGGCCTACGACCAACCGGAGGTGGAGACGGGTAGACCCTCACCACCATCTAAAGTTCTATCGGGGGGAACTAGAGATACTAGATGCATCCCAGGTGACGTGGCAGCCATATGGCAAGGTGATGCATCTGTTGGATGAGTGGTGTTGGCAACTTCCGGTGTCGTACGTGCTGGCAGGTTTGGTTCGGGTGCCGCTCATTCACTTCGAAGAATGTGAGTTTCAGATGCCCGATCGAGCTATGAAGCAAGCTGGCTGTCCACAAGGGATACCAAAACCCGCTGTAGACATGCGGCCATACAGGGGTGGTCGAGGGCCGAACTTCGAGGTGGCTGATGCCTTGATTTTGTTGGGTGACGAGGTGCACCAGTGGAATACCTGGCAGGAAACGTATGATAGCCTTGTATCGCTGAAGCACGACGGCATTAGTACTGAGGAATACTTACAGTGGTTTCTCAGGGTGACGCGCACGAGGGTGAATCGCCCTTCCCAGGTGAAGAAGACATCGTACGCGCCACGTGAGGTCTATGACCAGTTCTGGGCATTGGCCATTGTAAGTCATGCTAGTGTTGTTTGATAATTTATTTGCGCACCTTATCGACCATTTGTCAAATATGATTAGCCATATTTTCTATGCATGTTTTTTAGGTTGACCAGGGCATTGAGGTGTTCAAGCAGCTGGAGTCGTTTGACTGGTTTGTCGCGCAGGCTCCTGACAATCTCAAGAGGTCCATTGAGAAGTACAAGACTGAAGTTCAAAACTTTAGTCTTGCGTACCGGGGTTACGAAGGGGAGCCGTCTAGTCGCCCTCGTCCTGAAGCGTACGACTATCAGCCCCAGAGTCAGGTGTGGGAGTCGTCTGGTCGCCCTCTTCCTGACGCGTACAACTATCAGCCCCAGAGTCAGGTGTGGGAGCCGTCTGGTCGCCCTCCTCCTGACGCGTACGACTATCAGCCCCAGAGTCAGGTGTGGGAGCCGTATAGTCGCTTGCCTCCTGACGCATACGACTCTCAGTGCCAGAGTCAGGTTCCCCAAGTAGGAATCCAGGCCTCGCGCCCAAGCTTTCGGTCGGACAAAGGACAAGCGACGAAGCCATTGAGGTCGGACAAGATGGCTTGGATCGACCGGCACTACTTCGGGCATGAGCCTGTCAATTCAGCAGACTTTCCCCTTGCGACATTCCTAGGTCATGAGGATATCAGAACGTTGGCGCCGGAGACAGATCTTTCAAATTTTGTCATGAACGCTTACATAGAACTGCTCCGGATTAGAGAGCAACGTTTTAACCGTTCTGAATATTTGAAGCTTAACATGTATCCCACTCATTTTGTGGAATTAACGGTGAGAGAATTCACAGAATGGAGGCGAGGGGGCGGCAGGAGTAAGTGGAAACCAGGTCGAAACGTGTTAGGCATGATGAACGCAGACTATCAATGTCCCGCTGCTGATGCGAACCTTATCATGATACCCTGTCATCATGCAAACCACTGGTTCCTATTAGTTCTCCATCCAGCGTTCAGAACGGTTCACATATACGATAGCCTAAGGGAGGACGAGCCTGGACAGCTGCTGGCACAGATGTACAACGAGTACATCACTTTAGTGGTTAGTATTTATTTTTTGACCTTGGCTCATAGTATATTGTTCTTGTCTCATAGGCTTGATTCTCGTTTTTATTGTTGGATGCAGACTACTGTCCTCTCGCTAGCATGCGGACGGCCACAGGGTGACCCTTGGACGGTCGTGATGATAAAGGACCGACCAAAGCAATATAACGGTCACGATTGCGGGATTTACGTCCTCAAGTACATGGACTACGTTGCTCGCTCGGAAGTGCTCAAACACTCCTCGTGGACTAGGAAGGATGCCTTGACGTTTAGGTATAGGATAGCCTGGGAGCTGAAAAAGAATGAAGCTAGACGCCTTCATTACCATTATCCTGACGTGCGTGGCTAGCTGCTGTGATGTTACAAAAAATTGTACCAAAAAGAAATGTACATAATTTTTCGCATGCTATGAATTTGGCGCTAAAATGTGCGCGAATATACCTTTCATATGACGGCATTCGAAAAAATTACGCGTCTCGCTTTTCGCCGAAATTCATAGAAATGGGCTAACTAGCGTGCATGAGGTGCAATGAGCGAAAAAAAAGTGACAAAAAAAATTTCAACTTTTTTCGGAAGCTATCAAATGCGGCCTAAAGTGTGCCCGAATAGGCCCTTCCTAGGAAAACTCAAAAATTAATGTGTCTCGTTTTTCGCCGAAAGTCTTACAAATGGGCTAACTAGCGTGCCTGAAGTGCAATGAGCGGAAAAAAAGTGACAAAAAAAATTACAACTTTTTCGGAAGCTATCAAATGGGGCCTAAAGTGTGCCCGAATAGGCCCTTCCTAGGAAAACTCAAAAATTAATGTGTCTCGTTTTTCGCCGAAAGTCTTACAAATGGGCTAACTAGCGTGCCTGAAGTGCAATGAGCGGAAAAAAGTGACAAAAAAATTACAACTTTTTTCGGAAGCTATCAAATGGGGCCTAAAGTGTGCCCGAATAGGCCCTTCTTAGGAAAACTCAAAAATTAATGTGTCTCGTTTTTCGCCGAAAGTCTTACAAATGGGCTAACTAGCGTGCCTGAAGTGCAATGAG
Source organism: Escallonia herrerae (assembly GCA_033070095.1). NCBI lineage: Eukaryota > Viridiplantae > Streptophyta > Magnoliopsida > Escalloniales > Escalloniaceae > Escallonia > Escallonia herrerae. The sequence goes on along the minus strand of JAVXUP010000382.1, from coordinate 2,865 downwards.
CGGAAAAAAAGTGACAAAAAAAATTACAACTTTTTTCGGAAGCTATCAAATGGGGCCTAAAGTGTGCCCGAATAGGCCCTTCCTAGGAAAACTCAAAAATTAATGTGTCTCGTTTTTCGTCGAAAGTCTTACAAATGGGCTAACTAGCGTGCCTGAAGTGCAATGAGCGGAAAAAAAGTGACAAAAAAAATTATAACTTTTTTCGGAAGCTATCAATTGGGGCCTAAAGTGTGCCCGAATAGGCCCTTCCTAGGAAAACTCAAAAATTAATGTGTCTCGTTTTTCGCCGAAAGTCTTACAAATGGGCTAACTAGCGTGCCTGAAGTGCAATGAGCGGAAAAAAAGTGACAAAAAAAATTACAACTTTTTTCGGAAGCTATCAATTGGGGCCTAAAGTGTGCCCGAAAACGGAGTTACCAAAAATATCAATAATCCACAAATCAAATCACAAATTAAAGATTGCACAAACCAAATCACAAATTTAAACATTATAAAAGTTCAATTTATACAACTGAAACATTAACCCTAACACTCTTCCTCATCATCGTCCTCCTCGACCATACTGCCAGGTTCGATACCTAACACTTTATAATGGTTTCTCTTGTCATGATCAGTCATCTTATTACACAACGCACACTTTCGTAATTTTTTTTGACCCGTTGCTTCTTCAATCGGATTCTTCATGCGTATTGCTCGTTTTCGCCCTTTTGTTTGAGAAATAATTGGATCAAAAATGTCGTCCTCCTCACCTTGTAGGTCAGTGCCGTCAATGACTGGCTGTTTGGCTCGATTGAATCTACCGCCTGGAGTTGGTCGAGTAGTCGGAGTGTCCACAGTTTCTGGTAATGCCATCCTAAACTGTGCATGCATAGCCTTATCCCGTGCGGCTGCTTCAACTTGATACCTGTACCCATCAAATGTCGACGCTGCATCCATTGATAAACCGTGCATGATGTTACAAAGGTGATTATATCGCAGCGACTCAGATTGCTCGAAATCAACTGAAACATTGGGCACGTAAGGAATGTGACCGTGGACTCTGTTGGCTTCCTTCGTCCACCGTTCCAAGATATACGGTGGAGGGATTTCACTAGCATTCTTGGCGCTCAAAACCCTCAACGCGTGTCGACAAAGTATACCTTTATGCTCAAACAGTTGACAGTTGCAATTAACCAACCCGGTGTCCTTACAAATTGCTACGGTAAAATGTCGTCTGGTCCTCGGAGCCGACGAAGAGCACGGATTGGCGAAGTTCGTCACATTTGTCAAAGCATAAACCTTGATGTCTCTGGTGGAATACTCGTGCAACTTTGTCATGCCATATTGATTCGACTTTAGTAGTTCCTCTTGAAACTGTCGAAACATTTCCTTGGTATAGACTTGAGCCGCATGAGCCTCTAAAGGTGAATAAACTAGTATAGCTCTTTCTTTGCAAACTGTAGCCGCGTCGGCTTCTCTCTCACGGTACAATTGCCTGTCAACGGCTTTCTGCATCTCTAGTACGAACTCCGCTATACTTGAAGACTGGCCTACGTACCCATCAAAGAATGAATTCATAGCTTCGCTTCTCGAGGTCGTAGTCATTCCGGCTGCAAAAAAATTCTTGGTGTAGGCACCGACCCACTGTGTCTTGATCTCATACAACGATTGTAACCATTCGTGATTGTGCAAATAGTAAGTATCCATTAACGTGGCCCACCTCTCCTCGAACACGTCTACCGTCAACGATTTCTTCACACATGTATTAAAGTCAGTCTTGAATGACGGATGGTTTGCATATACATGGTGAAGCCGTTCGGGATATTTGTTGCTTATGTGCCATGTGCACAGGCCATGGTGAGTATCTGGAAGGACCTTAGCGATTGCATTTTTCATTGCCAGATCTTGGTCGGTGATGATGGTCTTTGGAGGAATATGATACATTGCTTGAAGCCACGTTTCAAATAACCACGTAAATGACTCCTCCGTCTCATCCCTAAGCAGGGCAAAGCCAAACGAGATTGACTGATAGTGGTGGTTCACCCCGGTGAACGGAGCAAAAGGCATAGAGTACTTATTGGTGCGGTATGTGGTGTCAAACGTCACAACATCCCCAAAATTTTGGTAAGCAGCTCTAGAACGGGGTCCGCCCAAAATATAGTACTAATGCGGTTCTCATCATCCAGTTGGAGACTGTAAAAAAATCCAGAATTCTCACTCTGAAGGGACCTGAAGAGATCAAGTGTAGTTTGAGAATCACTCTTACCGAAAGACTCTCTCCTCTGAGCACGAAGTTCATTTCGAAGGTCTACTTCGTTGAAACTCAACTTGTCAATCCCCCCAGCCTGGCTTGAGAAAACCCCCATCATCTTAGAAGGTGGAATTTTAGCCTCGGCCATTGTAAAAATTAGTTGTCTGTGTGCCGCGCTTATTTCTCGGTGTTGATGAATTTGACCAATCTTACTGGGGGTCATCAACTGATGATTATGGCTCAACTCCACTCCTGTCACAACCCAATGGTTTTCATTTTTTCGGTGTACTGCATACACATGGGCCTTGCAGCCGGTACCCGGAAATGTGTCCCGTTTTCTTTGTCTTGTTGTCCCTTCGTCACTGATCCGAACGACCGGAGTTACATGCGGTGCTCCTCTATGACACTCAAATAGTCTTGCACAAATTTGATCTGTATTCGCCCGTTTTCTAGTCGTCTTAGTTCTAATACCGAAACCTATCGTTTTCGAATATGCTCTATAGTATGCTTCAACTTCGTCCAGTGTTTGAAAAACTTGACCAACGTAAGGTGGATCAGAACCTTCACAAAAATTATTTCCTCCAGTTGCATCCATATTTATACTGAAATCTAAAAAATAAAAATTATATCATTCT